>ML681986.1:466890-614504 GCA_007922195.1 Podocnemis expansa | reverse complement strand
CACCCTCTCTCAATCTATAAATTTCATTTTCTTGCCTTGATGTCTTTTTTTTTTTTTTGGGAGAATACTCTCCAGACATTGATTTATTTTCTCCAGTCTTCCCCACTGGCATCTGGAATTGCTGCTTCTTTAGGAGGGGAAGTAGTGCTGCTGGATCAAATGGGCAGAAATGCACCAGCTGTAAATTAGCTGGCTGGATCAGATGGTCCAAGCTATCATCACCTTCAGAAGCAACCCATGAGATTTCAAAGGAAACAAGGACTCTGGTCAACTGATCTCACTAGAGCTGGATTCACCAACCTAATTATTTACTGTAGTTCCTCTCTTTCATACCAACTACGGAATTGCTCACCTGTCTTTGGGGAAAGGATTCACTTTGCAGGCTTCCAGCAAAAATTTAACAACTTCCACATGACCTATAAAATAAAAGAAGGATTTAATATACTTTTTAAATTAAACACATTATATTAATATTTCATCTTATTTATTAAAAGCCCCATTACCTTCTGCAGCTGCTACATGCAATGCCGTTCGTGAATCATAATCTCTTTGTTCCATATCCATACCCGACAAAGCAAATCTGAAAAGCCAAATTCAGAAAGACCATCACAGAAATAATTACAAAAAGAAAACAAAAGTAATGAGTCCTAACATAAACCAATGAAATGCCCTCAGTGACAGGATTTAAGTGCCATCAAAAGTACATTATATTTTCATTTCAGCTTTATGAGAGAGGTACCAAAATGACCTGGCATTAAGAGTTCACTAGGGATTTGTTTCCTTACTGCATCTTCATGGGTCCAGTTAAAAAGCACCCTTAAAATGCCATCATGGAGCATCCTCATGTATGCACATACTTCCATTTATCCAGTCAAAACACTAATTCCAGGCAGTTTCGCTGACTGGTTAAGATGCATAGTGCAAAGGAAACTTACATCAGCCAGAGAAACTTCATGGGAGAGTCTCCCTGTGTTGGAAGAATCTCTAACCAGTATAAAGCTACTAGAGCAACAATTGCTAACATTGCCACAGTTTTGCAAAGATACTGGAGGATCAAGTCTTTCATATTTATCTGCTCTATGACTGTGTAAAGTGGGCGCATGGTACATGTCAAAGGATTTTTCAATACTGTCAGCTCTACAAAAAAAATCTATACTTGGGATCTGAAAATGAAGTAGGTTCCATCTGGCTCCCCCATCACGAGCAATAAACTTTCCACCAATTTGAGCTTCGTTCACAGCTCTGAAACTGATTCACAAGTCAGACTAGACTCCAGCTTGCTCCTCCTCCGCCGTAAAATTTTGCAAGGGAGATCATGTAACATGGCTTATACAGAAAGGGTAAAATCAGTTTACGTCAAAGCAGGGTGGTACCATTTTAATGTGGTTACATGGCCGACAAGCCTATGTATGAATTATTTTCCATATTACGCTCATCACACAGTTAGTGATCCGAAGACTAGAAGTTAAAAGCAGTGCTAGATCTAATGGAGCTCATTCTTTTAATACCTCGTGTGTTGAAATGGCTCTGCTACCACAGAATATTAAAAGAGCACATCGTCTCCTAATACGGTCATGTGTCAGAAATAAACACCATACTGGTTTTACCTTCTGAGTGCAGAGACGTCCCCAGTGTAGGCCGCAAACAGGAGGTTTATCACAGACTTTACCTGGGAAGTGAAAAGAAAAAAAAGTTTCTTTTATTTTCCATGAGATGACTTGAGGAGGAAAAATAAGCCAAGACATAGCGGGTTCACTGTTGGAGAACATGTCAACTATGTAACAATTTCTCTAGGTATATCTGTGGTACAATATACAAACATCAGAAAAACTTTCAAATACCTCACCTCAAGTAATTTAAAGCTCACCGGTCTTAATCTGAATTTATAGGAATACTAGAAAGCAGTACAACACCAATTTGTATTTTTACTACGAGGAAAAAAAGGCAATACTTTCTTTTGTTGGCTAAATTATATTTGTCTTTCACACATAACACTATATACACTAATGCAATGTTTGCCAACCAGTGTGCCATGGCACACGGGTGTGAAGTGAGGCCTGAGCAGGCGTGCCACAGAATTTTTTGAAAAACTACTTGAAGGGGTCTGGATTGCCTCATAAATATTCATGAGTTTATTTGGCAACTATATGATGGTGTGCTTCAAAACAATTAACGATATCAAGCAAAAACAATGAGAGCCCTGTGGCACCTTAAAGACTAACAGATTTCTTCAGGTTCCAACCCACTTCATCAGATGCCCATGAAAGCTTATGCCCAAAGACACCTGTTAGTCTTTAAGGTGCCATGGGACGCTCATTGTTTTTGCTGTAACATGGCCAGTGGTTAAAGTATAATTTGGTGGGCCCTGGAACCCTCCCAAATTTCTGGGCCCCTTTCATGCAGGTCCAGGCCCCCATCACCCACCCCAGCTACTGCCCCCCCAAACACCTATCCCCATCAGACTCCTCTTTCCCCATGTCTTCCCTAGCCCACCATCCCGACTGCTTCTTCCCACCCCACTCTCCCACACACTTTCCCCCGCCAAGGAGCTGGGCCAGGCGAGGCTGGCCCAGGGGAGGGAGGCTGCAGCTGCAGCACCAACCAGCCAGCCAGCAAGAGGGGACATGGGCCTGATACCTGTTCCGTGCCCAGCAGGTAGGGGCAGGGCCACCACAGGCCTCGAGAAAGGGGGGGGAGAGGTGGCTGGGCTCGCTCCTGCCTGCAGCCCCTTGAGCCGGCCCTGAGGGAGCGCACTGGAACGCTGTGTTTTGGCATGTTCTTCTATTTTTAGGGGGCACCGGAACACCGCTTTGGGCTGTTCCAGCTTACTTTAACCCCTGAACACAGCCACACCTCTGGGAACAATATCAAGGTGTGCCATGAGAGAAGAGGTTGGGAACCACTGTACTAATGAATCGCCAACCCACTGCATCATCTCCATGAGTCATTACTACAGATATCTCTTAATGAACAGAGACTGTGGAAGAATAGGTGATGTTACAAGTCAGCACTAAGGGTATCAAGGCAAAGGTATCTGAGGAAGTTTGCATACCACGTCATGTTAAAGACACTTATTGTTTTACTTTCCACTGGTTCGTCTCACATCGTGGAGGCTTTCTAGACTATATCCCAGAATGTTTCACAGTATTAAATAATAAAAAAGGAGAAAACTAATGTATAAAAAAGGCAGAAAAAGCACATTTCCAAAAGGCTAAATACACATTTCACACAGTTAATTTCATAAGCATTTATAGCTAGCTGAAGACCAACTCGTATCAAGTCTTACTCTTTACAATGAGGTTTGCAGCAATTCACAGTGCTGTCCTCCACCACCAAGGTTTCCAAGCTTAACTTAGCCAACTCAGCTTGGTTTGAACTCTGCCTCATTATAGACTATTATTGCAACTGACCAACACACAATCGCAGTTCTTGGCATACCAGAAAGGAAGGACTTCACACACACACACACGCACGCACGCGTGCGCTCTCTCTCCCCCCCTCCCTCTCTCGGGGTTAGCCTGATTCAACATTAACCTAAACCAGGGGTCTCAAACTCAAATCACCATGAGGGCTGCATGAGGACTAGTACGTTAGCCCAAGGGCTGCACCACTGAAACCTTTTCATACAACCATATCACAAATATCAGTAACAATAGCATCATTTCAGGCCACAGAAAATAGCTTTAGGGGCCGCATGTGGCCCATGGGCCACATGTTTAAGACCCTTGATGTAGACTCACTGGCCTACCATAACTTTTGCATTGCCTCCTTTCATTGTCACTAACGCAAACTCTCTGGGCTTTAAGCAACATGGGTTACTCTAGAAACAGGCTCACTGAGTTACATCACCTGATGCACTTTTGGCAGAGAAAATGACAAAATCCAAATTTTTTTTTAACTTACATCTAAACCTGTGAGGGGCTGGGACCCTGTGACCTCCCTTGCCCCTCTGCAGGGCTGGGACCTGAGAACTCAACCCTATAATTTTTGTCATCATTCTTTTCGTGTCCTTTGCTATCAGCCAACCTCTTTGCTATGTCTTACCATTCTTGTGGTGTGCTTGATTGCAACTGTCATGCCCAGATAGACCAGTATCATTAATAAAGGAAGGCAAGGTGAAGCATGGCAAGAGTTCAAGGCTGTTATTTATGTTTTCTTGTCTACCGTGATAAAAAAAATATCACACTGTCACTCTGGGAGTTTTAAAGCCTCCCCTTTTCCTGCCAGGAGGTGAATCAAATAGAAGGCAAAGGTTGCGTATGCTGTCAAGTCACTCCTGCTTTGAAATCCACTGTATTATAGACAGCTTACAGAAAAGGTTTTGTAATTAATCAACTGCTTCATTGCAATGCATCCTATCCATTTTCTAGTGAATATTTGTTTCCCCCTTTAGCACACTCCTGACCAATACCAGACTGAGATAAAGAACCTCCAATAGTTAGGACACTACCAAAGATTTGGGAGATCCAGGTTCAAGTCCTTGTTTTGGTAGAGATTTTCTGTTTGACGTGAGGCAATTGTCTGAGCCTCAGTTCCCCAGCTGTAAAATGAGTATAATAGCACTGCCCTGCCTCACAGGGGTGTTGAGAACAAATACCTTAAGGACTGTGACTTGCCCCGATACTATGGAGATAAACCTATCTAAGACAGGTAGGTTGACATAATCTATTTAACAAGACAAACAGCAACAACTTCCTCAAGCTATCCTGATAATATATCCAGGCCTTACACAACCAGCAATCAAAACATAGTTCAGTTTCTACAACCATTCAGTTCCTGACCTCTGTATTGAGATGACGAATGAAAGTGCCAATCTTTGTGGTAGTTATAGCTCTGTGATGTGGATACATACTCTGGATGCTAGAGTGAGATCACCAAACTCATTTCAGATGAGCTGTTGAACAGCCACCAGATGCCAGCTTGGTCACTGCTTCTATGAACTGGCCTTGTACAATTCTGTACCCCATTACTGACCCCCCTTAAGAAGAGCTGATTAGAATCCTCCCTTTTCCAAGTTCCTGTCTTCAGTCTGTGCTTAGAAATATAGGCACCAAATGGAAATTAATTTAACCACTTTTCATTTTATCAGAAACCAGCCCAGGACACTCTGCACTTTAAGGACTTTAATAACTCAGTCATAGGTTAGAGCAGGTATGACCAAACTGTGGCTTGGGGGCCGCATACAGCTCTTCAATGAAAAAGTGTAGCTCAGCTTATAAGCGGGTCAGAGAGAGGAAAGTAGCCCCAGCCCAGCAGGTTTAAATCTCCTGCTCTAAGCATGCGGGGGGGGGGGGGGGGCCCCAGCCTGTTCTTAGCCACTGAAGCGGCCATATTGGATGATCAGCCCAGCATCTGGGCCTGGGGGTAAGAGAGGGGTCAGAGATGGCAGGAAGAAGTGGTGGCATGGTCTGGGACAGCAGGATGAAGCATGGCATGTTTAGATTTTCTTGAAGGCCCTAATGCAGTTTACTAGTTGTTAAAGTAAAATTGTGTTTTACAAGTTCTTCTAAACATGACATCAAATAATAAACGAAAATACAAAGGAGAAAATAGATCGTTTACTGTATAGGCCTAGTTTTCAGGGAACCTTAAGTAATTATTAGAATCTGACATTAGTAGGATCAATATCTGCCCTCTTTTTATGAAACAATTAAAGTGCGCAATGAATTTTAAATTTAGTAATTTTGGACTAGGTAAAAGTATATGGCTATATGTCTCAGTGCGGCTCTCAAAGGTTTAATAATCGGCTTTTGCGGCTCTTGAGTTCCATAAGTTTGGCCACCCCTGGGTTAGAGGTTTATTACAGGAGTGGGGGGGTGAGGTTCTCCTGCATGCACTGTGCAGGAAATTAGACTCACCAGATCAGGGTTCTCAGCCCATGTTGAGACACATTAAGTGTGTTGCAGAGACCTGGTAAGATAAGAAGCACGGAGTCCTGTGGCACTTAAAGACTAACCAATGTATTTATCACATGAGCTTTCGTGGCAGAAACTCCCACTTCGTCAGACGCTTTGAAGATTTATCACTCATGAGATAAATAAATCTTAGTCTTTAAGTGCCACAGGACTCCTCGCTTCTTTTGCTGAACTAGACTAACTCTGCTGCTCCTTTGGAACCTGGTGAGATGAGTGGATTTTGTCTGGGGATGGAGGGGGAGGTGGGGTTGTGGTATGCCCTGCAGGGTTGTGATATGTCATCAAATGTGTCATGACCTGCAAAAAGGTTGAGAACCATTGCACTAGATGTCATATTGGTTCCTTCTGACCTTCGATTGTGAGTCTACAAGGAGGTGAATCTCTACAGAGAGGAGCAAAGAGGGTATTCTGCATCTTGTACTACGGGTGTGGAGAAAATTAAACTCTTCATTTGAGCTAAGCTTATTCGTATTTCTCAGAAGCATTTTTGAAGGTCATCTTTAGAGAAATTTATTCCCCCTCCCATTTTTCTATTAAACTGGAAAATCCAAATATTACTTACTAAGCACAGACGAGGCTAAGGATTGCTAGCAGCTAGAGATCCAGTTATAAGCTTTTAATTCAGAAGTTATTTCCCTGTATTTGTGTTAGCAACAGGTAATTTTGACTCTGCATCTCCTAAAAAAATTTGGACCATATGATTTGGCAATTTCAATTTAGGAGAAAATGTTTTCTTTATAAGACAAAGCAATGAGAGGTCCAAGATTCAGATATGTGACACGGCTCAGGCTTACAAAGTCTTTTAATGAATTGAGCCTTCAATAAATCATCCACCACGTCACTAAACAAAATCTGTGCTAATCCTCACTAAGGTACACAGTGTCGGTGGGGAGTAGATGGTTGGCTTCCTATTGCAAACCTTCTCGGAAGAGATTCCTTGTCTCTCTCGCTGGAACTTCTGGGCTTTGTAGGAGAAAGAAGCTCCTTCCTTTTCTGAGGGCTTGACTACATCACTCAGCCCAAGCTCTCAGAATAAATGAGTGACTCACAAAACAAGAGTAAGGAAATGGATTTTTTCTACTGGAATGATTCAAAAGATAGCAACTAAAAACCACACATGTAGGCATATAAACTAATCCAATTACTAAACCTCAGGGGACACCAAAAATCCTCTAACTAAATACCAGACATTGCTTGAATTGCACACAAGCCTCTTTATACCCTTTTAGAAGTTTCCAGGAAAGAAATGTTTCTGTAAATTTTGGTAACATCCAAACATTTTAATAATTTAACTAGTGTTAATGTGTAACTTATCTGTCCAATAAAAGCTAATAAATTCAGCAACAATATATTATGTGAAAAACAAAAAAGCCAATGTTGGAAGTTTGTATTTAAAGCAGTTACTCAGAAGAAAATCAAAACAGTTTTTAATTTTCAAAACTAAAAGATGAACTGCTTCCACACTCAAAATTCTGAAATTGTTGCCCTGAACCAATGGTATCAACAAAACCACAAAAGTTAAAAATGGTAAAAGTTAAAGACTTTGATATAAAAGGTAGCCAAATATTTTATGTTGTTCTCGATACTAGGCAAGAGAATATGAGTAAGATCAAGTATGGCAAAATAAATAAAAGGGCAAAGTTGCCAGTAAGTTTTGGGAGATAAGAAAAATGGATTCATAAACTATCAGTCAACTACTTAGAAAAAAACATTTTACATCACTAAAACCAGTTAGTGTCTGATTAGAAGCAACCACCTCACCTTTGGCCACACAAATGGTTAGGAATGGTATGTCTTATGCTCAGAAGGTGACTGTTTATGCTACTTGAATTGACAAACATTTTTCTCTTCAGCTTCAAAAACCAGGGGAAAAAATTCACCTTATGCTTGATCCAAACCTACTGAGGTTTAGGGAATTTTTTCATCTAGTGCAGCAGGCTTTGGACCAAGTCCCTACCACATACTCCGTATCTAAAGAGATTTAAGCAGCTGAAGGATGGGTACAAGGGAATGATCTTTAAATACAAGTGCTGGGTTAAATTCCACCATACAGGAGCACACAACTTCCATGCAGAATCAAAAACTGACCTGTTATACCTTTATAGAGTTATACTCATAAAAGAAGGAAGACTAGGAGGATCTTGCTGTTCTTCCCCACGGTGGAACCTCTCTTTTGACAGGTATGCACCAGATTCATAAAAACAGACAAATACCAATATTTCCCCTTTTGCATTCTCTCTCTCTCTCTCACACACACACACACACACACTTTTTACAAGCTGGTGTGCATTCCTTGGGTGCCTAGTGGCCAGCCAGGCTGGGCACAAGGAGGGAGCCAGGCATCAGTCTGTCATGAATCTGACCCAGTTAATCTATTATACTGTTAAAGAACAGATGCACAATACGGACTCTAACAGAGACTTTAATGATAAATTCAATTCATTTTATCATGCCTCTACAATAGTAGACCAACTGATGGTGAAAAACAGAAAAAAGCCAGTCTAATAAAACATATCATTACCTCACCTGTCTTGTCTCTAAAATCCTGTCACCAAGCCAGCTACACCACCACTGAACAATGTTATAGCTTAACATTTTAACATGAATTCTGGCACTCAGTACCAATGGGAAACATAAAGCAAACTAGCTCTTACTTCTTTGCATCTACTTCCTTCTAGAGTGCCGGAAATAAACAAAATACTGATTTGAAGCTGCTGCTGCCTACTCAGGTTTCTGGCAACTTAATTTTCTGATTATATTTTCATATTCTAATTCTCACACATCAAGTGGGTTTGTTACCTTTTGCTTGTGTGTGCAGCAGCACTATGAGAGGCAGTTCCTGGAAGAAAGAGAATATGAACTATCCTGTGCCCCATAAAGTGGTAAACATAGAAAAAGATTCTGTCCATGGCTGTCTCTGGTTTTACTGAAAAGGGTTATGCTGTTGGCTTTATTTCTGTAGGAGCTCTTTCCCATCACTAACACTAACCCCTTTGTGTAGTAGGCATTACCGTCATTTTGCAAATGGTAAAGCTGAGGGAGAGGGGTTAAGTGCCTTCCCCAAAAATAGGAAGACCATCAGACAGCATTCCAGATAAGGAGCTCCTAGTTCTGAAACCTGAAACTACTTCAACCCCTTGCCATCCTGTGCTGTACAGCCATGTCTCCCTATGAAAGCCTTTAAAAACACCTTTGCTTAAATAGTTGACTCTGCTCATACGTTTTAAGAGATTTAAGTAGAGAGTATGCCATTTAAGCAGGACCCCAGTTAGCAGTCCCATGGGTTCACTCATCTTCCACTTCATGTGGCAAACAATACATTTTGAGCAATGTCCCATCTCAGTCGTGACTGAAAGCTGGTACAGGCCTTATGACCTTAATATCCCAAAGTAACAAGTTTTATGCGTATGGTAAATAGCTGTTGGTCTCCACAAAAAGTACCGCAACCAGCACCCATCCTGGCAGTCTTAGAGGTGCTAAGAACTGCATGGACAAGGAGATTGAAGAGTTTCTTATTGCTAGCAGTGCTCCCCACAGAGGGTATTGATAGGTAAATTGTGCACTGCTGTTACAATGGGGAAGAGGCTTTAGAGTTATCAGTCTAGCCCTACTGATAAGCATTAAGCACATGTGGGCAAATGCATATAACACTAGTTATAAAAAGCATCTCTTATTTCCTCTCTCTTCTCCCTGCTGCACTATGTGGCACAACAGAAACTTTGTGTGATACACTGTTATTGGCATTTAAATAAGGTACAACAACTGCTTCTTTAGCAAGGGTTAACGACAAATCCCCATTCCAGATTTTAAAACAAAAAATGACACCTCACACAATAAAAAGATTTTTCAATACCATAAAACTTTGCAAGGAAGATATACATGACCCCCCCCCCCTTTTATTGCCTGGAGCTCAAAAGCAGGAGGTTAGAGAGACACGCTATACAGTGGAAGGGCTACCATTATGGGAGAAGTCCCTTCACCACTGTAGTCTAGCACTATTAAAACTTCCCAGCTATATGCATAATCAAAACCTAAAACTCATGTTTTAACTGGTTACCTAACCCAAAATCGAAACACTTTAACAAGGGTTGGAACAATACTGCCAACAGCACATCATCCTCTGCACACATGTCTAGAACAAATGTGTTGTAACCATGATTGGAGTAATGGGGACTTCTTGGGATTATCAACATAGCTGGCTTTGTTGTTTTTACAGTGTAAACAGGATCTCAGCATTTCATTAGACTGATATCTCAAAGCAAACAAACACATCTGCATACAAATGATATGATGGGAATCATTTACCATCAGTTAACACAAATGGAACAAATGTTTAATTAACTCTCTTGCATGTGATGAGATAGGCCTATGATCATCATTCAAGATCACGGCTTTCCTGAGTCACATCCAGCACAGCTCTATTCAGCAGAAAAGATCTAGGCCCTGCCAGGTCATGGATCATGTCCAATTCAGTAATAAACTGTCAGCATCACCCAATCAATTGTTTCTGGCTTGTGGATGTGCTGGCTGGGGAAGAAGGGTATTTGTTTAATATAAGTGAGGCTCTTCAACCCCTGAACAGTTCTCTGAACACGACACAGGAGAGAAATTCAACTGCTGTGCAAACAGGGAAAAAAACTGGAAATAATAAATTTAGCTCAAAGATGATTAACTCCATCAGAAGCTCTTGGCTGAGTGGGGGCACTGAAGGCAGATTATAATCTATTACTCTGTGTTCTGCTTTTCTGAGAGTCATCTGATGCTCTTTGGAAATCATTACAGCCTCTTTAAATGTTTTTCATTAAATATCAATATCACTGGCTTTAACATTTTCAAACATGCCAGTGCTTCTGTTTTGGGTTACTGTTAGTGGATTTGCTGATACTGCATCCTGTTCATGACTTGATTTATTTAACCAACACTGTATCATGGCAAATCCTTGTATGTCTTCCTCATATAATCACTGTCCATGTTCAATCTACACAGCAGCATTTGAACCCCTCTTCTAGGGCTCAGTTCCCTAAATGGAGGAGTAGGAAGGATGATGATACTAATTTAAGGATGAAGTGAAAGAAATTAATAGATTTTTAAAAACAAATAAAGAACTAAGAGGGATGGAAGAGAAAAAGGTCTAAGCAATTGAAATGCAACCACTACAGCCAGAAGAACACACTAAAAGTCACTATGAATAGGCTGAGCTAATGGCTGTGTTTTAGGCCATGGGTAGCTGAGAAGGAACCAGTGGCAATTTGGCTGCATACTCAACATAATGACCAAGCACAACACAAGACGGGGGGGGGGGGGCACGGGGACGCATATGCAGCCCGAACAGGCACACCTGTCAAAAAATCTTCAAGCCCAGGCACAGGCACACAGACATCTAAAGCAGAGCACCCACAGGATTACTAATCCATGTAGCAGTTCTGAATGCTTGTATTGCCTCATCTGCTTTGGTACTGCATAGTATTTAATATTGCTGATTTTGCAATTGTTTTATCAGCACACTCAAAAGCTCTTCCCTTACAGTGTTTCTCCTGCATACACCCGCATCCTCACTCCTAAACAAACTCTAATATTGTGACTGATGAGAGGGCAAATGAACCCTGCCAACCTAGAGTGTTATATTGGAAACTCGAGTATCAGTAGCTCTCAATCTCTGGCCCAGGGGCTGCTTGCAATCCAATCAGTACACAGCTACAGACCATGAAACTAGTATCGTATGCAGCCCACATAATACATTGCAGTCCACAGATGCATTCAACAATGATAAACAGGCTGAGAACCATCGCTCTATTTTATATCTAACAGATCAGACATGCTAATATCATCACAGTAGTGTAGGTCTGTTCTCTCCAAAGTGTCTTTGCACGACACTTCCAAAAAAAATCCAAGTAGTTACAGTGTTTTGCAGGTTGCTAAAGTTACAGAAAAACACAAATGTTCTTTGAATACACCTGTCACTCAGCACCTTGAGAGCATCTGAACCCCACTGTAATATATTTCATTTACTAGCTGCTCTTCAAACATAATTCAGAGTAAAGAGCAGCAATAGCAATAATTTATACAGATGACATACTACGATCTGATGGAGCATGCCTGCTACCTAAGTCTCAGAAATGAGGAGGCTTTCTCTGGACCAAAGGGGAAAAATATCCCCAAGGCCCCTTCCTCCTCCCAACTTTGTGGGAGCTAACTTTCTTTGTGGGCTTGAGGAGTGGGGAGGGTAGCAGGGATAAAAAGGAGTTCTTAGCTGATTTTTGCAGCCAAAGCCCACTGGCTACTGTGCCCCAAAAAAAGATGATTTAGAAATCCATCTCTCTGCATAGGCTGCCCTGCTGTACCAAGGAACCATAGCTCCCATCTTTGCAATTAAAACAGGATGGGGGTTTGGGCCTAGCCGTCTGTATCATGCTGGTCACTTTTCAGGGCTGGGAAAGAATTTTTCCCCATACTGTTAAACTGGTCTGGGGAAAGTGCTGGGTTCCCCAACTCCCTTAAACCTTTCTCTCAACAGCCCAGCGAACCAATGGTTGTAAAATTCAAGTTGTTGCAACTTGTCCAGTGTCTAGTGCAGCCACTTGTTCAATAAGAAATCCATGCTCCCTGATAAACTGGAACTGCAAGTACAATAAGGGGCACGCATCTCCAACAAAAAAACAAAGAAAGGGGTTGCAACTCCCAGTGTCAGGTGGTACAGCAAGTAGCTTAACTCCTTCTCCCCCTCATCCTTTCAGCACCCATACAAGAGGAATGCACTGGGGAACCAGGAATGGACGCTGGGGCTGTGTTAAAAGTCTGGAGGGCTGTGAGACTGACAGCAACCCTCCCCAAAACTGCACAGATTACAGAAGGAAGGATGATCTGTACTGAATGGGTTGAGGGATAGTCTCCTGGATATATTTAAGAAGTTGTAGCCTAGTTGAACTGTCACATCTGTCTTCCTGAAGCACTTGGAACAACAGTGGAGGGGTTTTAGAACATGTTTTTTCTCTACACGTCTACATAGAAGATCTGCTAAAAGTTTGTCAAGGGCTCAGCTCAGAGTAGAGACATCACAGTCAGCTTCTGCTTATTGTTTGATTATGTCAAAGCACTAGGTGATTTCTTTGTGCTCCTATTCTTGGCTCATGCCCTAGCCTGCTGAAACTCACTTTTGGTTGGCAACTGCGCCATAATCAACATGACATATTAAACAAATAGCCAAGCACGCAGACTGCCAAATGACCTTGTGTGTGCATCAACACTTTGTGTTAAGGGCAAGTCTCCAAGAGAGAAATGCTGTAACAGCTGTGGGACTTTCTGAGCTTGTGCACCTATTGTAAACAGGATTTATCACCATTAATCCAGCTCTGTGTTGGATTAACTCTGAAATTCAAAAAATAGATTCTGAGCCGTCTAAGGTGAGTGTGTCTACCGCACCTAGACTAATGTTTCACACTATGGGGAAAGGTTTACTTCTACAAGGTCTACTTATCTTCTAAGTCCTCAGTCGGATCTGTTTACTAGATAGTTTGTGGGAATGGTCAAAGTGCTGCTGAAGAAATTTCAATTCAGCCCTGAAGGAATGTCTCAACACAAATGTACAAACTATTAAAAATTCAAAATGTAGCCACATCTAAATCACACAACTTTGCTACTTTTATTTTGGAAAATAAAATTTAGCCCTATAAAGAGACATTTAATTAACAGGCAGAAAAAAACCACCCAATTTAATGATCATCTGTTACCTTGTTTTGAAAAATAAAATAAAATCCATAGCCATGTTTAAAACACATTTTAGAAGTGCGGACATTTTTAAATCCCAGGACAGCTTGGATTTAGTACAGCTACAGTGAGCTATAATGAAGCAGAACAAATTAAGTTGGAGCCTAAGTCCAAAAATGAACACGGATTTAGAAGCCTAAAGCTAGCTTTTTATTTTGAAAGTTTTGACCTAAGGCTTTGATTATTATAGATTTGAATACAATCTGTCAGTTAAAAGTTTCCAGTGCCTTACATTTCAGCATCAGAATACAGAATACAGTTTTGAATTTACAAGTAATTTTTTTTTTTAAATTTGTTAGATCTAGAAATTTGGATTAACGAAATGGGCAGAAAAGGACCAAAAAAAAAAAAAAAAATCAGAGGACACACCCAAAAAACTAATAAACCCTGCAGAATGTTCAGCCTCTGACATACAACAGTATCAAGTCATTTTACAAATGAGTATTGGTTTACATCCTCTATACAGCACTTAAGTGTTTCTCTCCGCAGACTAAATACATTAACATTGGGAACTGTCGTCTGTGTATGCTGGATGTTTCCGATCATTACACAGCCTAATCACCCTTTTCTTTGAAAATTAATATTTTTATTTTTAATATAAATTAAATTAATTTTTGGGAGAACTCTTGCTGCTCAAAATCAACCTACTGACTGCTGGACTTACATAATGTGCTTAGAAGGAAGCGGAAACTTATTTCAATTGTGTTTGTGTTACAATATATACTTAAATTATAGTCCAAGGATGGGATTTTCAGAAGTTTTGCTCCCCTTGAAGTTAATGGGAGTTTTAAAACAAAATAATTATTTCAGAGCTATGCAAAAAGTCTCATAATAATTCATATTTCTATAGTTTGTTTCATTCAAGTCTCATATAAAAGATGGATAAACTGTGACCCCAATTTACATATGACAAAATGAGCCACTGAGGGGTTAAGTGACTTACCCGTCATCACATGATTTACCAATAATCACATATCAATCCAAATAGCATAATCAGAAACAGATCCCAAGCTTATAGCCTGTGCTTTGGCCACTTGACCAAGCTACCTCTCATAGAAGTCACCTTGGACAATTTGTGGAAACCAAGAGAATCCTTTCCAAATCTCATTTTTAATACCAATAATTTTAAAAAGTGGTTATGTTTGTGAAAGTGAGCTTTATGAACAGTGTGCTGAACAAGCGGTGCTGCTCTCCATTAATTAAGACAATCAATATTAACACCTTAATCAGAAGTTATTTCTTTTTCTCAAATCTTATTTCTTCCAAGCAGCAGACCATACCGTGACAACACTGAATACTATTTAGCATAATAAAAGTTTAGCAATACTCATCTCGTCTATGACAGGTTATGAAAATAGTTACAAGGATGCATGGGTAAACTGTTTGTCCATACAAATATGTATAAATTACATACAGATAAGGAAAGCATCACAATTCTGTGTATTTATTTTTACTATTTAATTTTGTTTTTCATAATGCTCCAAGCAGTGCCAGATTTAGGCACAAGCAAAGTAAGCCATGGCTTAGACCTTCACATTATGAGGAGCCTCTAAATACGTCAAAGATAAATCTTAGCTACCATAATCGAAATTGATAATGCAAATAAGGAGTTTTGCAAGGTGCATGTTATATTTAGTTGCTTTTTCTTTGCATCTTTGCCTATGTACATGCAAATACAACTGCTGATCGTTTATTTTTTCATTACCTTTTCAGATAATATAACACTATTTTTTTATGGCATGGGGGCTCCAAATTTCAACAGAGTTTAGGGCGTCAGCATGTCTTATTCTGACCCTGGCACCAAGTATGTATTTTCTTCTCTTCTAGCTGGTGCAAGTTAAAAACTTCTTCTTGGTTGTGTTTATAGTTCACTACAAAAAAATCCCACTCAACCTTCATGCCAACTCCAGTGTCATTAACTTTAAAAGCTGTTTGCACTGCTTGTACTTTTGAAGAGACAGCGTCAGTGTTAACTTTCAAGCCTACTTCCATGAAGCTTATATTTGGAGCCACAACTGTGGAATTAACCTGAGGTTTCTTGTCTAGCATTTGTTTGCACATATTGCAGGTGGTTAACCAATAAACTGGAAAATCTTTGTGTACAATAATAATCACTATCTTGTGGCTTAATGATGCTCAATCATAAGAAAACTTTAACTGGGTGTAAAAAACTGCTAAACCCAGGAGATTCTGAGTTGAAACTTCTCTCCATCTTTATGCAGATTTTGGGATCTGGATGATTTAGGTCACTACCCAGCTAGCTATGAGTACATCGAATTTGTTACTAATCTGGGAAGTATTATATACTCTTATTAAATTATGTAAGTGCCACCAAAACACACCTTTCTAAAAAGGGCCCAGCCACAGTAGGTTAATGCATTCTGAATTACTGATTTTAATCCAGACTCGGATAGTGATCATTACCTGCCCACTGCCGTCAGAAGTGCTGTGTGAAATCAGCCAGTGGTATCAGGCCTGTTCAGAACAGACAAACACCCATATCATAAAATCAGTTTGTACAGGCTGATAACCAGTCTCTGAAGGGGTAAGGGTTGGCAGTGCATGAAGACAAAGCTACCTTTCACCCCCTAGAGATGCTCCCCTCCTCAGGTCAAGACTGAGGCACACTAGCAAGAGTGACACACATAGTTTGCCCTTTTGTGGCCCATACGTCATCCATTCTGCAAATAAACAGAACTGAAAGTAAATGAGCTGAAGTCTCTGGTGTGCGTGCATGCGTGCGTTTTCCCAGTAAGACGACAAAAACAGTGCCCCTTATTGAAAAAGTGCTTATTCCTCCCCTGGACTACAGATGTTTTACTGGTTTTGGATGATGGTCTCTTGTAGAACTATGCACTGATCCCAAATTCACAAGAACATTTTGAAGACGTCTGCTCAGCCTTTTCAGCCTCAGATACCTCGGGATCTTAAGACAGGCACACAGATAACCCCAACACAAAAGAAGGCACAGGCAAGACCACTGCTCCCTCTAAGCCGTGCACATGTGTGCGCACACAGGTCATGAAGTCTGTGCACACAATAAAATAAAGTGCGTCCAAAAAAATTGAATAGTGCTAATATTGGTGCTCACAAAGAAATGTTTTTGCACACACAAACAGATTGTTTGCGCACACAGTCTATGAGTAGTTAGAGGGAACACTGGGCAAGACAGTCTTGCTTAAAACTCTCAGAAAACAGCCTGTAAGTAGCACATTTGTAGACTGTACGTCCCTCCCTCACCGAGGAGCAACAGGTTCCTCTTATGACCATCTCCACATCACCAGATAAGGAATGAACAATTCTTAAATCCAAGAGACTTTAGCTATAGGCCCAGTGCCCCAGAAGTCATATTAGAGAAATCTAGAAAAAAAAAGTTTGGTCTTGCCTTTTTAAATAAGTAAGTAAGAAAGACAAATAAATTAAAAAGGGAAATAAAAATTTTTCACACTAAAAAGTGTTTCATCACACAGGGAGCAAGAGAGAAATAAAGAGAAACTTAAGACACTGATAAGAATATGAATTTAGGCATATGAACAGAGTGGAAAACATATATAAGCACTCAAGAGCTTAAGCTTTTTAAGTCTAAAAACAAATACTCCACATGAAGTTAGTAAAAATAAATTGCTTTTAGCCTTCACCACCAGATTTAACAATATGAAATCTATTGATTTCAAGTTAAATAATTTATCTCAGAATACTAAACGTCATCTTTAAAACACAAGTCCAGTCAGGCAAGTTCTAGGCTTTTGAAAAGACAAGTTCTTAAAAATGGTAATACTGACAAGCAAAAACAAATACTGACAACAGCCTTATGGAATTTCCACATATGTTTATCGTGGACATTAATGTATTGTTCATAAGAAAAGCAGGCCAATATGTTCTACATATTTTAACCAGAACCGGGTCCATGAGTGCTGAAAGCCTTAAAATGAACAGTTTTGATTCCTTTTGAGTAATTCTTGTACAGAAGTTGTCTGTGTCAAGGAAAAGAGTTTTGACTATAGAATGACATCAACAGGAAGCAAGAAAGACTACTACTTTAAATTGCTTAGCACCATATTCTTAGTTAACATCATTTTGCTTATAATTACTCAAACTATACCAGCTCCTAATGATTCTTGATATCATCTTTCACTTAGAAAATAATGTACGTCCATAACACAGGCACATACATTTCCAGAATTTATTTATTTTTGTTCACCACCCACATATTTAAACAAAATGCAACTTTTTTAGAAAAAGGATCATGCAATTTTATACACAGCAACAGCTCTCCAAACTTTTTCAGAAATCCTACTTAGGGTCAAATGAAAATTCAACAAATTATTTTCAGAAAAGTAATCATGCTTTAGTACAATAGTGGCTAAAAGCAGCCCTCAATCCAAAACTATAACAAACCTCAAAATGCAAAACTCCCTCTTAAACTAACAGGCCAAACTGCTGGAGTTCCATATGCTTGGACATGTGCAATGTTTCCAGCCTACAACCTTTAATGCAAATAATATGTTATGCTGTGATGTCTAGCGAGGCAAAATATGGGAACATGCTGCTGAACTGAGTGACTTACCTGAACTAAAAGTATATTGTATAAAGAATGAAAGCCAGGTCGATGCCTGCTTACAAAGTGCATACAGTTTATCTGCTGATACCATTTAATAACTTGAGGACTTACAACTATAAATCTACATCCAAGAACAGAAAAATAAAGCCAGTTCCTGTCAATTCTTATGCACAAATAAATATATAGATTTAAATATGCAGAGAGACTTACAAGGCCACTTCCACCACTTCATGTAAACACTAACAATATAAAAAAGAATGAATTGATTCCAAGTGACTCTACTGACCTCTGGGAGCCAAAAAGACTAACAAAATGCAGGGAGTTCATATTTCCACCTGAAATTCTCTCAACAGCATTCAGTGTATCAAAAACTGGTAAACTTTAACAGTTCAATTTGCCTGACAGAGACTGAATGGTGATAATTTACCACTTATGTTTAAGGATAATTTACCTTCCTATAGCGAGTTAAATCATATCATCTAGCTAATATAACATGGTCTTCACAGAAGAATTATTGCTAAACACCTGCCAATAATTTACTGGTGGCATTGTTTATAGCTTAAGACCTGCTGTAGATGATCAGAAAAGAGGATGAGAAGAATCACAGAATCATAGGGTTAGAAGGGACCTCATAGGTCATCTAGCCCAACCCCCTGCCAGAGGCAGGACCACTCCCACTAAACCATCCCAGTCATGGTTTTGTCCAGCCGGGCCTTAAACACCTCCAAAGATGGAGACTCCACCACCTGCCTCGGCAGCTCATTCCAAGGCTTCACCACTCGCCTAGTATAAAAGTTCTCTCTAATATCCAGCCTCGACCTCCCTAACTGCAACTTGAGACCATTGCTCCTCGTTCTGTCCTCTGTTATTACCGAGAACAGTCGAGCTCCATCTTCCTTAGAGCATCCCTTCAAGTAGTTGAAGGTTGCTATCAAATCCCCCCTCAATCTTCTCTTCTGCAGATTAAATAAGCCTACTGCTTTCAGTCTTTCCTTATAGGGCTTGTGCTCCAGCCCTTTAATCATTTTGGTCGCCGTCCGCTGAACTCTCTCTAGCATGTCCCTGTCCTTTTTGTAGTGGGGAGCCCAAAACTGAACACAGTATTCTAGATGTGGCCTCACCAGTGCAGAATAGAGGGGAATGATCACATCCCTTGATCTGCTGGTAATACTTCTTTTGATACAGCCCAGTATGCCATTGGCCTTTTTGGCAGCAAGAGCACACTGCTGACTCATATCTAGCTTCCCATCCACCATGACCCCCAGGTCCTTTTCTACACTGCTGCTACTTAGCTGAATGTTTCCCAACCTGTAGCAGTGCATGGGGTTTTTTCGTCCCACATGCAGGATTTTACACTTGTCCTTATTGAAGCTCATAAGATTTCTATTGGCCCACTGTTCCAATTTATCTAGGTCTCCCTGAATCCTGTCCTTGCCCTCCAACGTGTCTACTGTTCCCCCCAGCTTGGTGTCATCTGCAAACTTACTGAGAATGCAGTCTACTCCATCATCCAGATCACTGATGAAAATGTTGAACAGAACCGGCCCCAGGACCGACGCCTGGGGCACGCCACTTGTGACTGGCTGCCAGCTAGACATGGAACCATTGATTCCTACACGCTGAAACCATTGATCTAGCCAGTTTTCTATCCACCTTACAGTCCACCTATCCAACCCATACTTCCTTAATTTGCCAATGAGAATGCTGTGGGAAACTGTATCAAAAGCCTTGCTAAAATCAAGGTATATGACATCAACGGTTCTTCCTGCATCCAGAAAACCAGTCATCTGATCACAGAACGAAATGAGATTGATCAGGCATGATTTACCCTTAGTAAATCCATGCTGACTGTTCCTGATCACTTTATTTTCCTCTAAGTGTCTTAGGATGGCTTCTTTGAGAATCTGCTCCATAATTTTGCCAGGGATTGAGGTGAGGCTGACAGGTCTGTAATTCCCTGGGATCTTCCTTCTTCCCTTTCTTGAAAGCAGGCACTACATTTGCTTTTTTCCAATCCTCTGGCACCTCCCCCATCCTCCATGAGTTTTGAAAAATAATGGCCAGCGGTGCTGCTATCTCATCGGCCAGTTCCCTTAGCACCCTTGGATGCAGTTCGTCTGGCCCCATGGACTTGTGCACATCCAGCTTCTTTAAGCAGTCCCTAACCTGACCTTCCGTCACCAAGGACCTCTCTTCTTCTCTCCAATCTGCCACACCCACGGTAGTGGCCTGGGAGCTGACCCTGCCTGTGAAAACTGAAGCAAAAAATGCATTGAGCACTTCAGCTTTTCCCTCATCCTCCGTCACGAGGATGCCTGCCCCATTCAGCAAAGGACCTACACCATCCCTGATCCTCTTCTTGTTATTAACATACTTGTGGAACCTCTTCTTGTTATCCTTTACATCCCTCGCTAGCCGCAGCTCCATTTGTCCTTTGGCCTTTCTGATTTTCTCTCTGCAGTCCCTAGCAATATCTTTATATGCCTCCTTGGTCATCTGACCAAGCTTCCACTTCCTGTAAGCTTCCTTTTTATGTTTAAGCTCAGAGCAGAGTTCTCTGCTAAGCCATTCTGGCTGCCTCACATGTTTGTTTTTTCTCCTAATTGGAATGGCAAGAAGATTGGAGAGAATACGTCCAAGAGGTACCACAGACCGAAAACTCACAGTGATGAAGACACAGACAGTATATTCTTAAATACTTTATGCCACCTAGCTCGAGAACAGGTAAGAGAAGAAAGACATTAGAAGTGCCATAGGACTCCTTGTTTGTTTTTGGCTTTTTAAATTCATCTCTCGCATGAGCTTTAGCGAGAGAAAAACCCACTTCATCTGACACTTTGAAGATGAGGAACTTACAGAATGGGAGGAAAATAAACACAGGGAAGTGCAAGTCATAGATCAGGACAAACTGTTAGAGCAAAACAATGCAGCAGTTTTGATCTGAACACTGGGGATCGTTATGTAGAGGATGGGGTGGTCAAATCACCCCTGATGTAATGAGGGAAAAAAAATCCATAGGCCTTATTTAGTCCTGAAGCAATACCGTCAAATTTGTATGCAAGTTCCAATTCTGCAGTTTCCCTTTGAAGCTTTCATTTGTTATCCATTTTGAGCACAGCTATTAATAAATCAATCGAATGAGCAGGGAGATGGGAGCATTCCCCTATTGATTTTTGAATGTTGTTAATTTCTGATGTCCGAATTGTGTCCATTTATTCTTTTGCACAGAGACTGTCATGTTTGTTCAATTTATAAGGCAGAGGGGCATTTCTGGCACACAATGGCATAAGTCACATTGGTGGGTGAGCAAGTGAATGAGCCTTTGACGGAGCAGCTGGTTTAATTAGGTTCTGTGATGTGTCTTTTGCGCAGATTTGTGGGTGAAACTGGCAACATGGTTTGTTGCAGGGATGTGTGTCTGCTTTAATAGTTGAACTCTTTGGTCTGTAGTTGCTAGTGACTATCTGTTTAAGGTCAGGAGGGCGTCTATAAGTGAGGAGAGGTCTGTCTCCCAAAGCTTGAGCAAGGGATCATCTCTGTAGAATGAGTTGTAGATCCTTGATGATGTGCTGCAGAGGTCTCACTTGGGGATTCTAGGTAATGACCAGGGGCATTCTGTTTTCCTTCTTGGGCTTCTCCTGTATTAAATGACTTTTGGGTACCTGTCTGATTCTGTCAATCTACTTCTTCACTTCCATAGGTCGGTATTGTAGTTTTAAGCATGCTTGACAGAGATCAGGAAGATGTCTCTGTCTGAGGAATCGGAGCAATATAGTTGTATCTTAGGGCCTGGCTGTAAACAATGGATTATGCGGTGTGTCTTAGAAGAAAGCTCAAGGGATGTAGGTAACTACACCAATCCGCAGGTTTTCGGGATAGGGTGGTAATCATGTGTCCATCCCTTAAGCATGAGAAAGATGCCCTTGAAGATTTCCAGAGAGATTACAGCAATTTCCAGTCCACAATCAAACAGCCTGGAACACTGCACACAGGAGATCCACTTTCTGGACACAGTGCAAATTGGTGATGGACACAGCCACCACCCTATACTGGAAACCTACCAGTTGGGTTGATAGCACATACAGACCAGCTGAAGATTCAGTGACAATAATTCCCTCTGCAACCATTCTACATACAGCATTCTCGAACTCACTGTCTTCAGATAGACTGCAAAACTTTCCAACCCTGATCAAGGGTCTGACAATACAAATGCTTACATACACCACCACTGCAATGCATTGTGCCACATGCAAAGGGAAGCTAGACACTTCCCTCTCTCAGAAAGCTACATGCTCTTGTACTTGTACTGAGTTCTGTGTTACATTCATGGCTCTTTATCTCCCAGGGTTACAAACCACACTGATGAGACAAGGTCCTTCTGGAAGTCTTCCAGAAACTGGGTTCCCACAGTTGAATCTGCTCATGATGAGCCATATTTCAAGTGCGAACAATTCTGCTTCAGATAAGGCATGGGCCCAGGTTCACTGTCTAATGCTTTTTTGTTCCCTGGATTCAGACTTTAAAGCATGTTTTCCTTTTTATTCCCATGATATTAAGGACACTGAAGAAATTAAGACAAGATGCAGGTCACATCATCTTGACAGCATCAGTGAGGGTGCACCAATAAGTTCATTCAACTGATCATTATCCCATTATTCCCATTAGATTTAGCCCACAGATGGGTCCTTCATCCAGACTGGCAATACTGCACCTGACCACCAGAATGACTGCTATGGAAAGAAGCTACTCACCAGTACAGAGAAAGATATTGTCCCTTACAGCAGGAAATCCTCGACAAGACTGTCAAACACCCTCTTCCACTTGACTCTATATCAGTGTTTCCCAACCAGTGTGCTGTGGCACACAGGTGTGCCCTGAGGCCCAAGCAGGTGTGCCACAGAATTTTTTTGAAAACTACTCAGTTCTGGATTATAAATATTATAAATATTCATGAGATCATTGGGAGACTATATGGTGGTGTGCCTCAAAATAATTAAAGGTATCAAGGTGTGTCACCGGAGAGGAAAGGGTGGGAACCACTGCTCTATATCTTGACAACATGGCACCAGCTCTTCCTTATACCTGTTGTACTGGATTATTTATATGAAGTGCTTTGGACTATACTTTTACTTTGATATGAAGTCAACTAGTGGAGATATCAATTTACCATTCCCTAATTCAACATCTTTCCACTTTCTCACATCCGATGGTACTGAGATTTCTCAAGATGCTCACATTTTGGTCTTTCCATCAGCTACGAACTACTTCCATTACGATGAGTCAGTTCAGTACTGATAGATGGTAGAGAGGTTCAGGCAGGGGACCCAATGATCAGGATTGCTTTTTTAATAGTCATTATGCCACCTAAAAAGACTGGGGAGATTCATGGCCTCATGACAAAGCCCTGCCATATACAATCTTCTACAAGGATAGAACAGTGGCATAGCAATTGGGGGTCAGGAGGGGCGTGGAAGAGTCCCCAGCCACCAGGCTGCAATGGACTACTGGGCTGGGGGGATGTGGGGCATCTGGGGGAGCACAAATATGGGTGGGGGTGCTGGACACTCGTTATGCCACAGGAAAAGAATCATCTTCAGGCCTAACCTGACGTTTCAGCTGGTAACATCAACCAATCCAGTTGCCTCTTAGTGGCTTTCTTAGAATCACAGAAACTGGAAGGTACCATGAGAGGTCATCGAGCTCAGTCCCCTGTACTCATGGCAGGACCAAGTACCCTCTTCAGCTTTCCCTGAAAAGTACTTGTCTAACCTGTTCTTAGAAACCTCCAGTGATGGAAGTTCCACAATCTGCCTAGGCAACTTATTGTAGTGGTTATCACCCTGACAGTTGGGAATTTTTTCCTATGTCCAACCTAAACCTCCCTTGCCGTAATTAAAGTCCATTGAACCTTTTTCTATCAGCAGCAGTTAGGAAAACAATTTTTCTCCCTCCTCCTCACCACAAGCTCTTAGATACTTGGAAAGTGGTATGACCCCTCTCAGTCTCCTCTTTTCTAGACTAAACAAAAACCCAGCTCTTTCAATCTTCCCTCGTAAGTCAGGTGTTCTAGACCTCTAATCATCCATGTTGCTCTTCCCTGGACTTTCTCCAATTTGTCCACATCTTTCCTGAAATGAGGTGCCCAAAACAGGACACAATACTCCAGTCAAGGCCTAATCAGGGCTGAGAAGAGCAGAAGAATTACTTCTTATGTCTTACTTACAATACTCCTGTTAATACATCCCAGAATGATGTTTGCTTTTTCGCAAAAGCGTTACACTGTTGACTCGTATTTAGCTTGTGGCCCACTATGACATCCGGGTCCCTTTCCCCAGTACTCCTTCCCAGGCAGGCAATCAATCGCCCATTTTGTATATGTGCAATGGATTGTTCTTTCCTAAGTGGAATACTTCACACTTGTCTTCACTGAATTTCATTCTGTTTACCTCAGACCATTTCACCAGTTTGTCCAAATTATTTTGAATTGTGATCCTATCCTCCAAAGCACCTGCAACCCCTCCCAGCCTGGTGTCTTCGCCAAACTTTATAAGTATACTCTGTGCCATTACCTAAATCATTGATGAAAACATTCAACTGAACTGGTCCCAGAACTGCTCCCTGCAGTACCCTGCTCGTTATGTCCTTCCAGCACAACTTCCTGAAACTCTCCTCCCCAAGTGAAGAGACATTTCACCCACATTTTGTTAAGGCAGTGTATTTTCCTTTAGACAGAACTTATCTGTTCAGATGTATGCCCAAATGTCTTGTGACATCTTCTGAGATTATAGAACACTTGATGTTACAGAGACAGCATCTTGACCTGCATTAAGGCATACTAGCCAAATGAGGCCCACTGGTGTAAACAGACAAACGGTTCACTGCCCTTTACCAGCAACTCATCACAGACCTGACAAACACTACTCTAATACACCACTTTCATGGTGTTTATCCACAAAGTAGCACAAGATCACGGCTGAAAGCGTGAAATTTATTGATAATCACTGTGAGATATGAGTATGGATAGTATTTAAGGTCAAAAGCAAACATATTGAAAATTACACCATTAAGTTCTTAAGAGTGAAAATGAGACACAGGAAATCATGCATCACAGTGATGGCCCATTCAAGTGGGAGGGAGCTGTCACCCTTCTCTGGCTAGCCAATTATGTAACATTTTTCGTGTTTACTGCCACAACAACACAGAGAAGTCAATGGACAACCATCAAAAAAGTATGATCTTTGAAAACACTTGAATGTGAATAGGGACCATTCTATCAGATTGGGAACTGCCCTGCCTGTGAATCAAGACAAGACTGTTTCAGTATACAACAGGCTGAAGAAAGACGTTCTTCACCCATGACATCTTCTTGAGGAGACATCTTGTTGCGCTGGGATATTTCATTAATAAAAAAAAGAACCCTGGTTTCTGGGAAACCAGCCAACTCTGCCAGACAACTATACTGAGGTGAACCTATCTCATTAGATTGGAAAAACTAGCTACTAATAAGTGTAGGTCTGAGTTTATGTTTCATCATTTTGTTTTATATTGTAACCATTTATTTCAATTACTCTCTCCTCTTCAGTGGAACCTCTATTTCCTTTCTTAAATGGACTCTCTTGTTTTTAGGTAAGTAGTCACAAGTGTTGTGCATTTTACAGGAGTAATGATTCAAGGTAAAATCTTTTGGGAGCATGTATCTGGGATTTCTGTGAGTAACCATTATCAGGGACAGGCAGCACTAGGGAACAATTCAAAGGGACTCAGGCACAGAAATGCACCCCTCATTAACTGGCAAAGTGAAAACAGGGTTGGCATAAAGCAGAAGAGAGTCCTTGAGTGGCCGAAAGGCTCATGGTACAAGAGAACTAGTTAAACAGCTAGTCACCACAAGGAAGACTCCTTCTTGCTAGCAGCAGGGGAAACTAAGGTGCCTCATCTCAGTCTTGAGGAATCTGAGAACTATCACAACATATTACAGCCTACTAATAAAAGTCCATCCTCACAGGTTACGGCTAACTCCCTCCATGCCCTAGTGGCTTTTGTGGTCTGCCATGAAAACGTCAGTTTCCAAAGGGATAGCCGTGTTAGTCTAGTCCAGCAAAAAAAACAAGGAGTCACATTTGACGAAGTGTGATTTTCTCCCACGAAAGCTCATGAGAAAAATAAATCTATTAGTCTTTAAGTGACACATGACTCCTTTTTTTTGTTTTGTTTTGGTTTTTTTGCTTGAAAATATCTCCATTTTGGAAATATTCAGAGCTTCAAAATGGAGTTCAGACCACACCATTACACATTGCAAACATAAGGGCTGTGAGAGGCAGAGGCATGCCCCCAAATCTCATTCACATATGCACCAAGAGTGAAATATCTATGGATAGCGCATTTCAAAAAGAGTTACCATTATTGTAAGATGACTAAATTACCAGATTTCAAGCCTCATCAACACTTCAGATAGCAAGTTATTTCTTTTTATTTAATCACAAGACCTCTAGGCCAATGATGTCTTTTTTACTTTGTAAAGCACCTAGCAAGTTCGAGGGACTGCATAATTACTATTGCAGGTGCAAACAGTCTTTTGTCATTCCAAAGAGTAGCGGAGATGCAGAATGGTCCTATGTGATATCTATTTCTGAACAAAGAAACAGGACAAAATATGCAAGTGACTATGTGTGTTATATGGTTCTAATTAACTCAAGCAGAATTATAACAAACCACTCAGCTTTCACTGATGAACATTTTAAAAGCATGGATTCAACTTTTCAACTAATAAAAATGACAAAACTTTGCACCATTTTGCCCAGTGCAAGCCAAACTAAAAAAAAACTAGAGCATTCTAGATATTAATTAGAAAAAGCAGAACATTACAATTTAAAATGATAAAGCTCATAACTGAAGTACTACTAGTCAATGACATGTATGTATCAAGACCTGAAGTAATATGAGAAATTATATTTTACAGTGTAAATGAGTACATATTTGAATGATTTAGTTCTTCCTCACCCTTCTCCTGGCTTTCTCTCCGTTCACTTTTTCCTGCTTCCACTTCACAATACCCAAAACCCTCTCCAACATAAAAAATGTCAGTAGATAAAAAGACATTAAAAAAAACCAACCAAAATACATGGAAAACACAGAACCTCTTTCTCTTTCAAATCTACCCATCCACTCCATTTCACATTTATTCTCAAAGGACAAAATTCTGCCTCAGAACCATCCACATTACAGATCTCTATTTAATATTGTTTACTCAGCCTATGAATATACTTCCATTACCAACAGACATTTTGTTATAAAGCATGTAATGCATACCAAAAGAACCATTGTGCTCATTCAAGTCATCTATTGCCCAACATGCTACAAGTAGCACTACCAACCTGTTTAAAACCAAAATCAACCTACCTTTCAGATGTTAAGATGCACTGTGCAATATTTTCTAGATTACAAGCAAGATTTAATACAATTAAAAAAAAAATTGATAGCTACAATGCATTAGCTTTAACCAAAACCAACATGCTTGCTTTTCACACTACTTTGCCAGGCCACAGATAATGAACTTAAATTCGAGTCTCAGAATCATGTAGTTCCAGGATTAAAGGAATGACACTGCTCTGCAAGCAAAGTGAAAACACAATCATATTTGCTTCTGCTTTTTAGGAATGTGTGGGAAGTTGATGAGAAACATTACAAGCATTCTTTATTATTTGAGCTTCTAACTTTTTCGTTAGAGATACTATTTTAGAATGATTCATAAAATGTAGTTGAGATATTCTTTAAAGTGTTTTTAATTACTGTTTTGACTAACTCAGATCATCCACCATACATCTTATTTTAAAATCAGGGACAAGTTTCTGGAATATGTTACTTTGCTCTCAAAAAATGTGTTTGAATGGAAGTTGTCTTTCACTGACAGGAAAAAAAAAAGATACAATAACATCAGCTTAAAATAAATTTATTACACAATACAAAAACAAGCCTGCTGAACAAGATACATAACATATAATGCAAATGAAAAGTGGAAAACAAGACAAGTAACTTAAAACAAAATAAGTAACTTAAAGAACTGAGCCAAAAGGTACAGCACAAATACTAAAATTAAGTCTAAAAAAGCCTTTACATTTCCAATGAAATGTTGATGCTGACAAAAGAAAAAACAAATAGCTCGAATGCTTGAATATCAAGAACTGGTAATGCCATAACACATATGAATACTAAATCCTTTATGTGCTCAGAAAGATGTCCAATAAAAACATTTAATAATTAGCTCCTTTCACCACATTCTTTAGGAACAGGAAATCTCCATATTAGATCTGGCCATGGTCTATCAACAGCAGTGAGTACCAGAACCATCTGAGGAGGAGGAGCAAGAAACTGTGCAATGGGCAGGTTTAACAGGCCCAAAGGAAAGCTTCCAATTTATCTCCAATAGTTAGAGGCTGGCTTCAGGTCTCAGATGAGACCTTCCAAAACTTAAACCAAAAAAACCTCAAACAACTCTGGACATTCTTGTCATCCCTATAACTGTCTAATCACTTTCTGAATTTTGTATATTTTGAATTCTGATGCATTTACTATCTGTGATTTACTTCCTCTTGCCAAAACTCTTATGTAATTTACATACCTAAATACTTAAAGCTTTATCTTTTTTTAGGATATGAATCAAGCATAAACATTTTCTCCAACTTCACCTAGTTTTAATATTAGTACCAAATAACATGAAATTAGCAAATAATGCATTTAAAGCTATATTAGATAAACCCTGCCCCACAAGGGTAACCTTCATTTTTAAAATACTTTAAGAAAACATAAGGTCCCCCCCCCCCATTAGAGAGCAGATGCTGGAGGCTCTGTACTGCCATTCTTCTGAATGTTCAATACAAGTTAACCAAACAGAGCAATTCAGCGCATCTGAGGTGGGCCCATGCAGTTTTGCTTGCAGTATCTCTGCAACTACTGTTTTACCCTTAATTTATACATGCAAAATTATTGATTTCAAGGCAATTTAAAGACCTCAGTTATCCTTCCCTTGCTCTTACCTCACTGTAACCATTGACAAATATAAGCAAAACAACTGGGATAAAATTATATGCTGAGTTTTCATTCAGTACTTTATGCCATTTTTCCGAAGTGCACTTAAATGGTACCTATCGCATTAGTCTACTAGGATTTCTAATTCCAAAAGGGGTAGCTGTGTTAGTCAAGTTCAGCAAAAGCAAACAAGGAGTCCTGTGACACTTTTAAAGACTAACATTTATTGCATGAGCTTTTGTGGGAGAAAATCCCACTTCATCTGATGCTTTGATGAAAAACATTTGAAAAAGTGGGAATTTCTCCCACAAAAGCTCATGCAATAAATAAGTGTTAGTCTTTAAAAGTGCCACAGGACTCCTTGTAGGATTTCAAAGTTCACTATATGTTAATCTTCTGAAGAGGTTTGCCTAAGCAATACTATAAATCACACGCTTCAAAGGCAAACAGTCCTAATAAACTTACTAGAAAAAGCGTAATGTATTTCTACACAAAGATCATTTGGACTCATCTGCAACACTAATTTACATAACATTGTAAATAGTTTCTACATTTGTGAGAGAACTATACTTTAAGCTACATAAATGCTTAAATGGTATGGTCAAAAAGACTTCCTCACCACCAGAGGCTATATACCCTCCTTTATCCATTTTCTTGTTTTATAAGCACCCAAGTAGCTTTTACAGTCTATTTCTTCCTCATAATGATTCAGACTATGTCTACACTACGCGCCACCTTTAGCAGTTTGTAGGGCACCTGCAGCTACAAGCCACAGGGAAAAAAAAAAAAGTAGGCTGTGTCCACACTGCCATGCCACTACACCTCTCAGTGACAGGTCCTAGCAGGAGCGGGACAGTAAAAGTTTCAGCAGGTCCCTCCTGCTGGAGCCTTTCACTTCAGAGAGAAAATGATCTGGCAAGGAAAAAGCTGGGAAAGGCGTAGCTCTTCCCCCACCAGTCTTTCCTTGTGGCAGGAAAAAGCTCCAGCCAGCCAGCCAGCCACTGGCAGAGCCTCTCCAGTTGAGGGAGTCATTTCTTGAAGAGGTAAAAGACTTTGGCATCAAGGCGGCAGCAGGATGCTAAAATACTAAAAGTTTCAGTGTGGACAGGAAGGCACCACTTGGGCAGGTAGAGAACAAGTGGGAGTGGTCCTGCTTTTAGCAGGGGGTTGGACTAGATGGCTTCATGAGGTCCCTTCCAACCCTATGGTTCTATGACATGGAGCCCTGTGGCATCTTCAAGACTTAAAAATAATCTTGAGGGGGATATAAGCTTTCATGGGATGGAACCAATTTTTTCAGATGCATGAAGTGGAAACTTCACATATGGGTGAGTTACAGTCAAGTGCTAATGAAATCAATTCAAATCAAGTAAGAAGCCCATTCAGAAGAGCTGATAAGTAGATGTGGATTGCTGAAAGAGGGAACTTTATTTCTTGTAGTGATCTAGCTGTTCCCAATCCCCATTCACACCCAGTCTGATAATGTCAATTTGCATGAATTTCAGCTCTGCAATGCCATGCTGGTCTGTTTTTGAACAGTTCTTGCTAAACTATGGCAACTTTCAAGTCAGTTACTGAGTGTCTAGGGAGACTGAAGTGCTCTTCTAGTGATTTTTGAAAGTTACCATTCTTGATGTCAGACTTGTGTCCACTTATTCTTTTTTGTAGAGACAGTTCAATCTGGTCAATCTACATGGCAGAGGGGCACTGTTGGCACATAACGGTATACACAGCTTTAGAAGATATGCACGTGATCAAGCTCCTGATGATGTGGCTCATGTGGCTGCGACCCTGGATGGTGTCACCTCAATAGATATTCGGCCAGAGTTTGCAGTGAGGTTTGTTGCAAGGATAGGTTCCCTGAGTTAGTGTTTCTGATGTCTGATGTGTAATTGTTGGTGAGCATTTGCTTCAAGCTGGGGGGTGGCGACTATTGGTAAGCGAGGACTGGTTTGCCACCAAAGGGCCGTGAGAGTGAAAGATTTGTCTTCCAGGATAGGTTAGATCCTTGGTAATGTGTTGAAGAGGTTTTTGATGACTGTAGATCAGTGGTTCTCAACTTGTGGTCCACAGACCCCTGGTGGGCTAAAATGTGGCTCCAGGCAATCTGCGGACAGGTTGGGAGCTGGGGCTGGACAACGCCAAGGTCTCCAGTTCCCATGGAGACCCAGGCTTCCGGCCAGCAGGGAGCCTCCCCAAGGCTGGGAGTTTTTAGGACTCCTGTTTCCTGAGCATGTGCTCAGGAGAGCAGCCAGGTGTACCCAACTCCAGTGGCCAGGTAAGGGGTGAGGGAAGAACGGAGAAGGCCCAGGAACACTCAGTGGGCAGTGGCCATGGCCATGACGGCTCCCAGGAAGGGGAGAGGGCAGGGGCCAGGGCCACGGCCGCAGTGGCCCTTTCTCCCCAACAGGAGAGCAGCGCAGGCCACATTCTGCCCTGCACAGAGGCACCGCTGCAAGCTTTTTTCCCCTCTTCCAAAGGGGGTCCCCAGCCTTAGAAAGGTTAGGAATCCCTGCTGTAGATTACAGCCAGTGGTATTCTGTTGTTCTCCTTGTCAGGCCTGATTGCGCAGACCTTGTTAGCACTTGTTCCCTTCATAAACTAACTCACCCTTAAGTAACTGAAGCTTCCATTTTATGTACCTGATGAAGTGGGCTCCAGCCCACAAAAGCTTATCTGCCTCTGCCCCTCCCCCTCCAATTTACTTATTTATTTTTTGGTTAGTCTCTAATGTGCTACAGGAACTCTTCATCTTTTTTGTTGAAAACAGACCAACATGGCTACACATCTGTGTAAAGTGTTTGAAGTCTTTAGCAATTTTTGTTACTCAATATTTTTTTTTCCACTTCTCCCTCTAAAACTACACTGATAACAGCATCTAAAACAAAAGTGGAGTGTTGTATTATTAATAAGGCAGCCTTATGAGTCATTGGTGGCAGGACAGGTCCTGGAGAGCCACTCAAAACACTTCATAAGCAATCCTTTTCCTCCTGACTTAGCGAACTACGCCATTAGAGAGCAGGTTTTCAAGACAGAAAGCCTCTTGCTCTTTAATAATCAAAAATGAATGTCCTAAAATTTCAAATGATTTGGTCAAAAAAGAATGCAATTTGGTAATTTACTTTGTTTACCATAGCATACCAAAGGGACCTATTTACGTTAAATATATTTTGTAAGTTAGCCTGAAAGAAAAGATACAGGTGCTAATGTTAAGACTCACAACTTGTTGCAGGTATACCTATTTGGAGATTCATCATCTGACTGTACTATGGTGACTGTTCTACTTGATATTCTAGATACACTGCTTACATTTCTCTCTGTTTCAGATCTGCTAAGAGGACACACTACAAAATCTTCTCACAGCTCTATGAAGTCCACCTTTAATTAATTTATAAATTTTCCAATATACTGAAGTAGGTATCTTTTAAAACATTTAGGTTTTTCTGTTTAAAAGTAAAGTTATGAAGAAACTATAAAAGCTGGTTGACAGGTTTTTTTTAAAATATCAATATTCTATTTTTTGTATAGCATATACAGTATATACACAATATTAAAAGAAAAAGATTTCTATATAGCCAAAAATATCAAGGAAACAAACAACTGAAGTTGTTTAATCCAGAGATGCTTGAGGGCTTTTAAAATGAAGAACTTTATGAAACTAGAACCCATTCCTTTAGTTCTGCTCTCCCCGACCTTCCATTCTATATACTATGGTTGTGGAGATGTCCTCGTTTGACTCAGGTGACACTTTTTTCCAGACTGTGTCTTTCAAAGCAAGTTCTTGCTGGAGACTTTCATAGTCCAATGGTCCAAAGGAATGCTAGTTGTTCAAGCAACATATATTATTTATTAGTGTTCAGGCAGAAAGAAAATCTGAGCGTTACTGAAATTTCGCAATCAATATAAATACACTATCAACTTCCACCCATCTCCACTTGACATTTTTGTTACAAATAGTTATGATCTGTCTTTCAGCTATACGTAGTTCAAAATCCATATCAGACAGCTATCAAGAAAAATGTACATGCAAATGAAAACATGAAAAAAAAATCCTTCATGCTACTGCGTCTTCCCTTGGGAGACCTCCATATACCTGTAAAATGCTTAAGCCTTTCACTATGAACCTCCTACCTTCAAGCATCTATATAACACATCTGCTATCCTTCAGTACAAAAGAAATGGAGTGGCTTTATGCAGAGCCTGAAAACAGTACTCCTTGGTAAGGGGCACTAAGCAAGAGTAAAATGAAGCCATCTTCCCAGCCACACAAAGACTTTAGAGCCCTGCCTCTACAACTCTCTGTAGTATGTATAGACTTGAGCTGAAGATAAAATGTCCAGCAGACACAGCCACATTGACTGACTTAGTGCACTGAAAATGGAAAGCAACTGTGGCAGCATGAGGGACTAGCTGTCCTGAGTACAACCCTATCTAGGACACCAGGCATTTAACTGGGCAGGAAGCTCTTCCCATCACTGTGGCTACAGTTCTATTTTTTAGCACACTAGCTCAATGACAGTTAGCAGAGGTATGTCTTCTCAAGCTGCATTTTACATCTTTCAACTCAAGGGTAGGCATACCCTGAGTCTTCTGATTTCAGTAAGATTGTTGTGGAAAATACTGACTCCATACCTCATGCACAGCAGTGCTGAACAGGAAGACTAAGCCATGAGTTAGCAAATTTTTATTAAAAAGTAAGCAGAATAGTGAAATTCACCCTGAATATTACTGAAATATCATCCACCTTCTCTACCTGGGGAGAAGAAATGCTTAAACCTTTAGCAATTGTGAGTCTCATAAAAAAATCTTGTAATTGTTTAACCCCATCACAGATATGACAAATATGGTTACAAATAAATCACACTCCAGTGAAACTACACTGATCAGCTTAACTTATCTTTAAGTTTTGACGCAATACATGTCATTGAGCAGTTTTATGTTTACAGCTGAACTTACATTTTTAGCAGCTGCCTATACAAATCAGTTATTAAAAGAACATCTTTAGAGCTTACCCGCTGATCACCACCTTCTCTGCGAGGATCGAGCTTCTTGGCAAAGTGCCTCAAGTTATCGTAATTATGGAAATTGCACAAGGAAACCAGATCCTGTACACAATCAAAGACAACATACATCACTGTTTATGTACTATACAGTCCATAATTTTCTTGCCTGAGGTTGAGACTACTACTGTTTTAAATATTTATGCTTCATAACAACAGTGATTTACATGGTTAAGTTCCAGACTTGTATGAAAAGCCTCTCCTTAACCCTCTTAATAAACTGTCCTTCCATCCATTTGTAATTAAGACATGTTTTTATCATATTATAAAAGTGTTAATTTTTTATAAAATGAATTATTGTGGTATTTTGAGAGGTATCTAACTTATTCCAATATTTCACTATACATATATTATAGCATTTGGCTCTGTAATGAATGCTTCACAAAGACTTGTGGGGCACTGTATCACAACACTGCAAGACCTGTACTAGAGAATGGAAAAGTAAGATCAAATGTCACCCTAAATCTTCCAAGGAAGATTTAGTGTCACAGTTGATCTTAAACAAGAATCACTGCAGGAAAAGACGTTCAAAGGTACTATGACATGCAGTTTTTCTGTGCTGTTGTGGTGTGAAGATCAAGTTTATTTATAGACTCTTTTGCAACAATATGAAAGTTAACTTATCAATCATTAGGTCTTTCTTCATTAATTAAACAGTTTTTTTTTAAAAACAGCTTACTTTTAATTGGAAAGTATCGTTTCATATATGACTTAAAAAAGAAACATAGCTAGACTGAAAAATAGTAATAGATGTAATATACTGCCACAGATCCCAGAATGCATTGTTATGCAGATGATTTAGAAGTTAGGTGAATGTAGTACTCTAAACGTACAGTGCTCTAAATACTGGCGTATCCTTTTGTCTAGAGGAGAACCTGGACCAGTATTCGGTCATTGACTTGAAAAAAGTTTCAGAGAGGGTCTGGCGCTATTCTACATAAACAGGACTGTCCAGAAGGGTTTATGTGAATCATCAGTTTGTTTCACAACCACACAACACTGCAAGTCCTCTCCAATGGTGACTTCTGATGCATTCAAAATCCAAAAGCAAGTGAAGCAAGGCCTCCTTCTTGCTCCAGTCAGTTTAATTTGTTTTTTGCCTCTGGGGTCTTCAGCTATGCCACAAGACACTAGAATCAGGGATTACACATCCACTACTGACTAGATAGCTTCCTCTTTGAAGACTCAACGTTAAGATTAAGATGCTGGAAAGACTTCTTGTTGAGACTATGTGTCATCAAGGCGCAGCCATCCACAAACAGACATGGTGACTTTCAGGTCACCTGAAGCATCCAATCTTTTTGGCCTCACCATCAGTCTTGATTATCATAGAATCATAGAATCATAGGGTTGGAAGGGACCCCACGAGGTCATCTAGTCCAACCCCCTGCCAAAAAAAGCAGGACCACTCCCATTAGATCATCCCACTCAGGGTTTTGTCCAGCTGGGCCTTGAACACCTCCAGAGATGGAGATTCCACCACCTCCCTAGGCAGCTTATTCCAATGCTTCACCACTCGCCTAGTAAGGAAGTTTTTCCTAATATCCAGCCTGGACCGCCCCAGCTGTAACTTGAAGCCATTGCTTCTCGTTCTGCCCTCTGTTACTACCGAGAACAGTCGAGCTCCCTCCTCCTTGGAGCAACCCTTCAAGTAGTTGAAGGTTGCTATCAAATCCCCCCTCAGTCTTCTCTTCTGCAGGCTAAATAAGCCTAGTTCCTTCAGTCTTTCTTCATAGGGCTTGTGCTCCAGCCCTTTGATCATTTTGGTTGCCCTCCTCTGGACTCTCTCTAATTTGTCCATGTCCTTTTTGTAGTGGGGAGCCCAAAACTGGACACAGTATTCCAGATGTGGCCTCACTAGTGCAGAATAGAGGGAAATGATCACATCCCTTGATCTGCTGGCAACACTTCTTCTGATGCAGCCCAGTATGCCATTGGCCTTTTTGGCAGCAAGAGCACACTGCTGACTCATATCCAGCTTCCCATCCACCATGACTCCCAGGTCCTTTTCTCCAGTGCTGCTATTTAGCTGATCACTCCCCAGCCTGTAGCAGTACATGGGGTTTTTTCGTCCCAAGTGCAGGATTTTACACTTATCCTTGTTGAACCTCATGAGATTCCTCTTGGCCCACTGCTCCAGTTTGTCTAGGTCTCCCTGAATCCTGTCTCTGCCCTCTAGGGTGTCTACCGTTCCCCCCAGTTTGGTATCATCTGCAAACTTACTAAGTGTGCAATCTATCCCATCATCCAGATCATTAATGAAAACATTGAACAGAACTGGCCCCAGGACCGACCCCTGGGGCACACCACTTGTTACTGCCTGCCAACTTGACATGGAGCCATTGATTCCTACGCGCTGAAACCGTTGTTCTAGCCAGTTATCTATCCACCTTACAGTCCACGCATCTAACCCATACTTCCTTAATTTGCCAATGAGAATGCTGTGGGAAACCGTATCAAAAGCCTTGCTAAAGTCAAGGTATATCACATCAACGGCTCTTCCCGCATCCACAAATCCAGTCATCTCATCATAGAAGGCGATGAGGTTGGTCAGGCATGATTTACCCTTGGTAAATCCATGCTGACTGTTCCTGATTACTCTACGTTCCTCCAAGTGTTTCAGGATGGATTCTTTGAGAAGCTGCTCCATGATTTTTCCAGGGATTGAGGTGAGGCTGACAGGTCTGTAATTCCCTGGATCCTCCTTTTTGCCTTTCTTGAAGATAGGTACTATATTTGCTTTTTTCCAGTCCTCTGGCACCTCCCCCGTTCGCCACGAGTTTTCAAAGATAATGGCCAACGGTACTGCTATCTCATCAGCCAGCTCCCTCAGCACCCTCGCATGGAGTTCATCCGGCCCCATGGACTTGTGCACATCTAGTTTCTTTAAGCAGTCCCTAACCTGACCTTCTGTCACCAAGGGCCTCTCTTCTTCTCCCCAGTCCCCCGTACCTAGTGTAGTGGGCTGGGAGCTGACCCTGCTTGTGAAAACTGAAGTAAAAAAAGCATTGAGCACTTCAGCTTTTTCCTCATCCTCTGTCACGAGGATGCCTGCCCCATTCAGTAAGGGACCTACACCATCCCTGATCCTCTTCTTGTTATTGATATACTTGTAGAACCCCTTCCTGTTATCCTTCACATCCCTTGCTAGTCGCAACTCCATTTGTCCTTTGGCCTTTCTGATTTATCCCTGCAGTCCCGAGCAATGTCTTTATATGCCTCCTTAGTCATCTGTCCTAGCTTCCACTTCCTGTAAGCATCCTTTTTATGCTTCAGCTAAGTGCAGAGCTCTCTGTTAAGCCACAGTGGGCGCCTTCCACATTTGCTGTGCTTTCTCCTTATCGGAATTGTATCTTCCTGTGCCCTTAGCAGGGTTTCTTTAAAATGCACCCAACTCTCTTGGACACCTTTCCCCTTCAGATCAGCCTCCCAAGGGATCCTGCCCATCAGTTCCCTGAGGGAGACAAAATCTGCTTTTCTGAAGTCCAGAGTCTGTGTTTTGCTTCTTTCCTTTAATCATCAACTTGAACTCAATCATTTCATGGTCACTGCTACCCAGGCTGCCATTCACTTCTACTTCCCTGATAAATTCTTCTCTATTTGTGAGCAGCAGATCGAGAGGCGCAAGGCCCCTCGTCGGTTGCTCCAGCATTTGTACCAGGAAGTTGTCCTCAACACTCTCCAGAAACTTCCTGGATTGCCTGTGCACTGCTGTATTGGCCTTCCAGCAGATGTCAGGGTAATTGAAGTCCCCCATGAGAACCAGGGCCTGTGCTCTAGAAACTTCTGTTAGTTGTACACAGAATGCCTCATCCACTTCCTCCTTCTGATCTGGTGGTCTGTAGCAGACACCTACCACAACATCCCCCTTGTTGCTCTCCCCTCTAAACTTAACCCACAGACTTTCAACTGGCTTGTTTCCACTTTCATAATGAAGCTCTGAGCAGTCATAGAGCTCCTTTACATATAGTGCTACTCCTCCCCCTTTCCTTCCCTGCCTGTCCTTCCTGAACAGTTTATACCCATCTATTGCAGAGCTCCAGTCATGCAAACTATTCCACCATGTCTCTGTTATCCCAATCATGTCATAGTTCTTTGTCTGCGCTAGTGCTACCAATTCCTCCTGCTTGTTTCCCAGGCTCCTTGCATTTGTGTATAGGCACCTAAGATACCCAGCTGATTGCCCTACTTTCCCATTTTGACTTTCAATTCTATTGTATCTACCTCCCTGGATTTTCTTTTGGTGTTGGTGGATTAGACAGAGGCCTTATTCAAACCAGTACTTCATTCCAATGCCCCAGCACCAGACATCTTCATCCAAGGCAAACAGCTGAAAAATGTGAATCAGTTCAAGTATTTGAGCAACACCATCTTGAGTGATGATTCCTTGGGTAAGGAAACCGCTTCCAGAATCATTAAAGCTAGCCAGGTCCTTGGCTGACTGAAAAAATTCCTTAATCAACACAACATTCTTCTCTCCATCAAACTGAAGATTTACAGTGGAGTGGTTCTAACATCTCTCCTGTATGGATCTGAGACATGGACTCTTTATGGACAGCACACTGAACAGTTCGAACAATTATACATGCTTTCTCCATTCAATAATAAGCATTCACTGGCAGGACAGAGTAATCATAATTAAGGTCCCTGACACAAACACAACCAACACTGAAGAAATGCTATTGAGAGAGTAACTTCAGGTGAACCAGAAGTGTCACCAGAATGGAAGATCACTGTCCCCCAAAACAGAGCTTGTAAGAGGACCTAAGGAAAAAGAAAGAATGGCTGTCTGTCGTCATAAACACTTCAAAGTCTTCAGTGAACTGGCACTGATCTCAAAGAACTCAAGAAAGTGACTCAGAAGAAGAAGGCAGTTTCTGATAAGACCAGCATTTAAAAGGTTTCAATGGGATTGATGGAATTGTCTCCAGGCTGCACATGAAAGACTTCACAGAGCTGCATCATCAAATATCAGAGATATGGAGTTCCCATGCCCTCAGATTGACCAATTCTATGCATCAGGATTTGAACTGCAGAGTCATCTGTGTAACCACAGATGAGACTCACAACAACATCAGCAGCAGCAGCGAGGGACTACCAATGCACACACCCTTTCTTTGTTGAAATCTTTGTTTTTTTGAATAATGCCTAATTAGCACAGCCACAGATTGTAGGGACACAAGAAAGAGGCAAAAGGTCATCTCTCTGTTTCGGAAGTCAGTGATATGTCATTACTCATTATTATTGTGCAAATGAAATACTGTACAAGATTTTTACCATCACTGAGTGAAGTCCAAATAGTTCTAACACTGGCATCAAACACGACCCTTCAATTTTTTAAAAAGTCACATCCCTAGCAACACACAAAACTAATGACACTTGTCTGACAGTCATCTCTGTGGAGACTTTTCAACACATCATCTTTCCAGGCACAGAAGTACAATACTAGCTAAGAAAGAGATAAGCAACATCATTCCCATTTTTATTGTTAGCCACCAAAAGCCTTGGTAAGCAGTGCTACTCCAATTAAATTATTATTGTTATAACATATGGGAGCAAAGAGGAGTTTCTAAGAGCATCTGTGAATACTACATACAAAATGTCAATTCAGAAGACAACTGAGACAAGCCATCCTTAGTTTTGTCTTTGTCTACAGACTCGATCTTTGAAAGTCTAAATGCCCTGTTTGATTCCAGCGTTAAGAATATTTGGTCTCTGGGAACACTTTTTAAGGTAGAAGAGATCTTGCATTCAAAGAAGTAAGTGCTATTTTCATCTCACAAGAGATGTGATTCTTTTAATTTTTTTTCCATGAACGGTTTTTCCAGGATTGGTTTTATTATGTTTTCTAAATGTTTGCATAGTCCAGCAATAAATCTAATTTGAATTACAGTCAAAACATCAGAAAATAAGTCTGCTTTTCAATCCCGGGTCAGGTCAGACTGGAATTACACTGAAGAACACGTAAAAGATTCCAGGTTCAATGTGGTCTTAACCATGCTAACTAATTAGATAAATACTGGTTGCAAAAGAAAAAAATATTCAAAGTTAGAGGAAACTTTTCTTACATGACAGAAGTGAATCCCTTTAACACTGTTGCCCATTTTGTCCAAAGGAGGTGACCAGCACATCAGACCCATAACGTTAGGAACAACCAAAAGAATGCCACCAGCAACTCCAGATTTTGCAGGAAGACCAACCTACAAGAAGTTAAAGATTTAGTATACTTTGTTAACATTCTAGTCTGTTGTGATATTTATAATACTTTGTACATAAAAGTGTATTACATAGAGTACTTCCAGTGGATTGATATTAAAATATTTTATAAGTTGGGCATGCATTATTCTATTTTGTTGACAGATAAGGCAACTGGAGACACAAAGCAGCAGTTACATCGTTCTGCTAAGGACAACATGTCAGTAGTTCAGCCAGGACCATAACCCAGGTCTGACAGTTACAGCAGAGACACGAAAACACACACGTAGATATTTAACAAGTCATTGATAATCTGCAACAGCAGTGCTACAAAAATTATTTTAAATGCAAAGATCCCTTTGTTTATCCATGACAATTTACCATGATTTGAGTGTGCTTGCATGCATGCAGTGTTTTACTGCTAATTTAGGATTTCAGCTGTCATAACACCTGTTTGAACTGAACTGAAACTGAATAAGCAATTTACTGTAGGTATTAAAAACAATGACAGTCCTGTGGTTCCTTAAAAACTAACAAATTTCTTCAGGCCTTAGCTTTCTTGGGCTCCAACCCAAGCCCAGTTTGGGTCTGTATACAGCTAAAACAGTGAGAGTCCAACACAGCTACCCCTCTGAAAAATGCAGATATTGCTCTGGTAATGAAATGAGTTGTATCTTTGAGGCCCAACTGTATCATTTTAGGCCGAAAATTAAACCAGGGCTTAAAGTGTCAGAAAACAGTATTTGTCAGAAGTACCCTGAAGTGATTAATTTTATGATATGTTAGAAGGAACAGATTTTCCAACAGTGTTGTGTTCAATTTCTAAGTAATTCACGTAACAGTGTAAGTACACAAAGTTTAATCCTGTAATACCTGTTTAAAACTCAGTATAGATTAGCACCCTTGCCAGATACAAATTAGCAACCAACAAGTTACTCACATGGAAGGCAAACTGTCCTGAGAAGTCATACATGCCACAGGAATGCATTAAACTCAGGGTATTCCGGACTGCTTCAGGGCTCAGTACTCTTTCACCAGTGATTGGGCAAAAGCCACCATTTGCCAGAGTTGCTGCCATCACACTAGCTGATTCACAGGTTACTTCAATAGAACACAGCTTGTGGAAGGAAAAATAATTCTTATTTGTATGTACACTCTCTACGTAACATACAGCACACTAAAGGTTAACAATCAGAGGTCTGCATAGTAAATGACATGACATGAGTTCTCTTATATCACTGGGGTTTTTTGTTTTTTTTGTTTTTGTTTTTCTGTGTATCTTAGTCAAAACAGTTGGGCCATTTTCTGAGAACAAAGTTTGGGAAAAATGCTGGGTTTACCCATTTTAAAAAATTCTGATTTTAAGTTTTAGCACCCTCAAACCTTGAAACAGGGATTTGAAATTTGGCAAATGGATGGCTGCTGTATTAGTAATGAGTCTTTTGCCATCCCCACAAAAATCTGTCCACATTTGGCCAATTTATAAACTTTTGAAAAACTGCCCTTTGTACGTGCTCAGTACAAACTTCTTACATGTTAGCAGCATAACTTCAAGAAAATGCTATTTGTGTCAGCTATGTCTGAATCTGGCAGCCGAACCTGACTTCTCCTGAAACTGCAAATCTGGGCAGTTGGCAACACCAGGTCAGGGCGCCTGAGCAGAAAGCATGGAACCTGTCTCTCTTGTGCTCCCAATAATCAGCTGCTGAGCCCAGGCACCACTGAAGAAACTGCTTGATTCAAATGCAGAGGGGAGAATGACCATCTTTCTGTGTGTGGTTAGGATGGTAGGGGAGAAAGACAGACTAAAATAAGGGCCTAGCAAGGGGACAAGATGATACCAAAATGACCTGACAGATTGAATGAGAAAGTAGTGCAGGGACAGAACAATTCGGATGGGCTTGGCAAAGAGACAGAGCCGGGGGGGGGGGGGGGGGGGGAGAAGAAGGTGAAAGGAAGATACACTTGGCAAGGAGCTGGGATGCAGAGAAAGAACCAAAACTGGCTGGACAAAGAAATTAAGAAAAGGAGTGGGGAATGGACAAATCCTGAGATTGGCAGAGGAACAGAAGAGATTAGGAACCCCTGAGGTTAGAGAATGTGAGTTATGAAAAGAGGACAGAATAGACAGATCAGATGAATGGAGGGAAAGGGAAGGAACTGGGACTTGCTGGGCAAAGACCCTGGACAAGAAGCCTGAGGAGTGGAAATTAATCAGCTAGCTGACAACAACACACAAGAAGACTAAGACAAGGAACCAAAAGTGAAAGCAGAGACAGAACCGAGACTGGGACAAGTCAAAGAGGACAGGACAAAAGGGGTCACACCTAGGGAAAACCATCAAAAGAGTCTCTGCCCATTACATCATGCAGTCTCTAAAGCCTGGAATATCATTAAGAGATTCCCAAATCATACCATTGTTAAGCTATCAGTGGCAAAAGTGACCCATATCCCCCTCTGCAGCTAGCCAACAGAGAATGATAAACTAGTATTACTGTGTTATTCTGTTAGCTCAAGTAACAGGGAGCAGTAGATCTGAAGGCTTCAACCCTACTTATGAACTGTGTGGATTTAAGGTAATGTGGTGGAATTTGTTATTTCAGTTTGGCTAAGAAATCATGCTGAAAACTGTGTTAAAAGAATATGAAAATTTTAATAAAAGCTTTCAAAATAGACAGGAAATGACAAAATGAAGACTGCTCATATAAACTAAATTTGCCCCCCCCCCATTATACGTACTACAGTCTTTAATTACTTGATAGCTTTATTTTTCTCCACAAGACCTCTGATTAAGCAGTGCGCAGGATGAACCTACTGAGGATGAAGCAGAGCTGTACAGTAAAAGAGGCTGTTCGCCAGACACCAGCTTCATTTATTGCATAAGTTAGAAGGGAGTGTAGTTAATAAGGCATGTTGTTTCCAAGAGGAGACAGGACAGTCTTATGGCTAAACATAATTGAACGATGAAGTGGAAAACTGGATTCTATCTCTAGGTCCGTCACAGAGTTCTTATGTGATGCTGGGCAAGTCGCACCGAACTTTTTACAGATAGTCACTAATTATGTGTTCTTCATCTTCTGGGGGCCTGAACTCAAACCAGGAGGTCTGAACTGCAGAGGTCTGAACACTCATAGCTTCAACATAAGTCAACAGGAGCTGTGCTTGAATATATAAAATTATTATATAATGCTATGTACACTTTGAGATCTGCAGGACCCACTTTTTTTCAAATCAGGCACCTAAAACTGGTGGATGCTTTTAATCTTAATCACTTTGTGCCTTGGTTACCCACTTGTAAAATGAGGCAATACCTCCTCAACACACAGAACGGCTGTGAAAATAAATTCATTCATGCCCGTGAAGCACTCAGATTCGACAATGGGCAGCAGAAAAAAAGTCAAAGGGAAAAATCATTTATTTTGCATTCAGAACAGGTTTCAAATAGAGTGCAGTAACCACAGCATGTGACCCCATACTGAACAATGAGAAAACAAAACATGGAATTAGTGGTTCACCGAAGGAGGACAGTCCATCTTGTGCACTGAATGAGGCTTAGGTACCATAGGGAAAAAACACCTATGCAATCATGTTATTAGACTTTATAAAAATACGTAACAAGTACTACAGCTCTTAAATATTAGTGTAATCCAGAGCATCTTATTACAATTTGGCACTCACCTTTCATGTTTACTATCAAAGACTCTTTGATCTGAACATTAGTTTAGTCCTTTCTAGCTGAGGTAGCAAAGACAGACACTAAACTGATCTCACTGTGCTGATCCAGCTTATCATAAATGAAATAGTTAGTAGGTCAAGAGTTTATTCCCTATCTATGACTGTTCAGATAAAGCTAACATTTAGAAATATGTTGCTCAGGATTTAAGCAGAGAAGAGGGAGGTACAAATCAGAAATCTGTTCTTTTTCGAAACAAGGTTCTTGACTTCCTAACACTTCAATTGGTATGGAATGAAATGAAAAAGGCAGAATCTAGTCAGCCTACAGTGTTTACAACAGCATGTGTTGCCAAGTTTGTGTCATGATTACTTTGGGTGAAACCCGAGCAAAAATGGGCCTTTTCACTATTTACAAAATGTAGTTTTTATCTTTTACCCACAAGAACAGCTCTGATAAACAAGAGATGAGGGGTATTCATATACATTCTAGTTATACGATAAAGTTTACTGCTTTCCTCTGTGTAATAATGAATACAGACAAGCCAAAACATTCTGCCAAAGACAAGTATGAATTATGTATCCACCCATATATTATCACAAGCAGAAGCTTGCTAATTCACACAAACAATGGAGACTCAGATTAGTTAAATATATCAAATGTTCCTTCTTCATTTAAAAAAGTTAGGTACTGACAGGTATTAATGTTTATATCTACAGTTAATACAGTTTGTGCTGCTTATACTTCCAAAACTTTACTCCAGTTCCATTTACAAGTACTCAAGATTAAATGGGAGTCAATTACCTGGAAGTAGAAGTCTAATACAGCAACCATGTCTGTGCCTTCTGGAAAACACTGTGAAAGAGGAAAGTAGTAAAAGTACACATTGATTATATCAAGACTAAATTATTTTTAAATGAAAGATTAAAAATAGAGTTAATCAAATACATTGCTGCTAATTTTCAAAACGTTAGCTAGATTTTAAAATCAATGCTAACAACTACACAAATGCTTAAAGAGAAAACTTTAATGCGTAGGAAAATTAAATGACCTATTAAAAAAGATGGAACTCCTGTACACATGAATACTAATCTCTAGCTACTAAAATTCTTTACATATGACAAAGTATATAATATTTAACTATACATGCAAACACCTTAAAACACCAAATGTAATGTTTGAAAGAGTCACTTGTACTCAATCTTTAAAGAAAGAATTATACAACATGATTTTACAATCAACAGTCTATACAGAAGAGATATTTTGGCTGGTCTCTTAAGATTCAATTCTCTCAAAAAATGTACTAAATGTACTTGCAAGCTACTTTACAACACACACACACTATTCTAAACCATGTCAATCAACAGTAAAACTCTGGCAAAAATCAACAAAACAAGATGGATAAACCTTTTTTTCTTTCAGGTAATAGCCAATTGCAAAATTTCGGTCACCGCTTTCTCTTTCAGACTGGAACCTAAAAGAAAAAAAAAGTTTTTAAATACTTAAGAAGGTAAAGAATAACTCAGAGAATGGTATTTAAAAAAAATTATGAGCAAAGGCAGCAGAAAAGACACAGGCAGACATTAAAATGAACACTTTTTCTCGTTTCTTTTTTTAAACAAAAAGTTGAAGATATAGGAATATTGAACATAAACTGTGCAGTAGCTAGTTTATGAAACCACACCACCTATTCATTGTTAACCCTTATCCTCTGTCCTATTGGCCCAAACTTGCCCCCACTGAAGCCAATGATAAAAATTCCTAATGACTTTAAGAAGATAGGAATACTGTTCATTAAGTCCATTTAAGTCAAGTCTAGTCTTTAAATTAGACTGTATGCCGCTCAGGACAAGAAATGTGCTTTATGTTTATGCAGCACATCAGACAACAGGAACTGAATCCTGATTCACAACAGTAAAGCTCAAATAAAACTTGGGAACCATAGGGACTAGTAACTTACTACAAACAATATCCCTCCTCCTTAAAGTCCAGCCATGGAGTAGTGCTGGGGGGAAGAGAGTGAACAACTCAGCAAGGCATACAGCTAGGTGCCCAGAAAGAGAGGATGTGAGATCACAAGCATCATCCAGCCTTTGAAGGGGCCGGAAGCGGCTGCTGTTGCCACAGATGGCTGGGCCCCAGATCCCCAGCCCGATCCGGCCAGAGACCAGGAGAGGCAGGGCTCCACCAGGACCTGGGGCACTGGCGCCAGCATTTGAGGCGCTGGCCCCATGTGCCAGGCGCCAGCAATGCCCCTGCCTGCCACCAAAAGCCACTCTGGGTGGCTTCCTTTTGGTGTAGCCGCGACACAGGGGATCTCACCATACCTAAGCCTCCATGTGGCACAGAAAAGAGGATGTCAAGAGAGGTTCCTCTCTGTGGTATGATGCTCCCTAAAGAAGCCACTCCAGGCTGCTTCTTTCTGCTGCATGCCTGGGAACCCCTGAGAGGAGCTGTTTCTTTTCATGGCATGCCTAGGGGCCCCTGTCCCCAGACAAACCACCAAGAAAAGACACTTTGAGCGATTTCTTTCCACTGCATGCCTGGGGAGCACTCCCACTCCAGCTGTGACTGCTGCTGAATTTTCAGCAGCCACATTGTTTCAGCAGAGGGTACTGCTGGCACTAGCTGAGGGTTGGGGAGGAAGGACTGGCACAGGGGTAGGCAAAGGTTGCCAACCCCTGGTCTAACCAATTGCCAATTTTGACATTCTGTTGAAATTTTTCATATTGGATCAAACTGGTTAAAAGTGGTCGATTCTTCTACCATTTTGGAATTAGCCAGTTAAAATGCATTTTTGCTTTTTACTGCTAAATAATAATACTGAACTAACCTATTATTACGCAGCACTAGTATAAAAAATTAAGATAACTGAAAAACAAAGACATGATTTTCAAAATTACATCAACAATCCATTATTCTAGAACAGTGGCTCCCAACGTGTTCTCTACCATGGCACACCTTGCTACCTTTATTGAATTTGAGGTACACCAACATATAGTTTCCAAATAAACTCATCAATATTCATGAGCCAGTGAGCCAATCCAGAGCTCTGAGTAGTTTTTCAAAAATTTTTGTGGCACACCTGCTCAGGCCTGATGGCACACCAGTTGGGAAACACTGTTCTAGAACACTAATAAAATATTAGTGCTGATCAATTATTTTAAAGGGAGTCTCCCCATTTACTTACCACCATCATAGCATTTCTGTTCTATGTACTGTTTTGATGAAAAGCTAAAACCAATAAATTGGCTAGACAGACTTTCATAAAATACCATCAATATGTTTTATGTAAGTGAGTAGGGAGCTATTTACTGTCACAAAGCATGGTGAACAGATTAAAGTACATCACATCTTAAGAGTTTTCTTTCAGACAACAGGAGAGAGAAGCATGCTGATTTTTGATAAGCAGCTGTTCTGTAACAGGACAACTGTTTGTATGCACTTAATGAGTTTATCTTTGCATTTTTCAATACAAGAAGATACAATACAAGAGGCTGCTTGCTAAACTCAGCTAATAGGACACTTGCAATGAGCTCATTTCTGATTTCAGACCCCAGTGTTTATTATGAATACAAGTCCAAAGGAAAGTGAAGTTTCATAACATCAAGGCCTGGAAAAAAATTACCACACAGCTATTAGACAAATGTAGATATAAAAAAAAGGGGGGGATAGCTGGACTGTGATGGAAAGCAGCCTTTGTCTTCAGTAGTGCTGGTCCATAGTGAAGTGCACTAGCCTTATGGAAATACAATTTATCATTAATAATCAGGGAGGAGGATGACAGCTGAGCAAGCTGCTAGTTCAAGAGAGTAGAAACTGCTCTCCCCTCTTATTCCTTCTCAAGGACAGGACAGGCATAGGCACATAAAAACTCGAGAGCAGCTTGGAACAGAGGATCTCTGTCCATTTAATCCTGTCTCCTTGAGATGACCAGGGGCCCTGGAAAGGCCACAAGAACATTAAGGGATATGATGTAGGCGTCCATCATACATAAAACCACAGGAGGAGACTTGGAATGAGGAGGTTCCAAGTATTTAAACCAGGACCAGTCTCTGGAATGTCTGAAGGAGACTAAAAATAGAGATGGACTCAGAACACGTGCAACTGTTCAAAGTCATGCTATCCCCTGAAAATGCTATGGTTGCCAAGGAGAAAGAGTTCCCAAGATCCAAAGATGTATCAGTTCCAGGATATTCGGTATCATATCCAAAAGTCGTGATAGCACCATGGAGAGGTTGAGCATAACGGTGCCTCAAGTTCCAGGAATAGCAACAGGTCACTCGGTCCTCTGGATTTCACCGTCCCTAGACCAGAGCTCTCAAACATGTGGCCCCTAAAGCTATTTCCTGTGGCCCACAAAGACACTATTGTTACTGATATTTGCAATATTGTTGTATGAAAAGGTTTCAGTGATGCAGCCCTCGGGCTAATACACTAGTCCTCATGCAGTCCTCTACCAGTCCTCATGTGGCCCTCGAGGTGATCTGAGTCGGAGACCCCTGCCCTAGACATTGTGAAGTGGCTGGCCTACACAAAGTTGTTGTTTCTCTGTCCTTCTGCTGATTACAGTCGTGGCTCTGTAGCCTGTGGTCCCAGACTTGCAGTGCTGGTGTATCAGTACCATCTGTGATATGGATAGTGCCAAGTAAAAGATCCATAAGAGTTCTGCGGGAAACTTCACAGGTGCTGACTTCAGACAGCCACCAGAATCTTGAGATAGCACCATATTCTCAGTGGCAAACCAAACAAGATTCTCTGGAAGTGACATGAGGCTGTGAGGTCTCAGAGAACCAGCCTGCAGAAAGGACATTTTTTGATGTGTTCTTAAGTGCAGGTCTCTGAGCAACACTGCTTACTTAAGTCTGTCTGCGGAGTGTCTTCTCTGTCTTAGCCTATTTACATGTTGTTGTTGTAGTCCAAAACCCGTAAAAAAAATTAGTTCACTCTTCAGAGAGTCATGTGTTATACATGGGGTGGGAGGTGAGGAGGATCTGACTGATCACTGTCTGATCCCAGGCCAATAGATTTGTTAAGCAGAGATACTGTCAGTCTGGCTTTTTTTTTTTTTTTTTTTTTTGGCGCGCGCAGGACAAGATGTAAATGATTTACATACCATGCATTTTCCAAGGATGTGCATTTCCCCAAGACAGCAGAGGTACCTTACATATCTGTCACTGGCAGATGTGGAACTCTTCTACAAATGACAGTACTTTAACCACCAGAACTTAAAGGAGGCCATCCTGGGAAAACTTTGTTGTTACTGTTGCTTACCTTGCCCAAAAGCAAATCACAAATGCTAACCAATTAATTTAATTATCAGAGGTAGCCGTGACAGTCAGTACATAAACAAAAAACAACAGAAATCTTGTGGTACCTTAAAGACCAAGGAATTTCTTTGGGCATAAACTTTCGCAGGCTGCAACCCACTTCATCAGATGCATCTGACGAAGTGGGTTGCAGCCCACAAAAGCTTATGCCCAAAGAAATCTGTTAGTCTTTCAAGTACCACAAGACTTCCATTGTTTTTTCTAAAATAACTATGATTACCATGAGCAGAGGCTGAATTAAATAGGTATGGACAGCAAGCTCTCTCTTCAGTGTTTGGAAAGGGATATGCAAAACAGATGGTAGTTGGTGCAGTCTGCCCTTTTATGCCTTCACTAACGCATAAAAGTTTCCAAACTACTGTTCCACAGACACTGAACTGTAGCACATAGGGCACAAACATGCCCTTTAATGCAATGTGCTTCTGGAGAATCACCTGAAAGAACAATTTCCATAGAATGCTGCGCCATGCTCAGAGAACTCATCTTTCACATAAATCGTTTTAATAACAACGTTTAGTAAGTTTGAACCTCCATACCCTGATGGCCAATGTAAACAAGAACTGTGTGTGTGTGTTTTCTCCTCCTGTCTCCTTCATTGCTTTCTGGCAGCTGTGAGAGAGATGACAGAGAAACCTTCAAGACCCAACTCTTCCTCAGTTATCACCATTCTTTGGGGTCTCAATCTGCGTGAGTAATTACCAAGCCTGCCTCCTGTGCTGCTCACTCCTTCTTCTGTCTGCAACAAACTGACATTATCCTTGACTGTTTCACTACTGTCAGCAGGGTTTTGATTAACAACAGTAAAAGTAACCTGCACTGTTTCACTCTACTACTATTTAGCAAAACTATGAGCAACTACACAGGCAGCTTCTCGCTGCAGCCTTGGAAAGATGCTGCATTAATTTATACTTGGTTCATACATGGAAACCACAGAACCTCAAACGTCATTTTTTTAAAATGCATAATTAAGTTTTGCAGCAACTGTCAAGATAACGTGAATGAATTTTAAATCCTGACTAAAGTTTGATCTGATTTAACAATGCTTTCCTCTCTAGCTGAATAATTAATTAAGCTTTTATCTGATCAAAATCTAACATAGCATGGTTCACAACTGAACTTTAAACAGCTGAACAGTATCTACTTTTAATGCCTACCATAAAGCACACATACTATATATAACCTAACCTATAAGTAGGCCAGCAATTTATGAGACAAAAAGCAAACGATCCTTTTCGTAAGAGTAACTCCGAAAGGCAAGGCAGTAAGAGCATACAACCGTGAAATGTAATCAACATATGCCTCCTTATGATATATGCAGATACAATCAAGAAAGATCTGACAGTTAGAAACAGGGAATCAGACTGAGGCTCAAATCAACAGGTAGATAGCTGCAGGGGGATGCTCAATGACACGGTGATCTGAGCATCTGAACACGGTGCAGGGATAGGGCGGATCTGAGCAGACAATCCCACATTTTCAGTGAGGCTCTTCTCACATTAGAAAATTTATGTTCATGGTTAAAAAAGACTTAATGAAAAGTTATCAGCTACCGCAGTAAGCATTCCTACATCAACCATGCTCATGTAAAAATTACAATCAACTGCCTCTTTTACCACCCAAACCAATCAGCATCCACAGTTCCTCAACATTATGGAGCACATTTTCTTAGGAGGAATGTTGTCTCAGGAAGCCATCAGAATAGTGGGGATCCTACAGCTGAAGTAGAAAAAGGCTGGTTTTCCTAAAGGAACTATAGAGTTAAGTGTTCCACAAGGAGGTTTTCCCTTATTTTAAACAAAATTATATAAACATAAAAAAGCACAAGGAATAGCAGCTATATTAAAGAATAGTTTATACTCCATTGGTACATTAATGTTAAAGTGAGTGGTTTTGTTTTTTATATGAATGTCAGGCTCAGTTTTCAGCTGAAGTTCTCACCTCAAAAGCATTCACAAGAGAACACTCCCCAAAACCTAAGAGGTAACCACTACTGCATATAATATTTAACCAAAATTATTATCAAAGAGAGGCAATCATGTACAGAGTACCACAAAAATGAACATATATTTAGATCAGAAAAATGTAAGTCACAAGTACTGAAGTAAGATCTTAATACAAAGGACGAAATGCAGTCTCCACTGAAGTTAACTGGAACTTTCACAATGCCTTTAATGGGGTCAGACTTTCACCATAAATATTTTGCCACTAAACCTCATGAACAAAACCAAAAACACTTACGTAGCATTACTGAATCCAACATACTCGTTACCAGCCATATTATTCATAAACTGCATCATCTATTTAAAAAAATAAAATAAATAAATAAGTATCACAAAATCTTTAGACATCATAATTCAAGCCAAATTTTCAAAGTGGCCTTAACCAAGACTGTTTTGGGACATACAGTCAAAAGGTACTAAGATGTCTAAATACCAAATTGCACCAACAAATCAGGCAACTGTTTAAATAGCTGAAGTTTCATTGTACATTGGCAGCAAAAAGATCCTGAGGTCAATGTAAGTCCCGGTAGCAACAAATCTAAATACAATAAACAGCATCACAATGTCATAATATTCACTTACATAGTCAAATTTTTCCGCATTATTTGCTCCTTGCTGCAAGGAAAGAAAAAATATTTACAAAAATTGTTAACATACAATAGATTATACTTAGAAGTTGACTTAATAGTATTAGGGTTTTTTTTACTTGTATATAATTAATAAAGGAGTAATTGTATAAAGCTAGTTAAATCTAAATTACTACAATCATTTTGTGTATTAATATAATTACAAGAAAAACCTAATTAAAAAGTTAGGAGAGCAAATAGTTTAGATAACATTTGTACAAAGAATCCTATAAGATGTTTTTATTAAATACCTGTACATAGGGGATGGATTTAAAGAGTAAAAAAGGCATGCTTTATTTTAAGTGTTCTCTATTTAACACAACTTATTGACAAAAGAATAGAATCTAGTAATATACACGACACATACAAAATCATTGTGATCAATGTTCCTAAATGAATGTAACACTCGATTACAAGTATAAAAGGTCAAAGATCTTGTCTTATTTGATATTACTGCTGAGCACAGAAAAATTCAGACTCCATGCTGAGGTGTTTCCTATGGTTAGTGTTCATATTAAGAATTTGATTCAGATGGAAGACTTAAAATAAAGTGTTACCTTTACTATAAAAATAGATTACACTTTATTTACAATAAGGTAAATGTCTTACCAATATAAAAATACTGATTATTTGAGTTAGAAAAATATGGTACTATTCAAAAACTACATTTTTTGAATTTTAAAACAAAATGACAAAAACACAAACTACACCAACATTTTGCAAAATTAAGAAAAAAGTCAAATCTTACTGAACTATATTGTTAAAATTAGTTCTTAAGGGATTTTTTAAGGACGTTTTCTTAAATTTGGTGAGTGTCAATGAAAGATGTATTGGTTCTTTATTTCTGATAGCTAACCTGCCATAAACTCCTATGGGGGCAAAAAACAAAAACAAAAGAACCTCACACATTTTACTTTGTTTGAACAGTAAAGCAGCTTAATTTTAATTTAAAAGAAAGTTTATAAAACAATGGATTAAAAATCTGATATATCAGTTGGCATCATATAAACTGATACATACATATAATACATACGAGGTTTTTTTGTTTTATAAACCACTTTAATATTAAAGATATTCTATTTAGATATGCTAACCAAAAAGATTTGTTACCTCAAACAACTCAAGAAACATTACTCATACCATGTTTAGGATAGGGAAGAAAAAAAAGCTTTGTAGGTACCAGCATTTTACTTAATGCAATACATAATGCCAGTTTCATTTCCCATTTTACAAGCGGATTAAGGTGTTGCACATAACCTGTGAAGCCTTATGCAACAGCTCATCTACAAAAGGATGTGCAGTCACACACACGATTGCTAGCCAAAAGGAATACCACCCTGCTGTGTCAAAATTATGTGCCAATAGTCTCTTAAACTTATAAAATAAAAATAAGAATCTTACTCTTAGATCCAGTCATCTCTAGCTAGATAATATGCAACAGGTATGCTAAAAAAAATTCACAATACATTTCATCAAAATGTCCTGTATAATATACCAGAATACAAGCCTTAAAAAATGTAATGCCAAATCTGTTCAATGAAAAATAATTAAAAGAAGAAATTACCAACTTCATTGAACTGTTGCAGTTGTCAAAATATTCCATAGATCCTAATGCTGTAAAATATGTAACAACATTTAAACCACAAAAACCTTATCAACTTTTTAAATGCACAATGAACATCTTTTGGGAAACTGGGTCAGCATTAGTTATGGGATGCTGCATCAATAATCATAGGGTTAGACATGTAAAATAAACTGAAATAAATTATGCTTTTCTTAAAAGAAGGAAGGAGGAAGATCATGCTTTGATCAAAAATACAAATACATAATATTTTGGTTCATTTTTGCCCAACTGAAAAAAATCCTTTACTCTTTAATAAAATGATTTTATTAACAAAATATAACACACAATGGGCAAAAGTCAGTTTTATGATTAATAAATCAGTACTATTTCATTTTAGCATTTAAAAATTCAGTGTTTTCTTTGTCTTTTATAAGCACCATCTGAGTTCACACTTAGAGAAGAAAATAATACTTTCACACAGCATCTTTTGAACACTAACAAGCTTGTTGACCAGATGATGTACACACTTAGGTCCTAATCGCGTACGCACATGTACTTAACTTTAAGAATGCAAATAGCCCCACTGAAATCAATGAGGCTACTCATATCCTGACTGTACATGAACAGGTGACTGCATGATTGGAGCCTTACTTGTAGCCAGTATAATATAGAAAAAAAAGTTTTATTTCCATTGTGTTGGTAACTATAGCAGACCACCACCACCATTTCCCCTTTTTATTTCTACAGATCAAGGAAGCATATCACCCAACTTCTAAATCAACAGAACAGATACTGAGACAGAATACGTGTTTTCTGATTGAAGATCAAATACAGATACTGAATCTTAACTTTGACATTCTATGGAAATTCTAAAGATAGTTTCCTTGACAATTTAATGAATGAAATACAGAACAGCTTTTGCCCTCTTTAAAGTATTACCTGTCTTAACTTTAGCTTAGTGTTCCAGTTTGTGGTTTTAATTAATTTGTACTTTTCAAAGTGTCATATGTAATCCACCTACCTAGAAAGCTTTTCAAAAGCAATGTTCCAAGCAACATTTTCAAGAACATTAATATTACATATATTAAAATATACATATACGCACTTATTGTATACATGCTTGTGTGTATATTTCTGTATATACATTTGAGTATATACATACACATGAGTAAGTGCTTATAAATGAATACAAAACAGTTTGAAGTGTTAAGGCAGAAACAATGTGGTGATAGACAAGAAATTCAAAGTTGTGAACACAGCTCAAAATTTTTTGCTAGGACCTTAGTAGTTTCTAAATAGTTGGGGGCGGAGGGGAAGGCGTTTGCTTATTAACTGAATTACTTTTAGAATGAAAAAAGTATACTGTGAAAGTCTGACTGGATAAATACTAATTGAATAAGATGACAGCATTTTATTTCAGTAATGCATAGCATATTTGAATATAAGTGCCTACGTATCTGATATGGCAAAACAGCAAGCTCTCAATAATTGTCAAGTACTGCAACAACAACATTTGAGTTCTAGCTAATTAAACCATAAAATAACATCTCTTTGCCATGGTATTCTTCCTATTAATCCAATCACTTAATTTGAAAGCAATCCAATGTAAGAACACAGCAAGATGCTAAAAACACCTAATCATTTTATTTAGATCTTAAAACTATGTACTCTACAGTGAAGACTTTACATGCCAAATTTCAACAAAGTGCAATACTAGAATTAAGTTATAAACCCCAAAGAAAACAGAAATACTGATACTACTTTAAGTACAGCAGCAACATTTTTGCATATGAATATTTTACATCAATTTCTCTCTTAAGGCTTTATTCTAGCTTTCTGTACTTACACACTTTGTTTGGTTAATCTGTGCATGCTGTGTGAAAACTGGTGTCTTGACTGCTTAGTGTAACATTTTCACCTCTGAAAGGGAGCTTGGGAGCACAATGACAGACAATATTTGATCCACCAAAAACAATACCGCCATTCTTAAATCACGAGTATATATAAACACACATGTGCACGCACAATTTTTTGTGCTTTCAATGTAAGCACTGTATACTATGTGTGATTATAAATTCTGTCTACTATAGAACAAATTCTATGCCAACTAATGCAACATTGCAACTAGAGTAAATTTCAATTAATGTCAAAATAAAGAGCAAAGACAAAAGGATGTGAATATTTACAAGTCACTTGATCAGATAATATAAAAAACAGAGAAACAAGAAAATAGCAAAAAGTTTGAGAAATAGAAGGGAGAACACAACACGAACCAACACCCAAGTAGAAGAGGAAACATAAATCTTGGGCATGTTTATGATCATGTTGATACGTTTTCAGTTTCATATGCATATGTCTATTTAAACTTCAGACAATCAGAAAAAATAACTGGCGTAGACAGCACAGGTGAAAATAGCTAGCACATGCTTATGTAATTATACTTGATGAAATGTAGGAACATTTCCTATCATGTGGTATGAAGATGGAGTATGGAAATCTTTAAACTTTATGAACCTAAAGGTTTTGTAGTGGCACTCAACAGGACCACAGCATTGTCAGCTACATTTCTCTTTACTCAGTCTTATCTATTTTGTGATTCACAGCACTTTACTATTAAGGTACTGTCAGAATAATGATGCATATAATACTGCTGGATGACATTAATTTATACGCTTAGCTTCAAGAAGGGTCAGAAGTTGTTTAATTGCACATTTTATCTTTCTGTATGGATATTTAGGTTTAGCTGAGTATGTATATGTACTGCCTCTATTCTGATATTCTCCTGATTTCACCCTTATGTTGAGAGTCCTTTGGAACTTTTTTCCAATGATTTCTGATAGCACCCATCGCTCTGGTATCTTATAGGCTTCCCATTTCAACTGCATCTGCATAAAGCATCCAACTCTTGTTCCTTCCCTAAATGTAGAAGATTCTATTTTAAAAAGGATCTGGGGTATTCATTTTGTTTTTACGTTTTGTGCATTTAGGTGTTTTCCATTCTGGTGAAAAGGATTTATTAATACAGAGGGAGTCTTCCAACATGCCCTGTGGAGTCAGAGTCTGAATCAATTTCTTCTCTGGCAATTCTTTCGACAGCCGTCCTACCCTCCCCCATGGTTCATTCCTCTCCTCAAGCTCTCATGAGGTTTGTTCCTGTCTTGGTAGGTTATGAAAGGAGACTTGGTCACTGATATGGCTAAAAGCTCACATATTAAGAGCTTAGAAAAATCAGTGTCAAGGCCTCAGATGGCAAAGGCAGATCAAATAACTGACAGAATAAACTACACTAGATAAAACATACATCTCCCAAACAAGAGACCACCAGTAGTCTGCAGAAAACTTGCTGGTTATGCAGTGCCACATCTCAATGTTTTAAATAGTTTTAGTTATTGAGAGCAAAAATGATAAATAATTTCCTAATACTATTTTTCCATGTAACTACTGCTACAATGTTATATGACTGTGCATTTAAATCAAAGTGGCTACCCAATCACAAAATAATCTAAAATCCTTTTCATTAAGATTCAGTCAGCAGCAAGAAAGATTCAGAATCCCAGAACACACACACACACACACTTTTATGGTTTGAATTTCTGAAATAGTTCTGTTGAGCTTAAGTACAGCTAGAATGGAGCATGGAGTTAATACACCAAGTTTCAAAAACCAAAAATAATTAATTAATAATTAAATACTTATTATGGTGTACTACAGCTGGGCTGTCACATAAGCTTTTAAGACCACATAACATAGCTATGTGTAGCAAACCAAAGAAATATAAAAATTAACTGAATATAATTGACATTAAATTAATTGCAAAAAATCTAATTACACAGTATGACCATTATCGTTCCCAAAATATGTACAATTCCAGCTCTGGGTCAGAGGTGTGTGTGTGTGATCCTAAGGGCAGAATTTTCCTCTTAAAGTGTTAAGATAATTTCATGGATAAAATTCATTCAAGGGGCATTTTTCACTGTGCAATATATTCTCCACTCTATAAGTGCCCATTATATCATAATGTGCAAGAATTATGAGGCAACAGCCAACTTTTTTTCCCTGATACATTAGGAGCCCCAACGTACAAGTGAAATAATAGTTTCAGCAAAAAAGTAAGAGCTGGTCAGAATTTTAAAATATGGCAACAGTCTCTCCATACTTTATGACATACTGATATTTGATAAAACTACACTGTATATTCCATATATTTGATAATATTTAAGATGGGGTGGACAAAACTGGCTCACAGCTAGGCACCATAAATTTTACCTTTGGTCACCAGAGCAGGTTCCTCCATTACATTTCTGTAGTGGAGCCAGACAACAGGCTACAAAAACTGGTTGCCATGGTGACCAGAAACATCAATTTGTCAAGGCCTGATTTAAGATAATGCAAACAAAATATAACTGTTGGATTCCAAGGGCCATGGATCTCAAGGATAGTGAATCCATGTGAATGGAGGGAAGCATATGGTTAATGTATTTAGGAAAGTATTGATAAATCTTTATATACTGAATATACTCAAACTTAAGTCTGTCAGTGAAATAAATTTTCTAAACAATTTATATGTAAGATAGCTAAAAAAAAATAATGAAGTGATAGTATGGAATGTGTATCAGTTGTTCAGGTTCCGAATCATTTACAAATTTAACAATACACCTTCACACCTGTACTAAGAGCAAAACTCCCGGTCTTCCAAAAAGTAAACATGCACTCATGTAGGAACACAGCCTAATGGGGCTACATTTGCTATGTAATCTAATATTAGCTCACCAAAACATGCATACTTGTTAGTTTATAAATATATTTATTTGAGAAGTGAACATTTTATGTCCAAAGTAATAAATACTAAATAAGTGACCCAGAAGTTAATAAGTGATTTAGTTACACAGCAGGCTAACAGTGAGCAAGTTTAACCTAAGTGCATGGAATTTAGCTGTGCAGCTCCCACAAATGAGAGCTAAAATTGTAAACTGTTGTAATTTTATTAAAAAAAGAAAAAACTGCTATTGTAATGACATTTCGTGTACCAAAATTGCACTAAATGATCTGTCAGTAAGAAAGTAGTCACTCTCATCATTTGTTTGCTTTGTCCTGCATACAAGATGCTAACTAGATAGGTAAAAATAGCAAAAATAAAATTGTAAACAAAGGAGGTAAACAGAATTTCAGCTACATTACTCTAGGTCACCTCATGATCTCTCTCTTTCAGAAATCACTAATGAAAGTTTTGGTGCTACCCTTTTCTGAAGCATTTACTTTGCTAGTTATACAGTCTGTTTTCATGCTTGTGTGTGCTAGTTACTAAATTCCATTTAGACTTCTTATCTGTTCACATCAAATGTACAGCATTATACACTGCTAAACTAATTTCCACATTCTAATGCAATACTGAGAATAAAATTGTGTGCGAACATTCTACCTTGATTAAGGAAGTGATGACAATTGCTCCAGCATTCACCATTGGATTGTGAGGCCTGTCTGTGAAACAAAAAAATTTCATTTTTATATACATCCTTAATGCTGAAGTCCATACTTGTTTTAAACAAACAAACAAACAAACAAAAAAAAAAAACCAAATCAGCTGACATTTACTTGAGTAAAACAATCATACACACTTTTATTGAAGCTATGAGTTATGATCTATTATCACTGTATTTTACTTTATTTCACTGTAATCTAGCATCATATACCCAAGCTAGGTGGAACACACTTTTTTGCAGTTACAAGTGGACCACTCTAGAACTTATAGCATACTTTGGTCCATGAAGGGAGATATATCACAATCTAACTTTTATATCTGTAGCATGCCACAGCTAAAAAAATCTTGTGTGACATGCCTTTTCACTTTACTATGAAGTATGTCAACAATACCAGACTCTACACTTTGAATACATAATTTTCATTTGTGACTATTCTATTACATATAGAAATCTGCAAAAACTAACATAAAAAGATTATTCCTAACTTGTCCTGAATTATATTTAATCTTAACTGAATAACGAATCTATTGTTCATACTTTAATTATTATATTAGGGAACAACATGTGGATGAACACCACATTAATGCATAAATCCTAAGCAAATGTCCAACACAGGTGGCGTACATGGATGGCAGATTTTACTAGTGAATCCCTGAGTTAGCTGGAAAAGAAATAAAATCATTAACAGGTAGATACTGTTAGGTTCCTACTACTTATGTATTAGCCAACAATACTGGAAAACTCAGATTTTTTCTAGCTAGCACCTTTCATGACAGTAATTATGTATACTATTGATACTAGTTTCAAAAGGTGCTATGTTACAACCACAGACAGAACTAAAGCTTTTTTTCTAAATCTTTAAGATCTAGTGTCATGCAGATTAAGTTTACATAACATACTAAGGTTTCAGACTTGTATTACAGAAATACTAAATGTGTTTTAATTAAATAATTACTACTGGGAATTGTAATAAACTTTTGACTCATTCTTCCATGACACTATGATTAAAAAACAATTAACACTTAAAATCTGTATAGCTCACGTTAAATGGATTTAAAAAAACAATTAATATCTTGAAAGGTAACTGCAGATGGGAAACCAATCCTAAAGCAAGGATAGGCAATCCTTTTGGCCTGAGGACCACACCTGCTTCTGGGCAGGCTGAAGAAGGGAAGGAGAAAAAGTGAAGGTGGGAGCAGCTGCCAGCCTGCAGCCAGGGGGCCTCTTGGTCTATGTGGTAGGAGCACTGTTCCCTTTAAGCTGCGCGGCCGCGCAGCCCGCCAAGCCCCCCCGCGCAGGGAAGGCTGCTGGCCGTGCAGGGCCGGCAGTCAGAGGCCCTGCTCACAGCTCCTATGGGGCAGGGAGTTATTAAAACTCCCGCCCACAGAAGCTCCAACGGAGCATGCCCAGAATATCTGAGCATGCTCCATTAGTGCTTCTCTGGCCCAGGAGCTGTAGCAGGGCCATGCAAGGTAAGCGGGGGGCGGGCCGCCAGGATCGGGCCTGCGGGGGGGGGCCCAGGCCCGGGCCCGCGCAGGGGGTGGGGGGCCCCACATAGCGAGCAACAGGAGTTGCTCAGCTGCCGGTGGGTCTTAGAGGGAACATTGGGTAGGAGTACGAGACGAGGGGTGGGTAGGGGCTGCCACTGAACCCTGGAGAATATAGCCACCACACTCCAGCCAGGGCACGTGTGGCAGGGTGGGACAAACCACAGGGAGAAGGTCTGGGAGCAGGACAAGGAACAACTGCTGTACTCAGCCAGGCCCAGTTGGAGTCCCTCCTGAAAGCTTCCCATAGTTTGTCCACCCCTATCCTAAAGGGTGGTTTTTAGAGGGGTCCCCTTAGAGATCTGTACTTGGCCCAATACTATTTATCATCATCCATGTAGTCTTGGTGAAGCTTGTGGTAGGCGACTGGAAGGTGAATCGACCAAGTCATGTGAAATGGACAGGTTACCTGAGGGATGAACTTTGATTCAGCCCAAGTGTAACCTTGTCGGGGGAAGTGTAGGTGGGGGATGTGTATTCAGAGCTACTATCGCTTCTATTCTCCTGGCTGAGATAAGTGCTATCAAGGTCATTTTCATCAATAGATAAGATAGCAAAACAAGTGATCAGGGGTTCAAGGAAAAAAAAGAAGAGGTCTACTCAGCTCTTTCAGTAGCAGGTTTGGATCTCACATCAGGACAGAAAAATCGAGGTTGAGGGAAAAGGTTTATTTTCTTCTTTTAGAAACCTTTTGGTGGTTAGCTTACGAGAGTACCCCTCTACGCACTGGTGAAAAACTGTTATAGCTGCTTGATGTATCAGAAAAGAGTTTAGGGAAAATCCTGACTTTAAGAGTAAGAGCATAATCTAGGGTGTGTGCAAGAGTAGCAGATGTTGGGATGTACACTGAACTTGGGCAATTTTTGCAATTAAGTATATTGTTTGGAGAACTTTCTACTGTGCAACAGAATCTCTTGTACTTCCCTTGCACAGGAGCTTTCTATGCTGTTGGAACCAATCATGAGACATGTTTTGAGACAGAAAATCCCTTACTGGGATGCAGGGTATACCTTCTCTACCGTGAAAAAAGATGCGTCTGCTGATCTCCATCCCAACTCTCCTATGTTACAAGCTATGCCTGGTAAGGGTACCAGGCCTTTGTCAGACAAGTAAGAGTGATCAAAATGATGTGAGCACTGTCTCTTTTTATTTTTAGTAGGACATTTAGCAGTAGAGGTAATGGAGGAAAGGTCTTTGCTCCATGGGTGAAGAAGAGCATCTCCCAGAGTGCTGTCTCATCCCCGCCTTGCAGCAGGCGTTTCTTGTTCTCCTTCGAGCGGTGCTCACATCATTCAGTTACAGGTGTCTATGTGCCGCAGCGCACGGTAGCTCGGAAAGTCCTTAGCGTTAGCCTGTCAGGTCAGGGCGCATGACCAACACCCCTTCCACGCCACAACGCGGCTATATAAGTGACCGTGACCCTGACCCAGTTCCTTTTTCCGCCATCAGCGTCAGTTCGGATCAGCATTACCTTGCGAAACACAAGGGCCTGTCTTTTTGCACGAAACTCAAAATGCCAGGTTTCAAGCCGTGCTTGGGATACTGCAAGGCTTTCCCGAAAGACAACCCACATGAGAAATGCCTCACTTGCTTGGGCAAGTCCCACCTTACGGCAGACTACACCATTTGCCGATCCTTCAAGCGGAGGACTCAGCTGGAAAGGGAACGTCGCCTCCGTCTAATTTCAGGGACCGGAGCCACTGCACCCGAAAGCAGATGAGCCACCAGCACTCCGCCGGATCCTCGATCGGCCCAGGCTCAAGATTCTCACTGATCTCCGGTACCGGGCTCAAAATCTCGGCCCTCTATGGTTCCTCCTCGGCACCAACCTCGCCGGTCTCCTGGTAGCCTCCCAGCCGCCCCGAGCAGGGCCCCGGCTCAGGCACCAGCTCGACAAGGGCATTCAAACCCGGCTCCAGCGCAGAACAAGAAGAAACGGGCCACAGCAGCACCACCTCCCTCGGCACCGCTGGATACGGCACCGCCCCGAGCGGCACAGCCCCCAAGTCTGGTACCGCTGGACTTGGCAGCATCGCAGATACCACCACTTCCGGTGCCGGCAACACCTGCACCGATACCAGTACTGTAGCAGGCCTCTTCACCCTTCTCCAAACCAGCACCGTCAAACCTTGTACTGGGTCCAAGTTCTGCAGCTCCGCCCCATCACTCCTCCAAGGAGCTTTCAGTACTGGACTGCCAGTTGTCAGGGGGGAGGCATCCAGATCGTTCTCGGAAGACCCTTTACTTCCCCCTCAGGAAGAGTGCCCGAGAAAGTGGCCCCGAAAAAGCTCCGTGTCACCGGGCTCAAGGTGAAGACACCCATCAGGGGAGGCGCCTGCACCGCCATCGAGGTCTCCGCACAATGAGCGAACCCTCGACTGGTTGAACGCAACAGCAGACGATACCTCCTTCCGTTACGCCCTTTTGCTGGCACCAGAGTCTTCTGATTTCTCTGATGACGAGCCAGACCCTGATTTCTACCTAACGAAGCAGATCAAGGGCCCCGTCATCTTCGTCGCCCAACAAGCACCTAATCAATATGTCTGCCGACCACGAGGGAGATCCCCACGTCGAGCAGGACCTCCTCCGCCACATGACAGCAAACGTGAAGCTGAAGCTAGCAGTGATCCAAGTGGAAAATGATTCTCTCTTTGACACGTGCCGTAGAGCCCCGCCAGCTAAGGTCGCAATTCCCTTGCACGCTGGGGTGTTCCGCATTGTCCAGGAACGCTGGCAAATGCCCTCCTCAATCCCGCCAGTGTCCAAAGTAGCGGACAAGAAATACTCTGTCTGCTGGGAAGGACTCCCCTTCCTGTTTCATCACCTGGCCCCAGGATCCCTGGTGGTCGACGCAGTTAACCAAAGGGAGAGACAAAGTCAACCTAGCACCACACCCAAGAATAGAGAAGCAAGGAGGCTTGATCTGTTGGGCATTAAAGTTTACTCCTCTGCCGCCCTCCAGCTGTGCGTCTCAAATCACCCAGCCCTGATGACGCGCTACGTCAACTTGTGGGAAGCTCTACAAAATCTCTACTCAGCCGTCTCCAAGGATCGCCTGAGAGACTTTGAGGCACTGCTGGATGAAGGAGAGAGCACGTCAAGGGATGCGCTCGCGGCAACCTGGGACACAGTGGATACAGCAGCACGTATAATGGCATCAGCTGTGGCGATGAGCCACTTGAACTGGCTCCAGAACTCCGGCCTCTCCACGCAGATGCAACAGATTATCCAGGATCTCCCCATTTGAGGGCCGCAATCTTTTTGCACCTTCTACAGACGCAAAGCTGCATGGTATGAAGGACTTGAGGGCTACACTGAGGTCCCTCGGGATCTACACTCCTCAACCCTTTAGGCGCTTCTCGAGGTCGCACCAGCTACAACAGCAGTTACAGCAACTGAAACAAACAGCTGCAAAATGAGGCCGCATCTGGAATAGTGTGTCCAGTTTTGGGCTCCCCACTACAAAAAGGATGTGGACAAATAAGAAAGAGTCCAGCGGAGGGCAACAAAAATGATCAAGGGGCTGGAGCACAAGCCCTATGAAGAAAAACTGAGGGAACTAGGCTTATTTAGCCTGCAGAAGAGAAGACGGAAGGGGGATTTGATGGCAACCTTCAACTACTTGAAGGGATGCTCCAAGGAGGAAGGAGCTCAACTGTTCTCAGTAGTAACAGAGGACAGAACAAGGAGCAATGGTTTCAAGTTGCAGCTGGGGAGGACAAGACCGGATATTAAGAAAAACTTTCTTACTAGAAGGGTAGTAAAGCACTGGAATGGGCTACCTAGGGAGGTGGTAGAATCTCCGTCTTTGGAGATGTTTAAGGTCTGGCTAGATAAAACTCTAGCTAGAATAATTTAGTGGGAGTGGTCCTGCTTTTTTGGCAGGGGGTTGGACTAGATGACCTCATGAGGTCACTTCCAACCCTATGATTCTATGAACTGCAGACCCAGTTCCCAAGATCCCTCCAGTTTCCCCAGCGCCACCTCGGAGATCTGGACAAGGACAAAGGCCGATCAGGTAAAGGGGGTAAGCTGAGAGCCTCCCAGTCAGGACGGTGCAGACAGGGATCAGATCCTTTGTCGGACTGCAAACAGCGTTTTTGACGGTCCCCCTGAGGGCAGCGCTCCACAAGCCCCGTTCTCGCACCACCACCTCCGCCACTTTGCTCCACGATGGACCCGTGTCACGTCAGACCAGTGGGTCCTTGACACAGTGGCCAGAGAATACCGCATCGAGTTCCTCTCTACTCCCTGGGACAGAAAACCACTCCCTCCCATAATCCCAGATCTGCTAAACAAGCTCGAGGTCGAATGCCAGAAGTTACTCTCCCCCGGAGCCATGGGAAAAGGTTCCCATGAGAGAGCACAGCAAAGGGTTCTATTCCCCCTACTTCCCAGTCCCCAAATCCAACGGGGACCTACGCCCCATTCTAGACCTCAGAGCACTCAACAAAAACAAAGAAAATAAAATTCCGCATGGTCTCCCTACCACAGATTATTCCCTCCTTGTCCCCAAGAGTGTGGTTTTCAGCTCTCGACCTAAAGGATGCTTACTTCCACATAGCCATTCAACCCCACCACAGACAGTTTCTCAGGTTTGTAGTGGCACGACACCACTAACAGTTCACCGCCCTCCTCTCTGGGTTATCACTAGCCCCCAGGGTGTTCACAAAGTGTGTCGCACAGGTCGCAGCCTTCCTGCGCAGGAAGGGTGTAAGAATCTACCCCTACCTAGACGACTGGCTCATAGTGGGCAAGTCAAGGGGACAGGTACAAGACCACGTCAACATGGTAATGAACCTGTGCAACTTCCTGGGCTTCCACATAAACCTGGAGAAGTCCAAGCTTTGCTCCACTCAAGACAGAGTTCATTGGGGCACGTTTAAACGCCCAGCAACGCACTGTGTCCTTGCCCCTGTCAAAATTTTGGTCCATCTGCACCATCATCACTGAGCTCCAGGTGCCCGGGCTGACCACAGCGCGCAAATGCATGCAGCTCCTGGGGCACATGGCAGCAGCCACGTCAGTAATCCAAGCAGCCCGCCTGCGAATGAGACCGTTCCAGCTCTGGTTCACCACAGGCTTCTGACCAGAAAGGGACCATCTGAACAAGGTAATCTCGGTACCTCAATATGCCCCAGAGTCCCTCCAAATCTGGAATGACCCTGACTTCACAATGGGGGGAATTCCGTTCAGGGAGTCCAAGCCCTCAGTGACCCTGATAACAGATGCGTCTGACTCGGGATGGGGTGCCCACCTGTCCAGGGGCCTCTCCATGCAAGGTGTTTGGAACCCTGAGGACAGTCTCCTTCACATAAACGTGAAGGAGCTCAGGGCCATCAGACTGGCCTGCATGACCTTCCTAGACCAGATCCAAGGCAGGGTGGTCCAAATCCTCTCAGACAACACACTGGCAGTGTTCTACACGAACCGTCAAGGGGGAGTCTGCTCCTCGGCTCTACGCAAGGAAGCAACCAAGCTTTGGCAACTAGCAATAGACCATCACTTCACACCAACTGCCGCCTACCTACCCAGGGTGGACAACGGCATGGCAGATTCATTCAGCAGAAAACCCCTGACGAATCACGAGTGGTCCCTCCACAATGAGGTCTTCTCCCTGCTGACAATCAGATGGGGAACCCCTCAGATTGACCTCTTTGCCACAGCGCAGAACCGCAAATGCCCCCGAGTCTGCTCCCTCCAAGGTCGGGAAAAAGCTTCTCTCAGTGATGCCTTCCTCCTCAATTGGTCGGGGGCCCTAATGTATGCCTTCCTCTCAATTCCCTTGATTCACTGGGTGCTGCTGAAGGTCCTCATGGACAAGGCACTCCTCATCCTGATAGCCCTGGACTGGCCCAGACAACACTGGTTCCCTCTCCTTCAAGCCATGTCAGTGAGGACCCCACTCCACTTCCCACGGTGGGCAGACCTCCTGACACAGGACTCAGGACTTCTTAGGCGCCCAAACCCGGGCCTCCTGCACCTGACAGCCTGGATGCTATCTGGCTCAGCGAGCCAGAGAGACGCTGCTCTGATAGGGTTAAAAAGGTCCTGGTTAGTAGCAGGAAACTGTCCGCCTACATGGCAAAATAGAATCACTTCTCCACTTGATGCTGTGACAAAGACATAGACCCTACCTCCGCACCAATTCAGGCAACTTTGGATTACCTTCTTGAACTGAGAGAGAAAAGCTTATCCCTGTCCTCATTAAAAGTCTACCTGGTGGCAATCTCACCCTTTCACCAAAGAGTAAATGGGGCTCTACTCTTTTCACACCCTATCTGCCATAGATTCCTGAAAGGAGTGGAAAAACTTTTTCCCCACTTCCGTAAACCCACCCCACAGTGGGATTTGAACATTGTGTTGCAGGCTCTGACAGAACCAGCTTATAAGCCCTTGGACTCAGCCACCCCATTCGTGTTGTCCTGGAAGGCTTTCCTGGTAGCTGTTACCTCGGCCAGAAGTTTCAGAGTTACGAGCCCTAACCTCCAAACCCCCATATATGGTTTTCTTCCCAAACAAGGTGGTCCTGTGTCACCACCCCTCGTTCTTGCCCAAGGTTGCCACTCCCTTCCACATGAATCAAGAGATCTGCCTGCCAGTCTTCTACCCAGACCCGCAGGTGACAGAAAACCAGAGACGGGGGCACACGCTTGATGTGAGAAGAGTGCTCCTAATCTATATTGAGCACACACAATCTTTCCACAAGACCTCCCAACTGTTCATGGCAGTCCCTGAACGCATAAGAGGTTCCCCAGTATCCTCCCAATGCATCTCCAAATGGATTATGAACTGCATTAAAGACTGCTAAGGAAGGTCAAACGCTCCTCTCCCAGAGGCTGTGAGAGCTCATTCTACCAGAGCTCAGGCGTCTTCCACAGCCTTCCTCATCAAGGTCCCGACTCAAGAGATCTGCAGGGCCGCTACGTGGTCGTCGATTCATACCTTCATGACGCACTACGCATTGCCCAACAGGCTAGAGATGATGCCGCTGTGGGCAGAGCTGTACTCAGTGTGAGGAGACTGTAACTCCTCCCACCATCCTTGGGTACGGCTAGCAGTCACCTGTAACAATGATGTGAGCAGCGCTCCAAAGATAACGGTTGACTACTCACCAGTAACCATCCTTCTTCGTGGTGGGCTGCTCACATACATTCAGGTCCCTCCTACCGTCCCCGCTAACGGAGTTGGCAAAGGTATATGGTACTGGGAGGGTCAGGGTCACGGTCACCTATATAGCCACGGTCACGGCACATAGGGGGCATTGACCGTGCGCCCTGACCTGACAGGGTAACGCCAAAGACTTTCCGAGCTACCGTGCGCTGCGGCACATAGACACCTGTAACTGAATGTATGTGAGCAGCCCATCTCGAAGAAGGACGCTTACTGGTGAGTAACCAACCATTCTTGTAAGTGGCAAACAGGTCTGTAGATGATTCTCCCCATTTGCTGACTAGGTCAGGGACTACTGAAGGAGTTCTCTCCTACTCATCATCACGTGGGAATTTGCAAGCAAGACTTCTGCTACTGAGTTGTGTGGGCCTAGGAAGTAGGCCATGGATAGGGTAATACTGTGGGAGATTCACCAGTTCCATAATCTCATTTCCTCCATGAAAAGGAAGGCTGACCTTTCCCCCTACATCAACCAATGGAAGAGTAAAAGCAGGTTATGATATCTGTTAGCATCTCTGTATGCAATCCTGTGACCAGGAAAAGGAAATGGGCACATGCATTGCTGACAACTCAACCCCAAGAGATTGACATGAAGGGCTGACCTATGCAGGTAATTATTTAAATGCATGCCCCACCCTTTAAGTAATGCATTAGTGGCAAGAGGTGATGACAGTTACGTCTGCAAGAAAGGAATCCCTTTACATACTTTGGCTGGGTCCTTACACCAGTCTAAACAGGTTTTTTTTATATTGGTGGTAGTGATAGGGTCTTCTGCAACCTGCCCCCTTTAGGTATGTGAACCCACCTCAACAACAGGTGGAGAAATCACATGTGAAGCTTGTAATGTATCATCGTCACACTGCCCACTGCCATATGTTCCCCAAGCTGGCAGCAGAGCCTGTCCGGTATTTGTGAGCTGCACTGACTCGTGCCTATAAATGAAACCAGTGATAGGAACCTACACAGATGTAGGAAAACTTTTACCCGTAACACACCTAGGTCAGCCCCTATGAATTCCAGGCATTGCGCCGGAGTAAGGATTGACTTCTGAGTATTGATCTGTAAAGTCACCATGTAAACAAGTGTACTGTAGTGCCAATGAGGTTCTGGAAACATTGAGCTCTGAGGAGACCATTGTCCATGTATGAATAAACCATTATTCCTTGAAAGTATAAATAAGCTGCTACCAGAGTGTTTGGTCTGGTTTTTTTTTTTTTTTTTTTTTTTTTTTTTTTTTTTAACTATTCTTGGGGGACAATGAAAGCCCAAAGGGGAAGACAGCGAATTGGTAAATTTCCAAAGGGGCAGTCATGATAGTCTAGTTCAGTAAAACAAGCAAGCAGTCCTGTGGTACTCAAAAACTAAATTTGTTAGTCTTTAAACACCAAAAGGCTCCTTGTTTGTTTCACTGAACTGGTAACGGTTATGTCCCAGAGTAAACCTGGAAAACTGCCTATGAGCCAACAGAACCAAGTTGTGAAAGTAGGCTTCTTGGAGGTGGAGAGCTGAACAGTCTCCCTGTTCCAATAATGATCAGCAGTAAAATGACAATCTTGAACTTTTGAGCCTTGACAAAACTTGTTGAGAGCTCCAACATCTCATATGGGTCTCTGATCTCCTTTCTTTTTGCATGGTAGGTGAACAACAACAATAGCAGTCCTTGCTCAGGTACTGGTTTCTATGGCTCCTAACCGTTGCAGCAAACTCTAAGAGCCCCTGAAGGACAGGGAAGCATGTTATGCAAGGAGTAGGGAAGTGAAATGGATAACACTCCAATCTGATGATCTCCAAGATCCAGCCGCCAAACATTATGCATTCCCAGTCACTGCAGAAAGTTACAAGCAGTGGTTAAATAGGTGTGTAGTGATGGCTAATTGCGTCAGTTGGGATAGGTGGTCTAACGGTGCTTTGACCTGCCTACCAAAATGTGGTGCTTAGATGTAGGGTGTTGGGATGAAGGCTGTGGGCCAGAAGATTTGCATTTTGGAAACTGTGCTTTCTTTCTTTACAGCTTATAATGGTGCCAAGGTTGATATTGAGCTACATACTATTTATGCTAGGCTCAGAGATTAAATCATCTCTTTTGCCCCAGTGCCTACATATCCAGTAATCAGAGGGTAGTGCTGGAATCCTTCAGAGCGGGAAGAGAGAAGTCAGTCTTTTCAGTGAACAGCTTTGTTCTCTGAAAGGGACGATCTTCCACTGTGCATTCCAACTCCAAGAATCCTGAAAAGTGATGCCATGATGTCGTTACATCACTACTGCCATGGAGGTGGACCTAGCTGCCATGTCAGAAGCATCAAATGGCTGATTTCAGCAATGCTTTTGCCACTAATTCTCCTTCCTGGATAATGGTCTTAAAGAAGTACTGATATATTTCTAGCAACTTTTCAATCAAATCATTAAGTTTTTTGTAATTTATGCAAACATATTTGGCCTGGAGTACCTGATGGTTGGCAATATGGAACTATAATAAGGCAGACAAGAAATATGCCTTTCTACCAAAACAATTAAGATACTACTAGTCCCTATCTTATGGCTTAGCTCTGTCTGAAATGGTGTCGTCAGTCATGGAAATTGACAGAGTCCACTATGAAGAAGTTGGGTGTCAGGTGAGAAAATAAGAATTCCGATTCCTTAGCAGAGACATAAGATTTTTTTTTCCCCCCCACTCACAAGCTGGTGACTCTAATGTGAGCATTTGCCATACTGTCTTTGCCAAGTCTAAAATGGTTTCATTGATTGGCAGTCTCTGAAGAGGATGAAGAGCGGAAAATGTCAAGAAGCTGATGATTGGTGGCCCTGATTTATTCTAGTAGTATGCAGAAGCTGGTCCACCAACCTCTTCACTGCCTCCTGGAGAAGACAGAAATCATCTGCCAGAAACTGTGAGCGAAGCATGACAGCTTTGTTCAGAGGAGGAGGAGGAGAAGAACATGGTCTTTAGTGGTATTTCCCCATCAGTGCCAACCTCCTGTTCTCCATCTCCTGAGGCAGTTCCAAAGTCCCAGCTACAGCCAGGAAGATGCACTTGGACAATTCCCAGAAGACTTGATGTTCAAGAAGTAGGCTCTCTGTGTACTGCCCAAGGGCCCCATTAAGGGCCTGCAGGAGATGCCCATGAGTAGTCATACAAGATGGCAGCAATGATGGATCCATCAGTGGGTATACTTTTTGGCTCTGCTGGTAGGGTTTATTGCGGGGGGGGGGGCGCGACACAAACAAAACGTCATCTGTACCATTCTCTTTGGTGCTGGACAAACCATTACTGTCCAAACTGTTACAAAGTCAACTTGTACATTGGGAGCATCTTTTTAGAATGCTTATTCCTGGCCCTTTGTACTAAAGATTTGGTGCCTGTTCCCATGAGGCCTGTCAGCAGTGCTGGTAGCCACTGCCTGTCATGAGGCACAGGTGCTGGACTAACATGGCCTTGGTGCCAAAGATACCAAGCAAGATGGTGATTGCTTGCAGCTATCTTTGGGCTCACTTAGGGGACTGCTAATGGCTCTGTCTCTACCTAAGGGTCAAAAGTTGGCCCGCTCATGCTGACAAGCTTTGTGGCACAGCACAGAGAGAGATGATGTATATGCAGGCATAACAGACACCGCTTCCAAAGTTCTTGAATCAGCTGCACATGGCTGCAAGTTCACCTACAATGGAGCAATCATAGGAACGCAACTTGAAGAAGAACACGGTCATACATATTAAGTATCTCCATCTCAAAGGAAATAAGTAGTCCACAGGCAAAAAGCCATTTGTTTATTGAAAGAATATTTATTTTCAATGGAGCCTTAGTAAGCCCCACTGTATTCTAACAGTTCAGTACTGTTCTACTGCCGAAGTATCAGCTCTAGCCTTCACCACATACAATTATTTCATATGCAATTTAGACCTTTCCCCTAGTAAACTCAAGTTACACAACCACATCCCTGCCAGTTGTACTGGTTGCTTTTCTCTGCTGACCTTATGCCCCTTCTGTGTTGACTCCTTAACTATTTGGCATGCAAACCCTAAGTATAAAAAGAAAAGGTCAACATTTGCATTATCTAATTACGTGTGTGTATAAACATAAATAGATAAAAGTGTTCAGCCCTTGGGCAAATGCACAAGGGAAGAGATAGGAAGAAGACTGCAAGAAGCCCCTACACTGTTCTCAGACAGTCCTTTCATTCAGGAAGCAAGAGGATCCAAGCCAATATTTAGTGCTATACTTGCATGAGTCAGAACCAGCCTTTACTGTCATCTTCCGAAGGAAGCTTCCCATAAGGTTCATAATATGCATTCAATCAAATACAAACAGACATAAGTGATAAATAAGCACAACTCCTGCTAAGTTATATGTTCCAGTGTATACATATGTAGCTGCAGAGCTGTAAGAAACCCAAACACTAATCCTATCTCATGCAATGATTTTTAATACCTTGGAAAAACCTCACTCATCCCCCCAGTACGAGAATTTGCTCATTTGTAAATTGGGCATAATGTGAACTTTGGTAATGCAATGCAAAAATACCTGAATGAAAGTTGCTTTCTTAATGCAAAGAATTATTAGCAGAATACACTAAAATCTTCCTAAAGGAGCAAACTGTGCAAACAGAAATTCCAAGCAAACCATCTGATTGCCTCTGTTTGGAGAAGAAATGAAAAATACGTATTCCAATCCCAAAGACTTTTTTAAACAAAAACAAAAACCCCCCAAAACCAAACTTTTAAATTCAGGGTGCTACTTCCAATGTGTCATTTCTTATAAGAATTATCATACTTCATTATAGACAGGATTTTTTAAAAAGTGGTTTCACATATCATACCAGTAACTACAGTTGTAATGTAAGTGACAAAAAGAGAAAAGCCCTGAAAAGATTCAATATTGAACTACTGAAATTTCAGCTACCTTCACAAACGTGTGGAACACTAGTTCTGTCTACTTCATCATTGCCACTGTCAGATCAATAGGAAATACTGTATATTTAAATAAAAAGCATACTGATACTCAAGTTACTTAAAATTGTCAGATTAGCATTCAACATCCCAGCTTATTTTATACAAATTTCCACTCCCAATGCACTGAACATGGCACTTCATTAGTGTAGCATTTTCACTATCATAAGGTTATTAAAAGTATATGTATACCATACCATATAAATATAGAGCTGGTGTGCTATTGTCATTTTGAGATCTAACAGCTGAATCATTTTGCCTTTGGCTCAGCCTACACACTTAGATAGTTGAAACTATCCCAAGAATATGACATTACTCATCTCATTACTATGTAAGAACACATATAAACATGATAAAGCAATCTTAATTCTAAAATTTCAGGCAAAGCTCTACAAACACCATACACATGTTAATTTATGCATGTGCATAATATTAAGACTGTAAGGCTGTGCCCTAAAATTATCAGAGAAAAATATAAGGCCATTAAATACGGAACTATGGATCTTCTTTCTTAGGAGGTCACTTTAAAATTTCTCAACCAAAAGGAAAAACGAGCCACCTGTTATATTTAAAATTAGCACAGAATACCCTACCTCAGTGAAATTTCTGCACTCAGGCAAAACCATGTAAAAAAGTGCTACAGGAGCAGAAAAGCTTACAGACAAAAAGATTAATATGGCAATCCACAGGAGCCAGCAAACAGCTGAAAATGGGAGTCTGAGAAGAAGTTCTGTTGGAAAGGATAGACAAACCCTTAGCGCTTAGGTGCCAGTGAACTTTAGGCAGAAAGGTTATGACAGAGGCCAGAAGTGCTGGTGACCCAAGCAATGAAAGAGACAATGAAGATGACTTGATGTGGAACAGAACTGACTAGTGAAGGAGAAATAGAGGTCAGGAACACGCTTGCTAAATGAAAAATTCAAAAGAGGCACAGACGACAGTAACTGAAAATGAGACACAAGGAAGAAAACAATAGCTAGTCCTATAAGTAGGGAGGAAGAATCAATGGAGCTGCCTAGAGTTCAGAGCACCAGAAGACCATAAAATGACTTGCAGAAAACAAAAAGACAAGAGGTCTTGCAGCCAGAAAAAAACTGAAGAAAGGCTGGAGAATCCCACCATCACAAGAAAGGGCAGGTCTATGTGACTAGGAATTCCCTACTACGAAGAACAGACAGGTCTGTCACCAGATCTGATCAAGAGCACAGAAAGGTGTGCTGTCTGCTCAGAAATAAGACATGGGCACTGGAATGAGGCTGAAGAAGCCTAACAGGAAAAGGAAAGACTGTCCTTCATGTATGTGGGGGAAAATGACACAGCTAGATTCTCACTGGAATGTATCAAGGGAGACTATGCCAAGTACTAGTAAAGACATTTAAGGAAAGAAGCTCAGGTGATCTTCAGTGGGATTCTACTTGATCTTCAAAGAGAATGAAAGGAAGACAAAAATTATGATAATTAACAGATGGCTGAAGCAGTAGTGCTCTTAAAAGGGCTTTGGTACATTTGACTGTTGGAAGACATTTACAGACAGAGGGCTGTTCAAGGCATAGAATCCACCTGAGAAGGGAGGGAAAGAGAGACTTCTAGATAGAGGCTGGTGGAACATACCGAAACAGATTTAAACTAGGAACTCTGGGATGATGGCTGAGAGATGCCCATGCACTCTTCTTGCTTAATTTTAACATTGAGAGTGAGGAAAACTGAGTAAGAAAAAAACAGCAATGAAGAATGACTATTAAAAAGACAGATAATGTTGATACCAACGGAGCTAACAGTCAGGTAGGTGATAGCGTCAGTAGAATGACCATGCTTAACTGAACAACAAACGTGTGAAGCCAGGCAGAAACAACTAAGATGTCTGTACACTAATGGCAAGAGTCTGGGTAAAAAAATGGAGGAACTTGAAGTACTGGTGCAGGAAGTGAAACCAGATAATATGGGGATAAAAGAAACAGTGGAATACCAGTCATAACTAGAATACAGGTACTGAAAAGTATGTGCTGTTTAGGAAAAACGGAAAGAATGGCAAAGTTGGTAAGGTGGAATTGAATATTAATGATGAGGTACCATGGATGCCAAACTCATCTGCTACAGGAGGCCAGATCTGACTTAGAAGTTCTTCAAGTGGGCCTTACATACCATAAATCAATATACTAGGCGCTATACTCTTGCAGCATCATGTAGTGCTGTGTATGCAAGACTGCGCTCCATGATACCATAAGACTACTCTCTCTCTGTTAGGGAAAGTGTGGTATTGCGGAGCACAGTCTCACATGTATAAAAATTACAACAAAAACTTGAAAATATATTCATTTTTCCCCTAGTAGTCAGAATCCACTCATCAATTCTTTCATCACCACACTGCCTGCGCAGCAGCTGGTTGTTGCTGACCAACTGTGATACCTCTCCTCTCTCTGTTAGGGAAAGAGAGCGTAGTCTCATCGAGCAGTCTCACATATCCAGCTCCCTGCGATGTCATGAGACCTGACACTCCCGCAGAATCATGGAGCAGTGGGTATACGAGACTGCACTCTGCAATACTGTACAGTCCTGCAACATTGCAGAGTGCAGTCCCGCATACCCAGCACTGTGTGATGCCATGAGCATGTCATGTCTTGCTACATGGTGGAGCACTGGATATGATACACTCTCTAGTATCTCCAGAAGCATGGCCACAGGCTGCACAGAAGAGATTTAGCCCATGGGCCATGTGTTTGACACCTCTGAGGCAGACTAAAGATAAAGTAATGGAATAGACAAAACAGAGTCTATTTGAGCCAAAATCACTTTGGGGAAGAAAGCTACTATAGATTCTCTTGAGTCAATGCATGGAGCATGATATAGACTCCCAGAATCACATCTGGATACAAAAAGAAAACTTTTTATTAAATAAATACTGTTAGGAATTGTGTGATTATGGGAAACTAATTTCTCAGATACAGAGTGCAGGACAAGTGCTCCTAATCATGGCAGGGAACAGATTTTTCTGGGTGTAATAGTTGATACGTGTTTTCAAACAGTCGGTGAACCTAAAAGAAGTGATACCATCTTAGATTTGGTATTGGTGAATAGTGATGACCTCAAAGAAAAACTGGTAGTAGGAAACAACCTTGATTCAAGCATTTATTAGCTAAATGGAAGGATAAACAAAAACACGAGAATTGAAAGATGGAAAAGGAACTGCTTGAAAGGGAGACTGTAAGAAGTCGGACTGAAAGGTAAACCGACAGGCTGGAGAGGTGTTGCTCGTAGAGTTCCCCAGGGGTCACTGTTGGGACCAATCTCATTTAGCCTTTTTATTACCGTCCTTGGCACAAAAACTGGAAGCATACTAATAAAATGTGCAAATGATACAGAAGTTGGGAGGTATTGCCAATACAAAAGAGGACTGGAATATTATACAAGATAATCTGGACAACCTTGTAAACTGAAATAACAGAAATGCAATTAAATTTAACAGAGCAAAGTCATGCACTATAGGACTAACAAAGAATTTTTGCTATAAGCTGGGAGCATAGCATTAGAAATGACAGAGGAAGAGGAAGACTTGTTTGTACTGGTTGATCACAGTACTATTACGAGTCACTGGTGTGACAATGCTGTAAAAAGGCTAATGCACTCCTAGGATGAATTAGATATTTCCAGAAGAAACAGGCAAGTGTTAATACCAGTATACAAGATACTAGGAACACTGTGTGCAATTCTGGTCTCCCATATTTAAAAAAAAGTCAATTTAAAATAGAACAGGTACAGAGAAAGGCTACTAGAACACAAAGAGGTACAGAACGCCTACGTTATGAGTGGAGACGCAAAGAGCTAAGTATGTTCAGCTGAACCAAACAAAGGCTGAGGGAAGCTATGATTGCTCTCTATAAATAAATCAAATGAAAAATACTTGGAAAACATAACAGTTAGTTATGTTAAGCACCAATGTGGACAAAAGTACAAATGGCTATAAATGGTCCATCAACAGGTTTAGGCTTGAAATTGGGCAAAGGTTTCTAACCATCAGGAGTGATGATATAGAGCAGCCTTCCAAGGGAAGCTGTGGGGGCAAAAAGCCTAACTGGCTGTAAGACTGAGCTAGGCAGCAGTATGATAAGACTGCACACAATAGCATATAAGCTAAACTACAACTGCCAGCCACAAATATCTCCAGCAGCAGGTGATGCTACACCAGCTGAGAAGGCTCTGAGCTACTCCAGAGAATTGTTCCCTTGATGTCTGGCTGGTGAGTCTTGCTCACATGCTTGGGATCTAACTGATCGCCATATCTGGGGGCAAGAAGGAATCTTCACCAGAATCAGACTTGCAGAGACATGGGATTTTTCACCTTCCTCTGCAGCACAGTGCATGCATCATTTGCAGGTTTAAACTAGACCTTGTCTACCCTCAAAAAATAAGTTGATATAACACGTCAATTGACAGCCACCACAATAATTACTGGTGCCTGACATCCATGCTACCCTCCTTGGGTAGCTGGAGTGCATCCTTACCAGAAAGAGCCGGGGGAAGTTTCACCTTCCTCTGTAGCAGGGGGAACAAGTCATTTGCCAGTGGATACTCTGTGTCTTGAAGTCTTTAAACTATTATTTGAGGACTTCAGTAACTCAATTTTAGGTTAGGGTCTATTATAGGAGTGGGTTGGTGAAGTTCTGTGGCCTGCAATGTGCAGTAGGTCCGACTATATGATTATGATGGTTCCTTTTGACCTTATAGCATGAGTCTAATGCAGAACATCAAATTTCATGCTGTAATGATTGCTACAGGATATCGAGATATGCAACACAATTCAATATTTAGCTATGGGTATCCTCTCTGCCATTGTAAAGATAACTAGTTCTTGCCATTCCATTGCCCAATTAAGGCATATTATTATGTGCATGCAAATCATACAGAAGTCTACCAAGAATTAGTCACTTTTATATTGGCAAAGAACACATATAATTAAAGACTGAAATTGTTGGGAGCTTTCCCTGTATAGGTACGTACCACATAAACCTACGTGCTTGATGACAAGTATGACAAAACTGAAGAGTTGTTCAATAATTCCTTAAAAACATCTCACCTAGGGTCAGTCCACTAATACACAGTCCAGAAACTTATTCTAAAATTTGAAATTCCTGGCCTGCTTCAAACACCTAGGCCGTTTGTTAAAAAAACAACTAAAAGTTCTACACACCCAAAAATGTACACACACCCCTTAGACACAATGGAAATGCTTGCCTCCCCAAAAAGCTACACTGATCCAAGAGGGACAGTCAGTTCTGAACTGGCTCCTATGAGGCAAAAGGCTTGTGAGATATTTCACAATACTAGAGAGAGGTAAAAATGAAAATTTCAGATTTCTGGAAAAAATTGATCCCCAGTTTTCCAAAAAGGGATACAGCCCAGCCTACAGCCCTTGAAATTCCTAAAATGCTTAACTTTTAATGATGGCATTATGATGCTTTAAAAAAAATTAGCTCAGGTCATTTTCAAGGGATGTTTTAGAGTTCTACTTACAATTGCCCTTCTCCCTCTTTCCAGCTGGGTTCTCAATATTAGCTTTAGAGATGAAGATATACAAAAAACCCCAATCCTAAAAAAAACCAATGTGTAACTTCTGTTTGCATATCTGCTTGCTTAGGATGGATAAATGTGTTCATGAAAGATCTAATGTGTGCCAGGTGCTCTGCTGCTCCCACATAACACGTATAGATTAATTTATAGCTCATCATATATAAAAAACATTCCCTCTCCATATGAAACTACATTGTCTGCCTAGCCTGATTTTCAGTTTCTGTTTTATGGATTTGCATTTCAACTATGACAGGTAGACTCCTATCTATAATTTATTATTATTTTGCTTTGTCCTTAGCTTTATGTCAGCTAAAATCACTAATATACGTGACAGATTTTTTGTTAACTCGAGGCAACGTAGTAGTGTATTTTTAAACAACCCAAATTCTTTGTTTTAATTCTTTTGTGCTTTTAAAAAACTATTTAGAGATCAATATAAAAAAAGAACTGATTTTATTATTTAATTGGGTCTTTTTTATTCTAAACCCTATAGTAAAATGAGAAAAGAAACTTTATATGCTTTTCCTCATTTTATCAAAAGGAACTATCCTAAACTGATGGATACAACATTGAACTGGCTGATTTTGAGTAAAAGCTCAACTTTCTAGATGGAGAGACTTTCAAGGCAGAGACTGCTTGCCCTCCTCAATGTTTGTACAGCACCTCAGCATTTGTGGAGGCTTATCAGATTAACAAAGACAAGACAAAACAAAAAGACTGTGCACAAAAGAACAAAATACCAATTTCCATATCTCAGTAAGGCAACACTTGTTCATATTTTGGTATGACAAATGTAAGCATTAAATATATTCCACAATGTAAAGACTGTTCTTAAAACTTTCAGAATCACATTCTATTAATTAAATATTAATTACAAGTACCATGGCAACAGAAGTGTCTGATCTCTTACTGAGCAAGATCCATCAGAAATATTATTTCAGAGACCAATATCCAGGGTTTCCTTCAAAGCTAAATGAGTCACCCTTTAGCATTTTAGCACTCCACTTTTAGAAAGAGCACTTTTATGATCACAGATAACTACGATATACAATAGAACCGACCTAGATAAAATATTATAAAATTTGAAACAAATACTCACATGAAGCAAAAAACCAACATTTTTCAAACAGCATTTGTTTTTAATAAGAAGCAGACATTTTTTGAGTGTTACATAATCTGTGGGGAGACATTTCTAGCTTCCATTTCTTTTATCTGGAAGCCACCCAGCATCTGAATCTGGCACCAGCACCTGCTTCTCCGTGAGAATGGAGAGGGTGACTCATAACCACGTTTCCTTCAATCAATTTATCATTTTGTGACCAAGAAACCATTTTGCAGATGGCAAGACTAGCTACTTAGCTCCAATCACTCAACGAAATAAGAGTTCAATTCCATCATATTTCCCAAAAAACTACAGTAGGAACTTTACAATAATCTCTATAACTAGTATTTACAAAACTGGAAATAGGTAATTTAAAAAAAATCCAGTACGTTATGCCAAGCCTGGAAGTAAAACAAAACTGGTACCTATTATAAGCAAAGGGTGAAACAATGCCACAGGTAAACTTTTAGAGCACTGAACCTAATAACTGTTTTGGCAAAAAGATGCATACCCAACTTACTGAATTTAAAAAAAAAAAAAAAAAAAAAAAGTATAAACAGATATGGTATTTTCCTTTATGATATTCTGATCTCAAAACAGGGAGCAGAAGAGTCATTATTACATATTATATAATTCTTACCATCTTCATTCAGGAAGAGTTTGTTGAATCTTAATCCACTGGGTTCTTTACCAACATATCTGTGCACATACTCTGTGCCAAGGTCATTAACAGCAACAGCATATTTCAAAGGTTTTACACAGGACTGAAGACAAAAGGGAATTTTGGTATCTCCAACAGAATGCCTAGCAAAGAAACAGATACAAATATTTAAAAGGCCACCTTTTCCCCATTTTTGACCACTGCAATAAGATTAAATCCTTCGCACCAATTCTTCAGACTACTAATGACTGCTTTATGTAACTACTGATATTGTTAAATTAGACTTTAAAGGAACAGAAATCTCTGACCAACTCAGCATGTTTTGTGTTTCCAGTGTGTGTAAAGGGAACAGTAATCAAGCGCTAGTAAATACCATATAATTAAGGAAATGGAAGTAAGTGACCTGCTGAAATCTACAGCGAGGAGACTATATCTGGGCTAAAACACAAACCCAGGAATTCCTGACTCCCATTCCGATGCTCAAGTCACTAAGCTACAACTCCCACCAGACAGGATACATCTGTTTGCATCCAGATAATTAAAGCAATACAGTTTGGATCTGAACTTCCAGACCTAGGTTCAAGCATTTGGATTTACATTTCAAAAGAAGCTCAGTGCAAATATCTGCTCTGTATTGAGACGACAGACAAAATGGCTTGTTCAGTATGTTTTAACTAATCCAGAATGTCTGTAAAATAAGGATGTATAAGCACAAGTCTGAATCTGTCAAAAACATGGTCTCCAACCTACTGAGTCCTTGTCTATTGGCTGAGTTTTAAGAGTATTCTTTGTTATGAGACCTTTAATGGCACTCTCAGGATTTCTTTGATAGCACTGGCAATATATTGCCTTTCATTAATATATTTTATAAGATGCCTAACAAAGCAAAATCCTAACCTAAGTAGCCAGGGGAACAGGAATAGATCATGAGTCTACATTTTAAAACTGATCTGCAAAGAGCAAACAAAATGATTCAAGCACCAGTTTAGGAAGTTTACAATCTGGAATATCTATATCCCTTTTAATCAAAAGCTGTGTTATTTTCATTTCAATGTTTGTCAGTTTGACTGAAGTGGATCCTGAAATTCTTTAGTCACAGAAAGCACACTACTGCGCTGCCTCTGTGGTATGGCTCAACTCACTTCTGGAAGGCCCACTCTCAAGGGGTTCAAAGAACACACCTGGCTACATAAGGAACTTAGACATGCATTACATTTTCTAATCTGCAGCAATTAAGCTTAACACAGTTGGCCCCTTTAGGAAATATGTATGCAACTCCTTTGGGATTTAGCGTGCATGGCCACTGTAAATCTGTGTCCAGAGGGGGAAAAATGCTGATTGTTACAGGAAAAGAAAAAGCTGCTGGGAGGGGGGGGGTTATAAAGCAGACAGAAAGGGAGAGTGACTGTGTGTGTTTTTGGAGCTCAAGACAGAAGGGCTACTACTGCAAGCAGGCCCTCAGAGTGAAACAGATGAGAACCTACCCGAAGCCTGGGAGGGACACAGCGGCGAACCAGGTATGCATGAGGACAGGAGCCAGGAGCAACACTGTGCCAGTGAGGAATCACCTGAGAATGACAAACTGAAGCTGGACCCAGTATCACTGCTACTCAGAGCTGTATGGGGTCATGAGTACTGGGGCTTGTGACTTTGCATTAAGAATAAGGAGAAAGGCTGTACCTGGTGAAGGGGATGGAGTTGTTCCTTTGTGTGGGTTGCAGGGAGTAGCAGAAGAGAGCAGCAGTGGGGTATATTGGTTACTGGTGTCAGACATGACCAGAAGCACCTAAGACTCGCCACTGGACTGGAACTCTGCCCAGCACTCCTGAACTTCTAAGTCCTCTGTTACTCTGTGTCTTCCCATTCAGATTGTGGTACCACTAAGCCTGTCAGGCCTTGCATTGAATGAAACACTGTTTTATCACTCCCTATTTTTCTCCATTCATCCCCCTGTAAATAAATATTTACCTTCTCTACATTTATTGTATTCTTCCCATGGGTGTAGCCAGGGCTTTTTTTTTTTTTTTTTTTTTTTTTTAAAGGGCTTGCAACTGACTTAGGTAGACCTGTTAGAAAAAGCAATGCTTCCAGTCATAGGACCAAAAACTAGAAGTCCAGGAAAGCAATTTGCTGAGAAATTAAGCTGCTCAATGCTTCAGTTGCTAAGGTAGCTTATTTTGCTCCCAGTGCTCCACTTAAGATACCCTGACAATGGAAATATCAGGCAGCTTGTGAATCTTAGTCAGTCTGTCAGCAGTCACTTCCCCAAACTTCCTGCTCCCAGTCATGTCACCAAAAGTATGAAGTTCAGGAAAACAACCAGCTGAAAAATTAAGCTGCTCTCTCCAGTACCTCTTGCCAAGGTAGCAAGTCAAGTAGAACACTGCCACCAGAAGCAACCCACTAGGCCTACTTTCAAAGTGGCCCCACCCATAGCTATGCCCCTGGCATGTGTGTTCACTCTCGGGAGTTTGGAACTGGTGTCCTTGGGGTAAGAGAGAGACTTTTTCTACTGTGTTTTCACACACACCTTTTCTTAGCCAGAACTGCCTGCAGAATAGACTCTATTTTGGCCATGAGGGGACTAAAGTTACATGTATTTATAAAAAACAGCTTAAGCCTTAGAGCTCATAGTTCAGAGACTGAGTGAGTAGACACTAAACTAGAGAGTATTTTGATTTGCTGTGTTCTTATCAGAATGTATTTGTTGTGTGATGTTACTGAATATATTTATTTTCTTAAAAACAGAATAACTGTACAACCAAAAGACTATGTTTATAATCCAGTGCTGTGATCCCATCTGCAGTTCAATAAGCGTAGTTGAGGCTGCATAATCAACATCCCTTGGCCCACAGATTTTCTTTTCACCATTTCTGCTTCAAGAAAACTACTAGATTTACAGAGCTCAAGAGCTTTCCAGCTTTACTCCCCCCCCCCCCCATTCATATACATAAAGTACTTGAAATTTGTAAAAATACTTAAGTTGATATTGAAATTATGCTAAACTACTACTGTTGGCAAGATGCCACTGGACATACCTCGAATGATGCTACAGACAGCCATCCTTTTCCTTTGAGAACTCGGACATTCCTAAATGGTGGTATTGAACCCTTTTTGTTATTAGAGAACAGGGCAGCTCAAATCATTGGTGATCATGCAAACAATAGTTATATACAAACTAGTGTATGCTCCTATGAGAGAAATTTTCATTATTTTATGTAGCTTGCCTATCTCCCTTGAACTACTTGCCAAAAACAATGGCAAGTATTGAACAGGCCACAGAGGACACAGACAAAAGTTACTCTCCCAATACAGATCCACAACTTCCCTGAATGATGTTAGTTAAGCCAACAAAAGAGTGGTTCTAGGTGCATCTACACTGGAGGTTTTGTCTGTTTGGCTACATCCCAATGAAATGAGTTCTCTTCCACACACCACTAATTAACATAGCTATGCTAATATAAATTTTAAATGCAGGTGAAGCCTAGCAGGGCCTTAGAGTATACAACTCTATTTATAGAAGGATTTTCAACAGTTCTGAAGCCAGAGTACCCTTAAAATAAGCCTCACATGTTTTTCAGCTTAATACCAGGCAAGTGGTGTCAATCCCCATCCTCATATCCTCTAATAAGAATCAACTGTGAAATTCCCCAACAATTTGATTAGCAAGGGTAAGAAAGGAAAAGGCGAACATTTTGGAGCCATTTTCAGGAGGTTACTAACTTAGAATAATATGGTGAAACTTAACAAAACCATCATGGTAACCCATGGGAAGGCTAGTCCTTTTGGCATAATAAATACATTCTAATTTCAAAAGTGGAAAGGGACAGCTACTATCAAAGACTGGCTGTAAAGAGGACATACCTGGGAGGCAATCTTCATTGTTATGTATTAACAACAGCAGTCATCTATGTACTGCAGCTGAAAACTAATCAGGCTACTACTGAAGTTCACTCAGATGAGCACAACTGAATATTACAGTGAGGGGCACTGTACTGCTAAATATCAAAAGACAAGCTCTGGTGGCTAGTGCCACCACGTAAAAACGAGTGGTTTCTGCCGCATGGGCAATACCAATAAAGCTTCACTAAGCCATGAAATATCACAATTAGAGAGTTCGGCTCCTGCTGCCAATTTAGGATTTTCATGACTGGCACAACTTAAATGTGTAAAATATATACCTCTGTCCATCCACCGTGCAAAGTGACACTCCCCACAAATCAGGGCTGAACTTGGCCAGTTGTGGAATATAGTCAGCAACCTAACCAAAATATGAAATGAAATGAAATGAACACAGTTCATTAGAGCGTTAATTAAATGTTTATTTTCATTATTAAGCAATATCATAACACATGAATGCCTACGGATATTATTCTGTAGGGTAGAGCATATTCCATTTCTCTGAATTGCTTGGGAGGTACAGATTTTATTCAGACAACCAGTTCAAAGAAAGAAGCAGGCAGCCTCTTATGCCAATACCCCCAGTGCTCTCCCTTACAATCAGAAATAGCTGTACAGGGAATAAATTTTACTGTTGTTCCTGCATATGCGTAGTTACAAGGCAGAAAAATCCCTAGAACCTAGGCTTCTGTGGCTGTTCACTGCACACGTGACCCAGCACTAGCTCCTGCAGGCTGCCTGAAAAGCAGCATGGAAGCTGTAGTAAAAGAGGACATGGGCACCTTGGTGCTGCATCATTCAGGCCCAGAGCTATGACAACCACCAGGTGAATAACCACTTCACAGTAGAGGTATCAGGGGGAGTCAAGGAGTAGGGGGGGAATGGGTTATACATTACCAGCTGCTAGGCAAAGGGTTCCCACTGGGAGTTGCAAGCATACTAATGTTTATAAAAGATACTAGGTTGCAAGAGCTCAAAAAAACCCTCTGCAATGGATTCCAACTGTTCTCCTCCCACCCGCGAAACACACACAAAAAATAATTACCACCGCCACTTCAACAAACTGTGGGTCTCTTTTAAGCTGTGCAGGTGATTGAAGGCACAACGGAAAAATAAAACACCATCCTTACAAAGAAATTACCTGTCCTCCAGACTGTTTCTTAGCACTTTCATACAGCTCATCAATGTGTGAAGTAAATGACATAAAATCTGGAATGACAAACTTCCGCCTGAAGGCCTGAGTGAGCAATACAATATTGCTTTGTACACATCTGTGGAATGTAAGAAAATTGTCATGTTAACTAAATAGACCCACTGTCTTATTTTTCTCAAAGGACTATCAAAGGGCCAAAGCTGCAGCTCTAGCTTATGAGTAATCCCACTGAAGTAAACAGCAATATGCTCTGATGAGTAAGGGCTGGATGACCAGGCCCTTAATTCTTCTTACAGGTTTAAGATTTTCTTTATTAGGAAAAAATCTTCCATTTCACAAAGATATTAGGGACAGTTTTAATTGATGAGCAGCGAGAGTCCTGTGGCACCTTAGAGACTAACAGACTTCTTCGGGCATAAGCTTTCCTGGGCTCTAACCCATTTCATCAGATGCATGTTGCATTTGACAAAGTGGGTTAGAGCCCACGAAAGCTTATGCCCAAGGAAGTCTGTTAGTCTATGAGGTGCCACAGGACTCTCACTGCTTTTGCTATACAAAGAGTAACACGGCTACGCTTCTGAAATTTTTTAATTGATTATTTACAGCAACTGAATTCTACTCCATTTTATTCTGTCATTATTTTAGGCTATTAGTTAAAATTTCAGGAACCATGCATTTCCTTTAATTGCATGTGACCACTAGTTTTATTCAGCCTCACACACAGTAGGAACTGCCTCTTTCCATCAGCACCCACATCCGGTAGATCTTCACCATGAATTTGTTGATGAAACAGCAAAAACTGTCCGGAAGGAGGATGAAAGAAGCCATTGATAGAGTGAGGAAAAATGGCCATACTCTACCTACACTGTGTAACTGGCTCTTTTAAAAAGTCACCTACACAACTTCCTCCAAGCTGCCACCAACCCAGCCCACAGTACACCACTCTACTCCCTTACTCCTACAGGCACCAACAGGTCCTTCCCCGCTCCTTCCTCAGCATCACTCCCTGATAACTGAGGGCCAGGAGCAAGTGGAGCAAGGAAACTGTGGAGACTAGGTGCAAGAAGAACAAAGAGAGCAACGGAGTTAAAATGGGGGGAAGGGGTAAGAGGCGGAAGAAAGGGAAAAAGACTAGGTGGAGAAAGAGAAAACTGAAAAATGCCACAGGGAGGAAAAAATATGCAAAAGCATGTAAGTAAATAGACAAAGGAAAGAGACAAAAAAAAAAAAAAAAGAGTGAAATACAGTAACTACATCAGACCGAGCAAGAGGGACATATGAAGTAATGTGGCAGCAACAGCTCTATTCCAATGAGGTGAGTGAGTCCAAACACAAAAAAGATTGCAACTACTGTTACACTTCCACAGAATCAGCAAACACTTTCTATGAGTTTGTTTAAACCGCTAGAACTAGAACACATACTAAAAGTTTCAGGCTCAAAAATGAAGTTAACAGCTGAAAAACTTCCATTCAAGAACAGATCACATTCTTCCTACAATCGGTATCGCCTCATGGAATTTCTTCACAAAAATTGAGACTAAACTATGGTCCAAAATTCTAATGTGCTAACTGATACTTCCAGAAACATGTCACTTAATTACCAAAACACTGAAAAAGAAAATCTACTTTCAAGTGTTCTGCACTACAGCATCACTAGTCATTCAAAATGAAGTTGTAAGCAATAAGATTACTGAACAAATCTACTGTCCCCTTAGATCTCTGGCATGATCTCTCTGAGAAGTCGCCGTTTAGGTTTAAATTGCATTGACCCTTCACATTTCATTAAATTCACCCCACCCTAAATTAACTGACAAGACCATATACGCAAAAAGACCTCTATAAACCTAAATATAATCTAGTATGGGCCAAACAGTAGAGCTTGTCCTATAAATGCTGCTTTTATCCATCTTACTTGAAAATGAAACATGCACAGAAATAATTTCTATACCATGCCAAACCTTTAAAAAACTAACAAAAAAATTAAGTAGCTTACATTTAACATGGTATTATATTAAATGCTTCCCCCCACCCCCCCAACATCCTTGCTACTGCCTGATTGCATACTTCGACTTCCAAATCAGGTGTGCGACAGAGTGATCAGTTCATAACTCTGAGATTCTACTGTATAAGCCTAGAACAAAAAATATCTAAGGAACTTGCTGTCTTGATTTCTGTAGCAGGAAGATCCATTTAAAATAAAATAAGACCACTGGGGGCCAAAATGCTTATCATTAGGCTTACATTTACAACTGAACATAAAGATTCCTGTTTCTTACTGGCAGATCAATAGATCTGGCTGTCAAGACTGTCACAAAGTCAATGAGGTAGAACAAACTGCCTTGTGACAAAGGCCACACCTACACTAAAAAAAAAAAAAAAAAAAAAAATAAGCTGACCTAACATCTAGATTTACAGCCATTGCTGTAATTACTGCAGCGGATTATGTCCTCACTGCTCTCTAAGTCGGTGGAGCGCATCCTGTCCCAGACTTCTTGCCCTGGCTCCCAGCAAATAGCGGAGGCCAGCAGTCAGGTCTTTTTGCCATGCTCTTGACTGAGAGACAGGGCGAGAAGCCCAGACAGATGCAAGCACAAAGGGCTGGTGCCTACTCCCAGCTGGAAACTGGGTTCTTTTCCATCCACTCCCCTCAAGACAGCCTTGCCAATAATATGGCTCACCCATCACACTGACATGATTGCCTCTTCACAGCCAGGAATGGGAAATGGAGGTTACTCACTTTCGTGCAGTAGCCAAAAGTTCCTTGAGATGCATGTCCTCGACATGCTCCACTCGAGGTGTGTTCGTTCAGCTGCACCGTGGATCGGAGACTTCTTTAGCAGTGGCTCTAGGGGCAGGGGAGCAGGCGCTCAGAGGAGCCGGTGTCCCTTTTTGGGCCACTGGTGACGTGCACACGCCTATACTCCCCTGCCCCCCGCTTTTCAGTTCCTCTCTACCACAGGGATCCTGTGATAAAATTAGAATACTCTGAAGCAGAGGGGAGGAGGGCGGGTAGCGGAGCATGTCGAGGACACGCACCTCGAGGAACTTCGGCTACTGCATGAAAGTGAGTAACCTCCATTTCCTCATCAAGCTGTGCCCTTGACTGCTCCACTTGAGGTGAGTATTTAGCAGTTGTATCGTGCGGAGGCAGGTACTTCGAGACGTGAAAACACATGCAGAGTTAAGGACCGTTTGCCCAACAGCCGTGTCTGTACTGGAAAGTTGTTCTAATGCATCTGCTGAGGACCACATGGCAGCTCTGCAGACGTCCAAAACTGGAACCTTCATAAGAAAGGCTACTGAAGATCCCATTGATCTAGTAGAGTGAGTGCGTATAGAATTGGATAGCTGTATATCAGATGAGGTGTAAGCGATTCTGATACATGCGGAAATCCAACATGATAGTCTTTGTTTCAAAATAGGTTGTCCTTGAGACCGTTCGGCTGTAGAGATGAAGAGGCTGGGTGTCTTCCTGAAGGATCTTGTTCTGTCCAAGTAAAAGGCTAAGGACCTCCTTACATCAAGGGTATGCAAGGATACTTCCTGCGTTGTGGTGTGCGGCTTGGGCAAAAAACAGGAAGGTGTATGGTTTGATTGATGTGGAAAGGAGAAGTGATTTTTGGGAGGAGTTTTGGGTGTGGCCTTAGTGAAACCTTGTCATTATAGAAAACTGTGTAAGGAGGGTCCGCCAGCAGGGCTGTGATTTTGCCCTCATGTCTAACTGAAGTGATTGCAACAAGGAATGCAACTTTCACTGAAAGATGCAGAAGTGATCATGTGGCTAACGGTTCAAATGGCGGTTTCATTAGAGCCCTAAGCACAGTGGTGAGGTTCAAGGGAGTTGGAGGTAATCTGACCTGTGGGTAAAGATTGTGTAGGCCTGTCACAAACCTCTTAACAGTGTGGTGTGAAAAAACAGAGTTACCATTGATGGATTCATGAAAAGCGGAGACTGCTGCCAGATGAACTTTAATTGTGTTAACTGAGATGTTTGTTTGTTGTAGGTGCAGAAGATACTCCAGGATGCGCAGGATTGGGGTGATGTGCGGATGAATGTTGTACTGAGAGCACCAAGATGTGAATCGGCATCATTTGTACAGGTAAGTTTTCCTTGTTTGCTGCTTTTCTGCTGTTAAAGTAGAATGTGTTTGACATCCTGAGAGCACTGGTCTTCTAATTCATTGAACCATCTAGGTTCCATGCTGTTAGGTGGAATCTGCTGAGGTAAGTATGTAGTACTGAACCGTTGTTCTGCAACGGAAGCATTGGCATTGGAGGTAAGGTAACTGGTGGCGTTCTGGACATTCTCAGCAGGAGAGAATACCATGGTTGCTGCGGCCATGCCGGTGCTATCAATATGACTGCTGCTTTGTCCCGCCGAATCTTGTGGAGGATGCGAGGGATCACTGGTATGGGAGGGAAGGCATACAGAAGGCTCTTGCTCCAATTGAAGAGAAGGGCATCGCTGCTGGAGCCATGGCCGATGCCTCCACGTGAACAGTAGCGTCTGCACTTCTTGTTTGCTCAGGTGGTGAACAGATCCATGGTAGGAGTTCCCCATTTTTTGAATATCTTCCTTAGTACACCATTGTGAATCTCCCACTTGTGGTGGTTTGTGGTGATTCTGCTGAGGGTGTCTGCTATAGTATTGTCCCTGCCCGCAAGGTATACTGCAGATATGTGGATACCAGGGGATATGCACTATTGCCAGAGAGTCATCGCTTCTAAGCATAGGGGTTGTGACCTGGTTCCGCCCTGCTGATTTATGTAGTACATGCAGGTCATGTTGTCTGTATGTATTTTGATGTGCTTCCTCAACATTAAGGGAAGGAAGTGCTGACAGGTGTTTCTGACCACTCTTAATTCGAGGAGATTTATGGGAAGAGATCTCTCTGAAGTGGACCATGTGCCACGGGTAGCGTTGTTTTGGAGATGTGCGCCCCAGCCTGTACGGGGTGCCTCGGTTGTAATCAGCGTCTGTGGGCCTTGTGGAGTGAAAGGGACCCCTTGTAACAAATTGTTCTCATCTGTCCACCAAGCTAGGGAATCCTTTATCATTTGTGGAATAGATAATAGTCATTTGGAGGAAACACAATCAGCCCTTGGAATGCTTGAGGAACCCCAGTTGGAATGATCTCATGTGTAGTTTTGCATGTTTGACCAAAAAAGTGGTGGCGGCCATATGCCCCAAGATTTGCATGCAAGAATGGATCGATACGAGCATCGCTTCTTGGGTGGCGAGGATTAGTTCCTTTATTGTGAGAAATCTGTCCATTGGGAGAAATACCCTTGCTAGTGGTGACTGAATTCGTGCCCCTATGAATGGTATCTTCTGTGCTGGCTGTAGAGACGATTTCTTGTAATTTATGTTGAGGCCTAGTGCTAGGAAAAGTTTCACAGTTGCTTGTATTGCCTCCTGTGCCTCCGATCTTGTGGGAGCACTTATGAGAAAATTGTCTAAATAAGGAAATATCGAGATACCCTTCCTGCGAAGAAAAGCCGTCACTGGTGCCATGAGTTTTGAGAATACTCGGGGTGCGGTGCAGAGTCCAAATGGAAGTATAGTGTACTAGTAATGTTTGTTCAGAAAGAAGAATTTTAGGAATTTTCGATGGATTGGATGAATGGGGATGTGAAAATAGGCCTCTCTCAAGTTGAGGGAAGCCATTCAATCTCCCTGACATAGTGAAGAAAGTATGGTGTTTATCATGACCATCTTGAACCTCTTGGTCTGTACATGTTTAGTTGGAAAAGGTCTAGAATCAGGTGCCACCCTCCCATCTTCTTTTGGGTAAGAAATTACCTGGAGTAAAACCCTCTGCCCCGATGTTCGGTTGGAACTTCCTCTATGGCTCCTATGCATAGGAGATTTCTTATTTCCTCTAGGAGTTGTATGTGACTGGGGTCCCTGAAAAGGGACGGGGAGGGGTGTTAGGATGAAGGGTACGATATAAATGGGATGGTATAACCCTTCTGGATGATTTCTAAGACCCATTTGTCTGTTGTTACACTCACCCATTGATAGATGAATGGGAGCAATCTGTTTTTGAAAGTTAGAGGTTGTAATTGTGGTTGATGCTGGTCTGAGAGGACATGGCTTGGCACTCCCTCCACCTGGGCATCAAAAGTGTTGTTTAAGGTTGGCTGTCTGTATGTTTTGAATGGGTTGGCTGTTTTGTCATCTCCAATAGGATTAACAAGGTTTGTTCCTAGAGCTGTCCGCTCTCCTAGTATGTTGACTTCGGGAGTATCTGTAGTTGAAGTTTCTCTGTTTATGATATTTCTTGTTTGAGGTCGAAGTATAAATGACAACAGTCCTGAGTGTGGCCCTTGAATCCTTGAGGTTGTGCATCACCTCATTTGTTTTTTCCCCAAACAGGTTTTTCTTATCAAAGGGGAAGTCTTCGATAGTGGTCTGCATGGCCTTCGGTAGCTCCGCAGCATGGAGCCATGAAGATCTTCTCATGATCACAGCAGTGCCGAGCAACCTAGCTGCCACATCTGCGGAGTCCATGGCTGCTTGCAATGCTGTTCTGGCAATAAGCTGACCCTCTGAAATCAATGTATTGAACTGCTCTTGCTCATCACGTGGAATAAAATTTGCAAAATCTGAAAGCTTGGTGTATATTTTGTGATTGTAATTGGATAAAAGAGCTGTGTAATCAGATATCCTCAGCTGTAGAGCAGCTGACATATATACTCTCTTTCCCAAAGTGTCCAATTTCCTGTCCTCTCCGGCAACCGGATTACTCCTGGAGTATGATAGTTTGGTCTTTTGATTAGCCGGCTCTATGACATGGGAGCTCGGCTGTGGATGAGTAAATAAAAATTCATTACCCTTAGGAACAATGAAGTACTTTTTGTCTACTGTCTTGTTGGATGGGGCAGCCGACGCTGGAGTCGACTATATATTGTTAGCGGGCTCCATTATACCCTCATCCATAGGTATAGCTAACTTGTTGGACTCTGATGACTGAAGGAGCCTATATAATGTGTTTGTTAGTTGGGCTACCATGGAGTGAAATGTCCATGTTATCTGCTGCCCTTCTGAACAGGTCACAAAATCATTTTAGATCATCATTTTTTGCCTGTGTACTGTCCTTAGGAGACTCCGCCGCTTTTTGTGGGGTTCCAAGGGTATCGACTGTGGTGTGTACACTTTGCTGCTTCATGGGGGGTGGCAGTGGTTGTGGTATGGTTCCCCGTAATAGGTAGATGTTAGTCATGGATGGAAATGGAGAATAGAATGGCCATCCATTATAATTTGAGGTAATATCTGAGATGGAAGGTTGGCATAACCACAGGTAGGGCCATGGATAGGTTAAGCCCGTATTAGTTGTGGGTGCCTGTGCGGTTTGTTGATTGGAAGGTTCAGGAGAGCCTGAGGCTATGCTGTCAGCTGAAGAAGTCTGGTCTGACAACTGGGATAAAGAGGACAGACAGCTGTCAGATGAATCAGTCTGGAACAATGGTGAAACTGGGGATGAGTGCATCTGAAGATTCTCCACTGTATCCAAATGTTTAGATTTATTCTTATGTTTCTTGGACCCTGTAGGTGTAGGGGGGTTTCCCTTAATTGGTGTTCCCTGCTGTGCAGATAACAGTGCAGTGTTGTCACTCTGCTGCACTGCCTGCTGCACCAGACTAGTAAAAGGCATTGGTGCCGTGGGAAAAAATGGCGGTGCCAGACCCGGCGCTAGCAGTTTTGTTTTTTTTTAAACTCTGTTTAATGAGGTTTATTTTCTTTTTCCCCTTAATGCTTTATTTTATATGTATTTATTTTTCTTTTTCAGGTTGGTTCCACCATTGTTGAAGAGCCACCACAAGCTCTGCCCGTGGTCAGAGGCGGTAGAAGAGGAACTGAGGATGGGGGGGGGGGAGTAGAAGCATGCACGTCACCAGTGGCATGAAAAGGGACACTGGCTTCTCCAAGCACCTCCTCCCCCACCCCTAGAGCCAATGCTAAAGAAATCTCTGATCCACAGTGCGGCTGAGCACAAAGACCTCAAGTGGAACAGTTGAGGACACTGCTCGATGAGGAACCAATCATTGGGCTTATAACAGCCCAGGCTTCTGCCTGAGAAGCAGCACGAATCAGCAACCTGGGCTTCTCGTCTTGCTCCCATCTGGGACACTGAACCAGCCACCTGGGCTTTCATTTTCTTGTCAACCTGTAACCCCGACACAAATGAGAAACCCACAGCTGATGTAAGGGAATGCGGCGTTTACCTTAACACTGTGTTGCCCTTTCTCTGTGCTGACAAAAGCCCTACCCATCTCAAATTGATTTTTATTCTGTCAAAAAAAGAGCACTTTTCGCAGCAGAGGAAGGGGCTCTTCTGTCAATAAAAGCTAACTTTTGAAGACAACACACTCCAGTGTAGACCAGGCTAAAGACTAAACTTCTTTCATGTGAATGCTGTAACAACCCAATCACCCACTCTTATATTCAGATACAGCATTATTGTAACTGTTGCTTAGCAGCTGCTACTATAAAAAAATGTCAAAAAACCACTTTCAATAATCTAAGTCCATCAGTTTTTCAAAACTCTTCCCTGAAATTTTCCATGTTTCTTTCATTCTAGAAGCAATTCTGTTTTTTTTTTTTTTTCAAAATAAGCTAGTATTGTTGTGCTATGAGACACATGGTAAAAGCACCACTACCTGAACACATACAAGAGAAATTCGTATTATGCTGCAAGATCTACACTTCATGAAAGTTAAATTAGGATGTATGTGCAGCTAAGAAACCCCCAAAACACTAACTGGTTGGTTCAAGGAACTTAAATATATCCCCATTGCTTTCATTAGCATTCCATGATTTCAGAAATTAACAGTAAGGAAAATTTTCACACAGAAGAGGGATTTTTAAACTGGGGGGGTTACCAGTCACATAAAATCAGGGATATAAATATTATTGTTTCAACAGCATTTTTCATTACATTTGTGCAGTGTGGAAGTCAGCATGTCAGCTGAATCCTAACTTTTGCATTTTCTATTTCATGAGATTTAAGTGGGCAAGCTTAATATCATAATTAATAAAGTCCAGCATCTTTACATAAAACAGCTCACCCTCAAAACACTTCTGAATTGTAAATACAAGATGCATAGGCAATCTATTATAGAAACTGCTTTATAACTTAACAACCACATCACATAACATCAGAAATATTTACTTTTTAAAAAGATCTTTGTCCAGCATGACACCATCTGAGGTTGTTTGAAGAGTCAGTCTTAACATATCCATGCATTCTTTCAACCGTGGATCAGATGTACGCAATCCTGTAGATTTGAGTGCCTATAACAATAAAGAAAAGTCAGAATTACTACAAACATGAAAGATGCCTTAACTGAAATAATATAAAATTCTCTAGTGCTTAACCCTATTTGTTCTCCTCTTTCAACAGAAACATAAATCTGCTTATCAAAATTTTGTCAAATTACAGATGGGCTCTAAAGCTCAGTTTCTTGTTATGTTACCATTACAGCCACCGTCAAAAGAATTTTAGAGTTTCAACATCTGTGAATGGATCAGATGGGTCATAATTTGGAGAGGAGATGCCACATTGTGGGAGAATTTATGTTGATGTACAAAATGACCAGTTCCAGGAAAACGTTTATCCTTAAACAATAAAACACAAAAATCCCTCCAACTAAACCCTTTCAAGTTGCGTGCAGTCTAATGACTAAGAAAAGCCTCACCCTCTTTGCAGTCCCTTCAGTGGGTCACTGTGATAAGTCTGGAAAAGCAAGGAATGTCACACTAAAAGTTATAGCCCAACATGCAACAGAAGTTAATTTCATATTTCTGACTGCTGCTTGCTAAAGCATAACACTATTATAATACCAACTAGCTTCTATACAGAACTTGAGAATTAGAAAGTTCAGCAATCACTTTTTAAATCAAGAAGCAGAAAATCTTCATTTAATAAATTTTAATCTTGTTTTGCACATTCATAAGTTTAAGTAATTTTCCTATAGAAAAGTTACTTCTCATTGATTGGTATAATTTGGTACCTTTTTTTTTTTTTTTTTTAAAAAGCAAAAGGGATACAGTATATCTGTACATATTCAAGTAAGTAATTATATAGTTTAACATATTTACTCAGTCTTAATTTTCAAATTTTATCTAACTTGAAAATGGTGACTGATGCATTTACTTATCAAATTTTTAAAAACCCTGTAATCTGTGTCAAAATTTAAAAATGCACAAAGACAGCACTTTAAAATTGTGTTTTGTTAATTAAAGTGACACATGTGGGATGCATTAGAAAAAAGTTTATCAAAACCTGTTTTTACATTGAAAACTGATTTACTGAACAAATCAAGCATAAAATACAGTTAGCGAATTGAACTGTTACTGTTCATCATGTTCTTTCAGATTTTAGAAACTAGTAGGTCTCATCACTTCACACTTCATTTTTATTCATAGATTGGAAGAGGAAAACAAGCTTTACTATTTTTCAAGTCCCAATCTGTTTCTCAACTTATGATAAATAGTTGAATAAAATGAAAACGAATAAACAAATGAAAAAATATTTCTTTGCAACTTTAGAAAAGGCAACTTGCTATCAAAGAGACTTCCACATCCTCTAGATTCAGGTGCTTAGCCAGTTACTTCCACCAAATCAATGGTTTCAATCTCAGCATACTTGTACTGCTTCATTTTTTTTTTTTTAACATTTAAATTAATTTTACTATTGTAAGTTTCTGCCTCAATGAAGGTTAACATAACTTAAAAATGTAATTATGTAGGTTTAATTTGTAAAAGAAAAATGAATTCCAATTTGAAAAATCTAGGGGTTGTGTGTGTTAGATATTTATCCACTCTGAAACTTACAGTAATGAACTTATGAACTGGAATTTTTTCTTGCCCTTCTGCAATAGTATAGAACAGCAAATCTTCCAAGCTAGGCAAGAGACCTTGCTTCATCTTACTAGGAATAAAAAGAAAGTCACAGAAGAGTTAGTACACATGCATTATTTACATTTATTCACCCTTTAAAAAGCAATGTAGACCAATTCTGCTCCTAGAGACCTTAGGAACATTTGCAGGCCTCTCACTTCAAAACTTAGTTTAGCTTTCACCACCACCCCCCACCCCCCAAAAAACCTAATATGTTGAAGTAGCACGCATGTTCGGTTTTTGGTTGTTTTTTTTTTTTAACAGTAGTTACGGTGTTCCACAGTCTGTATTAATCATGTTGCAGTAAATCTTGTATATGGCAATATATCCAGAAATGAAAGAAGAGATACAAAAATATTTATTCTAATGTCTCTTTGCGAAACTGCTACATCACATCTTGCTGTTCAGGAGGTTCTGTAGCATGAGCATTCATGTGGACAAAAATCTTGCATCACTTGTATTTACAAGATGACAAAGGACAGGTCTGCACTGCCTGCCGTTCTCGGCGGGAGCTGAACGGAAATACACAAGTTACTTAAAATAAAGGGGTTCTACAAGTATGTTAACAACAAAAAGAGGATCAGGGATGGTGTAGGCCCCTTGCTGAATAGGGCAGGCATCCTTGTGACAGAGGATGAGGGAAAAGCTGAAGTGCTCAATGCTTTTTTTGATTCAGTTTTCACAGGCAGGGTCAGCTCCCAGCCCACTACCATGGGTGTGGCAGATGCGAGAGAAAAAGACAGGCCCTTGGTGATGGAAGGTCAGGTTAGGGACTGCTTAAAGAAGCTGGATGTGCACAAGTCCATGGAGCCGGACGAACTGCATCCAAGAGTGCTAAGGGAACTGGCCGATGAGATAGCAGCACCACTGGTCATTATCTTTCAAAACTCATGGAGAACGGGGGAGGTGCCAGAGGATTGGAAAAAAGCAAATGTAGTGCCTATTTTCAAGAAAGGGAAAAAGGAGGATCCGGGGAATTATAGACCAGTCAGCCTCACCTCAATTCCTGGAAAAACTATGGAGCAGATTCTCAAAGAATCCATCCTCAAACACTTAGAGGAAAATAAAGTGATCAGGAATAGTCAGCATGGATTTACCAAGGGTAAATCATGCCTGACCAATCTCATCGCCTTCTATGATCAGAAGACTGGTTTTCTGGATGCAGGAAGAACCGTTGATGTCATATACCTTGATTTTAGCAAGGCTTTTGAAACAGTTTCCCACAGCACTCTCATTGGCAAATTAAGGAAGTATGGGTTGGATAGGTGGACTATAAGGTGGATAGAGAACTGGCTAGATCAACGGTTTCAGTGTCTAGGAATCAATGGTTCCATGTCTAGCTGGCAGCCAGTCACGAGTGGTGTGCCCCAGGGGTCGGTCCTGGGGCTGGTTCTGTTCAACTTTTTCATTAATGATCTGGATGATGGAATAAACTGCATTCTCAGTAAGTCTGCGGATGACACCAAGCTGGGGGGACCAGCAGACACGTTGGAGGGCAAGGACAGGATTCAGGGAAGACCTAGATAAATTGGAACAGTGGGCCAATAGAAATCTTATGAGCTTCAATAAGGACAAGTGTAAAATCCTGCACGTGGGACGAAAAAACCCCATGCACCGCTACAGGCTGGGAAACATTCAGCTAAGTAGCAGCAGTGTAGAAAAGGACCTGGGGGTCATGGTGGATGGGAAGCTAGATATGAGTCAGCAGTGTGCTCTTGCTGCCAAAAAGGCCAATGGCGTACTGGGCTGCATCAAAAGAAGTATTACCAGCAGATCAAGGGATGTGATCATTCCCCTCTATTCTGCACTGGTGAGGCCACATCTAGAATACTGTGTTCAGTTTTGGGCTCCCCACTACAAAAAGGACAGGGACATGCTAGAGAGAGTTCAGAGGAGGGCAACCAAAATGATTAAAGGGCTGGAGCACAAGCCCTATAAGGAAAGACTGAAAGCATAAGGCTTATTTAGTCTGCAGAAGAGAAGATTGAGGGGGGATTTGATAGCAACCTTCAACTACTTGAAGGGATGTGCCAAGGAGGAGGGAGCTCGACTATTCTCGGTAGTAACGGAGAACAGAACTAGGAACAATGGTCTCAAGTTGTGGTTAGGGAGGTTGAGGCTGGATATTAGAAAAAACTTTTATACTAGGAGAGTGGTGAAGCCTTAGAAGGAGCTGCTGAGGGAGGTGGTGAAATCTCCATCTTTGGAGGTGTTTAAGGCCCGGCTGGACAAAACCATGACTGGGATGGTTTAGTGGGAGTGGTCCTGCCTCTGGCAGGGGGTTGGACTAGATGACCTATGAGGTCCCTTCCAACCCTAGGATTCTATGATCTCAGTTTGACTGCCCTATGCGCTGCACATTCACTGCGCTGAACAAAAGGGAGGGAACTCCATTCAACCCAGCACTACTCCAGTTGCTAGGGAGGTCTTAATAGATCAGCTTCCAGATCAACTGAGTGGGTCTTCTTCAAAGACCCAATCTGTTGATCAGGAAGGTCAATCTGACAGCAATTTTACCACCATCAGTGAAAACTCAGTCCCAAGTTAAAGCCTAATAACAGAGAGACAAAGGGAAAGAAGAGGCATGTATTTTGTTTTGTTAAATTCCTAGATATTAGATTTTAAGGTCAGCAGGAACCAATATTATCATGTAACCTGACCTCCTGCACAATACAGGCCACAGAACCTGCCACCCACTCCTGCAATAGATGGCTAACCTAAGTAACTGAACTCCCCAAATCATAGTTTACAGACTTCAAGGTACAAAAAAAGCACCAGCAAGTGACCCATGTCCCACACTACAGGGAAAGGTGAAAAAACCACACGGCCCGTTGCAAGACAATCTCCTCCTGACACCAAATACAGGTAGTCCTCACTTAGTGACCAGGTTCCGTTCCTGAAACCCGGTTGATAAACGAATTGGTCACTAAACGAGGAGCAGCCCTTACCGGTATTTCAGGCATAATGTACTTTACTGGTAGTGGGTTTTTCAACCATCGGTAGATAGTTTTAATGTCACCTTTGCATCATTTATAACATTTTTAATATATATTTTAAATGTTTTAAGCTCTAATGTACTGAACTTAGTTTGCATAGTGTACTGTAAATATAGGTAATCTGAGAGAGTTGATGCGAGTTCTCATACATCGCCATAATACCAACTCATCAGAGAGCCGGTCATAACTCTGAGGGGTCACTAAACGAGTAGGTCACTAAGTGAGGACTAGCTGTATAGCAATCAGCTAATCCCTGAGCATGTGAACAAGACTCATCAGCCAGACACTCAAAGAATTTTCTGCATCAATTCAGAACCCACTCCATCTAACATCCCACCACAGACCACTGGCGTACTTACCACTAGTAAATCAAAGAGCAGCTAAAGGCCAAATTAGGTTGCCCAGTTATACTGTGTTCTCCATAAAAATCTTTTCAAGCTCAATTTTGAAGCCAGCAAGATTTTTTGTCCCAGCTGCTCTCCATGGAAGGCCACTCCAGAACTTCAGTCCTCTGATGGTTAGAAACCTTTGGCCAAATTCACGTCTAAACTTCCCAATAACCAGTTTATGTTCATTTGTTCTTACGTCCATATTGGCACTAAAATAATTCTCCTCCCTCCCTGGTATTTATCCTTCTGATCTCCCCTCAGCCTTCTTTAAGTCAGGCTAAACAAGTGAAGCTCCTTTAGTTTCCTCTCAGGAGAAAGGTTTTCCATTCCATGGCTCATCCTAGCAGCTCTTCTCTGCACCTGTTCCCATTTGAATTCCTCTGTCTTAAACTGTTGCGAATTATGTCCTAAACCACGCAACCAGTTCATGGCAGGCTACGGCACATTAAACAGAGCACCAGGAATTATATCTATTAGTTTATTTGCAATTGCAAAGGTGCCCCCTGAACCGAAGTCAGAGGGAGGACCCCAGTTACAGCAACACCACACATATACATCTTTTACATTCTCCATAGTAATACACTAGTACTGCACAGTCATAGTTGTTTACTGGATTTGGATTGGTTTGTTAAGAGTCTTTTTCCTTATATGGTAAACTGCTGTTAGGTCCGTAATCTTTGCTCAAGTTCCATGTTCTGCATTGTTCTTGCCCAACATCCGTATCTTTGCTGGTGAGTTAATTCCGGAGTCAGAGGAGCCTGACAGTCTAAGTCACCTATGCTAATGGCCTAGTCAGGCTAACTTATGCTAACTTGTTTACTTTCACTACAAACACAGGGGACCAGAATTGCACAGTATTCTAGATGCGGTCTCATCAATAGAGCCCTGTGCAGATACAAAAATGTGGCTCCAGAACCAAAACCCCACCCACTCAGTGTCAATCTTTATCCGATGTACATGCCATGTTTTATGTGGATCTGGAACTGCATCCGCAACTGAGTTTGGGCTCAAAGTCAGCATTTTAACATTTGATTGGCTCATTCACCAAATGGATTCCACCCCTTTTTTCCTTTTCTTGTTTGTGATTTTCATCCTGTGCTGTCAAACAGATTTCCTTGTCCACCAATGACATTTATGATTGACAGCTTGGCATACAGACCACAAACAAGAAAATGAAGTACTGGGCAGGGAAGGCATGGGGAATGAGCCAATCAAAGGCCACATGCTAACTGACTGACAGTGAGTGGTGTCTCTCCAAGCCCTAGCCTGCTATGACTGAGACTCTGATTGGCTGGCAGACCATCAATGAGAGCTCAACTGGGCTTAGCTGGAGCACTTCCTTGTTCCCCCACATGTGCTGATAGAATAGAATAGAATCATAGCATTAGAAGGTGATCTCATGAGGTCCCAACTCCAACTCCAACTCCAACCCCCTGGGGCTTGAACCCAGGACCTTCTGCATAGTAAGCAGAAGTGCTAGCCACTACACCATTTGCAGGGCTCATAGCTGCAAGAATCATTCATCAAAACAGGCTCTAAAGCTGCAGCGAATTTAGAATAAAATAGAACTATAGGGTTGGAAGGGAACTCATGCGATCATCGAGTCCAACCCCCCGGGACTTGATTTGCAACAACAGGTCTGCCATTACCCACGGATTTGAAGCAGATGCCAGCAGATCTGCAAGGCTCTACTCATCGGTGCCCTGTAAAACAGTAGTAACACCTCCCTTTCTACTGAAACAGACCTCATCTGATATGTCCTAGGCCCACACTGACTTTTTGCACAGTCAAGTCACAAAACTTAATTCCCACCCTTGACATCACAAGCAGTCATTTCACTAATTTAATCCTGCCCAGCTCCTCCCCAAATCCTGCGATGGAGGTTTAATACCAGAACATATGGGGCCTTTCTTGAAGCTTCAAAATTGCACCTCTAATAAAATGCCAGGTATTTCAGGTCCAGAGTCAGCTTTTCACATTCTGCTCCGGCATTGTAATAGATTGCTTCATGGTCTACCTGACAAACCTACACCTCAGTACTGATAGGAACAAAGTTACAAATGGCTTCAGCTCATTCTTCCCCTTTCCCTAAGTCATCATATGTATGTGCTTCAGCTTTCTTTTGGACTGACTGTCAACATAATCAGTGAGCACTCTCTTTGACAACTTCAGTACTGAGAGCCTAATAAAGATTACTTACCAACCCTTTCTATAGGTGGCAGTTGTCTTACAGTTATAACTTGCCCATTAAAAATAAGACCATGTGAAAAACATTTTTTAATTAGTTGCTGTATTTGTCATCTACACAAGTCAAATATCCCCTGGACGTGAAAACCTTCAGGGGAAACAAAGTAAATAAACAAACAACACTGAAAAATTATTGCCTAGTCATAAAAGCTCTATTTCACAAGACTCCCAAAAATTTTCAGAGATAGAAAGATAACTTGCAGGATCCAGCTCTAAGACTGTACTAGTAAGTGTTGCAAGTAGTCAAGTACAACCATACAGATCCATACTTAAGGAAATGCAATATTAGCTGAAACTATTTTAATGGAAGTTCAACTTACTCATTAAAAATTAATAGTGAATGAGTAACCTAAATATATTTAATTCTACCCTTCATTTAAAATGAGGGGCTTCATATTACGTTCTCTTTCCTGCTACCCAAATCAGCAGTGAAAAAAAAGTCCTATTTCTCTGATTTAGTTAACACACTGAACTTACTCATACAGTAAGAACAGACGAGGAATTGTAAACTAACAGAGATCTTACTGTTTCTTTTCACTTCAGAAAATGAACGTTATTTTTAAATGATGCAATGCTAGCTGGTGTTCAGACAGGCTGGCAACCCAATGAAGACAAATACTTGCAACTAAACCAGGAAATTTACAAAATGTTCTTCCATGTCTTCCCTGCCATATTTTGCATCTTTATGAATCCCATTCACTTAGTTCTTGAAAATACTATTTCCAGACTTCAAAATATTACACACAGTCATATAGTAATTCTGCACTTTAACAACACAAAAGTACAGTTTTTATTTAATACTGTTTAGGAGTTGTAATACTATGCATGTCCCTTCAATAAATCTCTTCATAACTTCTGAAGTATAGATACTTCTTTAGGCACAAAGAGTTTTGACTTTTAGAAATCTGAAATTCAGATTTGAATATTTGCCATCTGCTGGGTAATGCATACACCTCACAAAAATTAACATTTTAATGACAAAAAAAGAATGTTTAAGAGCTGAAATCTTGGAATCTGCTCTATCACAAGCTTTATAAGTACACTCCAGGAAATTGAACCTCTCCTATTTATATCAGTGCAGATTTATGCCCTTAAATGTTAAACTGCTTGACAAGTATGTCACCCCATCCGTCCTAACATTCATACTTGTATTTTCTTACATCAATGTATGCCCTTCCATAAAATGTGGCTTGAAAAAAAATTTATCATATCATTCACATCTGTTGCTGTTAAATCAAGCTTACTGGCCCAATATTTAACAATATATTTGCACCAGCTGCCAAAGTAAATGAGGCTGCATATTCTATATTTACAGAAAATGATTTGTCAAATGGACTGGCTTTCAATAGAGTTTATCAGTTAAAACCGCAGGGTAAGCTTTTGCCCTATTTATCAGGTCAATACTGTTAGTACATAACATTTGCTTAACCTAAAAGCAATGTTTTAGCACTGTAACACACCTAGCAAAAAACCTTATTCAGCATATGTTGCATGAAGCCAAGATACTGAAATGAAGGGAACGTGCTATTGCCATAGTCAGCAAGAAAGATTAAACTAGACTTCACAAATACTGTTCTATGGGCTGGAATAATGGAGGTTACCCCACACTGCCATTTAACATAAAGGTTCTAGGACACAAGAACCATGTGCGCAAGGACCTAGCCACCAATGCCTCAATCTTGCCGTATGTTCCCCTCCGCTCCAGTACAGAGGACGCCTAAAAAAAAAAAGAGGGCTGTTCACAGGAGTGAATTTCACACTGAAGCAATAGGCTGTGTATTTAAGGTAGAAAACTAAGGTATTAAATGTGGCATTAGATTGTATGTCTATACTGCAGTTATACAATTGTGGCTGGCCTATGCAAGCTGACTTGGGCTAAGGGGCTCAGGAGCTGTTTAAACGTAGTGTGACACTTGGACTTGGGCTGCAGTCCAAGCTCTGGGACTCTTTCACGTTACAGAGCCCAGCAGTCCAGGTCCAGCCCAAAATTTACATTGCAGTTAAACAGCCCTGCACCCCAAACTTGAGTCAGCAGGCACAGTCTAACCACAGGGTTTTAGCTGTAGTGTAGACATCCATAGGCACCTGGAAACTGACTGAGACCACCAATTCATTTCTCCTTGAACACTCAACCCACCTCCAAATGGTGTTAACTTTCTTGTCATTACCACTACCAATCAGACAGCCAAGTGAGAACTTCCTTATTCAACGATTAATACTACTTACTCACTATTTACAGCCCAATGTAGATTTGAGGCAACTTGTGCCACACCTAAAATGATTTTTAAGAAGTGTCTTAAGTGGAACCTACAAAGTGTTTTAAGTGTTGTAAGCGACACTTATAAAGACTAGCCAATTTAAGGCACAAGCTTGTGTGGATTATAACCCACCTGCCCAGGTGCTTTATTTTTTTGATTTACAAATAAGAATTTATACAAAAACCTAAAAGTATTGCCCAGTTTGTCCCAGGAGAAAGATTACAAATTAACAAGCAAAGAAACTGTGTGTATTTGTAACATGAAAGAACCCATCTATTTCTAAAATGTTCTGTTTCTGGCAACAAAAATTGAAAATTATATACTACACAAAAAAGTTACAACACTGCAAAGTCAAATATTTGAGTTACAAAAGGCCAAGTTTACAGCTGGTCAATCTTAATTGTGGCCCCCTAGTATATCTGTCCTGTGAATTAATGAGCTAAGAGTCTTGTGGGAAAAAAAAAGTGAGACTAAGAAATCAGACTACCATGTTGATATCCATTAAAAGAAGCAAATTACAGTTGAATAATCACCCATAAATTTGGCATTTTCTGAATTCTGAGTGCTTGGAAAACACCTCTTTTAATTCAGATTTAAAAATCCCACTTTCTTAGGCAGGGTTCACATTCCACTCATTCTAAACCTTCAGCCCTGCACAACAGACTGCTCCCACCTGAGCTACATAACTAATAAAAACTTAAGAATAAACAGCCTTCTGCTCTTGTCAGCTAAAGGAGGAATGCACCAGTAGATTCAGGAATGGATGCAGAAAAGTGCAGCTCTCTCCCCCCCTTACACAGGTTGAGGGGATTCTGGACCCACCATACCTGTGAAGGTGAAGAAAAAAGCACCAGCAAGGCTAACAGCAGCTCCACCTACCTCGAACGAGGACTAGAAAGAAGCAGCAACATCTCAGGCAGCAGAAGTAACTGTCAAGGGCAGCATCCAAGCAGCAAAAACAAAACATGTACAGTTCCACCATTGCCTGTCCCTCCTAAGAAGGGAAAGGTAAGGGTAAAAGCTGTGGCCTAGAACATGAATTTGAGACAAAAGCTTTGGTGATTTTTCCCTAAAAAGAAGGGAGCACAGTACAATAAACAAATCAGTGTTAAGCATTGGGAACCAACTAGTATTCAGTAGTACCAATGGACTTCTATTTCCCAGACTTACATTTTTAGGAAAATGTAACTAAACACCAACATACACAAGTTTAATTAACTTAAGTTTTTAATTTTCACTGAGTCCTTACAAACTTTGAAAACTGCAAACTCCAAAATTAACCATGCAAGACTGATGTTAAAAACATTCTCCTCTAATAAAACATTCATGACAAATTTCAGGTGAGTGTGGAGCAAGAGACCCACACAGGGACTGTAAAAGTTACATCTTTAATTACAGAATATTCAGGGCCTGAAAATGCACAAACACTGACACAGGGCAAGGAGCAAGAGTGCATAAATTTTTGCATAATTTAAGCTTTCACTTAAAAAACTTTACATACTTTCAGTTGCAAAAGTTACCCTTTGATTGTGAAGAGTGTAAAACACCACTTGTTTTTTTGAGTCTCTGGACAACTCTAGTCACACAGCTGCTGCTCACAGCTTTGCAAAAGAGCAGCTGAGTGACAGTGAATGCTAGAAATTTCCACTCCTTCCCAAAGGAACATGAAGCATCCATGAAATGCACGAACCTTAATCTCATACTGCTGCATGTCAAAACCATGAGACTCAGCAAGAGCAGACACTGGAGTCTTTCAATAAAACAAAAGCATATACTCAGCCCAAAAGACCAGACCATTCAATGTCTTACCTCCTTACAGTGGCCAGTACTGTTTAGTAGATACTTGAAAACAACTATGGATTCTCTAGTTATCCATATAAGCATTTAATCCCTTTCTGAACTACATTAAAATATTCACCTGAATTGAATTACAGCATGAGGCAGTGAGTTCTATGGGCTGTGGTGTGTCAAAAAATTCATCTCCCTGTTTTTCATCTGCCATCTTTAGTTTCACTGAATGCCCCTTATTTTATTAGGAAGGGAAAACAAGTTTGCTGTGATTATCTTTTCAGTAACAGATAATCTTATAACTCAGGCTGGCGGGATCCAGAGCTGCAGCACCTTATCCCACACCCTGACAGGAAGGCAGGCATATTGGAGAAGCAGAGGAGCAGGCAACTGTTTGGATTATACTCACAAAGCTTTTACAAATTGCACTGTTCACAGAGCCAAATTCTATACATACAGTCCACAAACACCTAAACATCAGACACTTTGAGACGGAAGAGTGAAGCCAACTCCTTAAATTTCTTTTTCTTTGCTTATTGGATTATATAGAAATAGTTCAAACCAAGTTTGGTGTGCTTAGGATGCTTGTTGAGAAGACCAATACTTTGAAATCATGCATTAAGGAATTCCCAGATGGAAGTATCCAGCACCGAGCAGTTTGGCTGAAAACCTGTGAGAATCCCAGCACTGCCTGTTTAACTGGAAACAGAATGTTTGCCAACTGGTTATTTATTTATAACTTAGCGCATAATCGCCTGAGTTTCGGCCATTCTAAGAAACCACTGTCCACATACGAAACACTAAAGCTTGGAGATCAAGTATCTACCGACCAAGTATCAGGTACATTCACACAGCAAAAAAAAAAAAAAAAAAAAAAAAAAATTGTGTGTGTGTGTCAACTAAGTTTTTTTTTTTTTTCCTCCTCAAGTGATATCAAAGTAATTAGAAATTGTATTATTTACAATTTATGCTAGTAAATCACAGTGCATGGCACCAGTCACACAAGTCAAGTCGTAAAATAATACGACTAAAATTAATCTACAGAGAAAAATTAAGAATTCAAATCAGAAAGTTGATGCTGCCCTCTCTGCATCTGTAACGATGCAGCCTGGGTTTTTCCCATTGAAATATATTGATATTAAAGTTCAACAATTCTATGAAATGCATTTTTTAGAACCTTAATGGAAATTCATGTTACATTAATTTATATTTACAATCGTTCATGAAACTATATGCACAAAATGTACCATGCATCCACACTGTGCACATGAAGTATAGGAGTTCTAAATATAAACCAATAAATTCCATGTGCCCAGCTTTGGGGATGACCTGCTCTCACATAAGCCAAAGACAGGAGAAAGAGAAGCAACACACAGAAAGCTCTGAAGGGCAGAAGAGGAAAGCAGACAGAAAGCAGGTTAAAGGGACAGAACTTCACATTTACAAGACCAATATCAGCTAAAGGCTTCTATGAAAGAATGAATGTGTTGTTCCCTAAACCTTAATATTACAATTGCCACTCTTTCATGTTTTGCATGCTTTCTGATCTAGAAAATTTGGCCCAGCGAGTGATAAATGTTAAGCTCTGTCAAATATTAAAAAGGGCTTAATGAAATCTGCTTTTGGCTTATATCTGTCTCTATTAGCCCCCCCCAACACAACTATGAGATCAAGGAACAGATCAGGATCCACCCACCACCCCAGTGCCATGAAAATCAGCGTAAACATCCATAATCCACATTCTCATTAATTCTACCTTTGCTAATTACAGGCTGGAGACCAAAAAAATCTAATCGTTAGCCCAACGTAATGTACAACACTACTGTAGGACTGCCAATTCAGGACTAGATTGCATTGAGATTACCTTTATTAGTGTAAGAAGGTATATAACTTTGAATCTCATACTTCTAGTCACACTAAGCACCATTCTAATGAAAAAAGCACCCATATCTGAAGCTTGTGTTTCCAACTCAATGGCGCCATACTTCTTTTTACAGAAAGAAAAGCAAGTATATTGAAGTCAATGAGCCGGTATGCCCAAAACTGTCATAGGCATAGCCCTGTACAGATACAAATCTGTGGATCCGTATCCGATCTGCATTCGCAAGAAACGGCCCGCGGACACCCGTGTTGTATCTGTGGATGCAGATATAATTCAACTATCTGCAGATATCAGCATATTTGCAGGACTCCAGCTCTGTGAACATAAAAAATATTGTGGATCTTTATCTGATCTGCATCCGCAAGAAATGGTCTGCGGATATCCTTGTTGTATCCATGGATGTGGATATCCGCATATTTGCGGGGCTCTAGCTCTGCGAAAACAAAAAATACGTGGATCTGTATCTGATCTGCAAGAAATGGTTCGTGGATATCCATGTTGCATCCATGAATGCAGATATCCACATATTTGCAGGGCTCTAATTATAGGATTAGAAGGGACTTCTTGAGGTCATTTAGTCCAGCCCCCTGCCTAAAAAAGCAGAACCACTCTCATGAAATGGAAATGAAAATAAAACAAAACAAGGAGTCTTGTAGCACTTAAAGAGTAACAGATTTATTTATCTATATATCTATTACTCTTTAAGTGCCACAAGACTCATTGCCTTTTTTTTTTTTTGGCTTTACTAGACTCAACCAGCTGCCCCTTTTAAATCTCACTAAATGGTCTCCAGCTTATTGCAGCACCTATTTTCCTTGGCTAAGTTCCAAAGGGGCAGCCAGGTTAGTCTAGTAAAGCAAAAAAAAAAAAAAAAAAAAAAAAAAAAAGGAGTCTTGCATCACTTAAAGATTTATTTATCGCATGAGCTCTCCTGGGAGAATACTTCACTTCATCAGACGCTTTGAAAAGGAAGAATTTACAGAACTGGATGAAAATAAATGCAGGGGAGTGTAATACACAGGGACGTTACTGCCCCGGGGAGGAAGCCGGGGCACGGCCCCAGGCCACGCCCGCTGGCTGGGGACAGGGCTGGGCCCTGCACCCCTGGTCAGGGATGGGGCTGGAGCGGCCGCTGCTGCTCCGGGTGGCCGAGTCCTGGATCCCCGGATGGTGACAGGGCTGCTGCGGCCGCAGGAGGCTGGTCCCTGGATGCCCCACTGGGGACGGGGCCACCACAGCCACGGGTGGCTGGGCCTTGGCCTGGAGATGGTGGGGGCCACCAGACGCAGGCCACCGGCGCTGGGATTCGGGACACATGCCCTGGGTGCCCAGCACCAGTGACGCCCCTGGTAAGACATGGGATCAGGTCATACTGTAACAGCAAATCAGATCATTTCTAAGGGTTGAAACTCCAGGAGAGAGCACAGAGAGAGGAGAAAGTCAAATTACCTGTTACAATGTGAAAAGAATCCATAGCCAGGATTCAGCCCTGCTCCCACACAATTTAACTTGCACATTAGTTCGCTTTTCCCTCGACCTTCCTACTCGCTATTTGGACTGCAGCAGACCATTCCTAGGCCACAATAAAACCCGCGCGCTGAGCATCTATCCACCCTCCTGCCGAAAACTGCAGGCGCCAGGCCCGCACCGAGGGTGCCTCCTGCCAGGGCTGGGACTGCGCAGGCGCGGCCGGCTCCCAGCACAAAGCCCGCGCCGGAACCGCGCTCGGCAGCCTGACTCGAGGCGCGGAGCGCGCAGCGCGCACGGGGCGAGCGGCAAGCTGGATTTCAACTCGTCCACGGCGAGGAGCTCCTGGCCCGGGGGAAGAGGACGGACGGAGCGGAGCGGAGCGGAGGCCCCTGCCGGGCAGCCAGCCACACGCCGATGCCCCGCTCCCGGCGGCGGCGGCGCTGCTGAGCCCGCAGCCGCTCTTCCGGCCCCGGGAGAGGAGGAGGCAGCTTCATCCTCCGCGCGCCCCTCCTTCCCCAGGCACCGGGCCTCGCCTCGCCCCGCTCCGCGCGCACGCAGCCCCCCGCCCCCGAGACTCACTTGTCCCCGCCGCCTCCGGCCAGCTCCGGGCCGCCGTTGTGGTGGTTGTTGTTGTTGTTGTCGGCGGGCGGCGCCCTGCCCGACGGCGGCGCCTTGCCCGGCTCCTGCAGGGCCCCCTCGGAGCGGGTGCAGAGGCTGCGGGCGGCGGGCAGCGGCAGCAGCGCCGGGCGCGGAGCCGGCAGCCAGGCGAGCGGCCGCCTGAGCGCGGAGCCCCCGGCCGCAGCGGGCTGGCCGAGCCGCAGCAGCTCCCGGAGCAGCGCAGAGCGCCAGAACCGCATCGTGCCACGCCGCCGACTGCGCGCTGCCGTGACTGAGCCCCGCCGCGCCGCGCCGCGCCGCCTAGCCAGCCCCGCCGCCCCGCCCCGCGCCCCCGCTATTGGCCGCCAGCCGCCAGCTGTCACGCGTTCTGCCAGCCCATTGGCGGCGGCAGACGCCACTCGCCGGGGCTCCGCCCCGCAGCGCGCGGGCCGTGGCGCACTTGGCGTCTGGGCAGCTTCGTTGCACTCGGCGGCGCAGCCCCAGACGGGGCGGGGCAAGCGAGGGGCGAGGCGGCCGGGGCGGGGAGGGCGCTAAATTAGCGTCCCTCGCTAGCGGCAACGGGGCAGTGAGGGGACTCGCTGGCGGGGCCGCAGCAGAGGGCGGGGCAGGGCTCAGGTGCCCCGCGCCCCGCCTGAGGGGCCGAGCCGCTGGAGCAGGGCGGGGGGAAAGGCCGAGGCGGCTGGAAACCGGCTTCTTCCCGCGCCCGCTGGCTAAAAGCGATCCCAGGCTGGGAAGGCTCCCCGGGCAAGCCAGGAGGCAATAGAACGTTTAGTGGCGTTATAACGGCACGGCCGCTCCTGCCTCTTTCTAGAAAGGTCCCTGAGGCGGCCGGAGCCGCCGTGGGCAGGAAGCGGAGGGCGGGGCTGCTCGGTAAGGCCGCCTGGAAGTTACAGGCTCCGGGGACTGCCCCCTGCTGGAGGAGAGACATGGAAGTAGCCGACCAGTCGGCGTCCCTGGCTCTCCTCGCCCCCAGCCACTGCTGATCGCTTGTGGGTAGGGTTGCCAGACAGCAAAGCATGGAAAGGCGGACCTTGGAGGACACATGCAGAAGATGTAGCATTCATGGCAAATTCTGCTTTACAGGGGGCCTTGGAACGCTTCCCCCTAAAAACAGGGTGTTCCCAAGCAGTCCAGCATACTTCAGCCCTCTCACTGAAAAGCCAAAATCCTGTGATTTTAAAAATGCCTGCCAGATGGAGGATGTGTCCTCCTTTTGCCTGACATCTGGTAACCCTACTTATGGGCCAACTTTTTGTTAAAAGCCTCTTTCAATTATTATTCAGTTAGCTTCAGTGCTTTTCAGTTACCTTTTTACTAGAGACTGTGATTAATCATATAAATAACAGGAATTTCTGTGAAAATATTGAGATCGATTAAAGGGAAAACACTAGTGCCAGAAGGGGTTAATATTCCTATTAAAGCAACTAGAGACACAATGGTAAAGTGCTTTGCTTCTCTACAGACATATGCTTGGTCCACCATCTTAAAACAGCCTATGCCAGTAGAAGAAAGGCATTTATGCACCAGTATACAAAACTAGCTCAGAATTGATTTATAATAGTAAATGATTTATAGCCAAAGTTATACCTTTTTCTGAGTTCCTGGGTGTAAAAAGTCCAAATTCAGATCTGGAGATAATTGCAGCCGAAGTCATTAGGTGTGTATGTAAACCCCAAATCTTTAAAAACACAATGACAGAAATGTTAGTAAATAGCACCACAAAACCAGTCTGTAGATACTGTACTTAACTGTTTTGCTTATACTGAAAAACAGAATCTATAAAATAGGAGTCCAGGGTTTGTACTCAGACTGTAAGGTATTTGGGTGCCTGTTACATCAGTAGCATCAATATAAAGTGGTGAAAACAGCTACAAGCATAGCACAGAGTACATTTAGAATAGAGCTGGATTCACTCATCCTTGGGATTTGCTGTTTTACTATCCTGGGTTGTTTTGTTTTTTCCCCTAACTTGTCAGCCATTTTCAGCTTTAAAAAAAAATGTTTTTTGAAATACACTCATACATCAGCATGGGCATTCGGGTAGTAGTTACACATATTCTTTTCAAAAACTAATTATCTTTGCTAAAAGAATAGAACTGCCTCATGTCTGTCTGCTGATTTTGGAGATTTCAAGCCAAATTCAGACCCAAGCTATCTGGAATTAGTGAGTGCAGAGGCATAAACACTATGTTGTCCAAAGCATCAGAAGTCCAGCTCAGACTATTATCTAGAAGTATTTAGAAAATGGTACAAAAGGAACATAGGGTGCATGAGAGCTAACGAAAAGGGCTACTGAGATCATACAAAGACTCTTTATCATGAATAGTTTAGGAGGAAAAAAAGGAATAGGAAATTAATGTACCAAAAGCAATGCACCAAAAATTTAGTCTAATTAGCGGGCAAAATGATGAGGTGATGGGTTATACTACTTATCACCCATTTTGGAATCCTCAGAAGAGACTTTGGAAAGGAATCAAAACACCAGAGGTTACATGAATTTGAAGAATCTTAAGAAACCGATCATCATCACTGTAATGCCACCACCTCTGGAGACACTGAGATCAACCATGATTGCAGTAGGTCTTCACTGTCCTGATCCTGAAATATGTCATCACCTGTCCAAGACATGAATAGGGAATAGATGCCACCAACACCTCCATTAGCTTCAGCTAAATGTCTCAAATAAAAGAATGGTGCGCCTCCTGTCACCTTTCTTTCTCATCTGTCCTTTCTCTTCCCTACCTTGTTTTTTAATTGAGTAGTTCCAAAGAGGCAGCCTTGTTAGTCTAGTTCAGTAAAACAAGCAAGGAGTCCTGCGGCACTTAAAGGCTAACAAACTTATTTATTATATGAGTTTTCGTGGAAGAAAATCTCACTTAGATGCTTTGAAGATGGAAGCGTCTGACAAGGGGGGATCTTCTCCCACAGAAGCTCATGCAATAAGTAAATTTGTTAGTCTTTAAGTGCCATGGGACTCCTTTTTGGTGGTTTTATCTTTCTCCTACCTTCTGGTTCAGCGAGCCATGACTACGTGTTTTCACAGAGTGCTGGCAGCTGTGACCAGAGAGGCAGCTAAAAGCAGTGACCTGAAAACAGCCCAATGCTTGTATAAGTTTGCCAGCTCTTGGATTGGCTGATCAGACCATGTGTTGTGCCTGTTTCTCTCTTGCTGGGAGGCTGCAGGTAGTCAGCACCGCGAACAGTTGCTGTATACATACAGCTAACATACTACATTTTCCATTTCATGCATATGAGGAAGTGGGATTGTGCATGCAAAAGCTTATGCAATAAAGTTGTTGGTCTTTAAAATTGCCACATGCTTGCTTTTTTCTTTTTTTGTTTTATATTTGCTATGTTTTTCTTGTCTCTCCTTTTTTTTTTTTTTCTGCGTTTCTCTTGAAGATAATAGGATTGGACAAGTAACAGCTCAAGCTCAAGCCTAATCTCACCGACCTTCTTTTTAAGGACAAGCGAAGCCAATTATTACCATCTTTAATACATATAAACAATTCCCATGCAGGCCTTTCCAGCCCTATGATTTGATTTGATTTGATTTGATCAGCCTAAACAGTTTTCTTTATCAAAACTCTCATTGCTAAAATGAGAAGGAGGAAGGAATTTGTTAAAACAAAGGCTTTGCTTAATACTGTATATTGTAAATGCCTTCACTCTTTTATTTTTCTGTATCTGCAATACAAATTAATTTTTTTAATTTGTAGTGGAGATTTCTGTTCTCAATACACCACACCATATTTCAACTATTGTAAAGTGATATGCTCATGTTAATACCTTTGACTCTCTGGGCCCATTTTTTTAATCAAAATTAACAACAGAATTTTTTGTGGACGTTTCTGGCAAAAATTCAGAGATGACATATATGGAGGTGTAAGTTACCCAGGGTGTGGCAAAATAGAATAAGATAAACATACTAATTGAGCTAAAGGAAGGTGTGCACCAAAGAAGTGCTAAATGACTGCATAAGTATGAAGCACATCCTCTTTCCCCAACTCCACACACTCAGTTTACAACACATCACTCCCAACGCTCTGGGGCAGTGGCTTCCAACCTTTTCAGTAAGATGGCACACCCATATCTTTTGACTGAAATGATTGCTCATAAATATCACATTTACTTACATTTACTGTGGTTATGGTCTTACAAGAGAGGTTTGCAACCATATGCCTACAAGCCAAAGAAGGATCAAATGCATTCATGTTTCAAATCAGCTGGAAAAAATACACTTCTCCATCTTGCGCATTGGCCGCCTGTGTTTACAATGTTCACGTTTTAGAACTGAAAGACTGATATCTTTTTTTTTTTAATTTGATCATTCATTTTCACAAGTTTTATGAGCTATAATTTTGGTTGGATAGACTATTGTTTAAGAAGAAACAATGTTTGTTTTACATGGCTTTTCATTATCCTTGTACAAAATTTTACAGCACACTTGGATAGTTCTCACGGCATACCTCTGGTGCCACGGCACACTAGTTGAAAACCACAGTTCTAGGACCAAATTCAAGCATGGTGGAGGTAGACTACCTATTACTTTAAAAGAATTTGCACTCATGTTGAATGCTGACCTTGATCTCAGAAGAATACAGTCCTGCGTTAATAGCATTCAGCAGGTATAAGTTACTACATTATATAGATGCACACTACCTTACTTTGCCACTTCCACGACCAGGAAACTAAGCTGCTATTTACATCACTATTTAATTTGCCTCTCTTTGGATCACAGAGTTTTGAGCTCAAGGTATACATCATTTAGGAGCTCCAGCCTACTGCAACTAATGATAAACTTATTCACTATTTACTCAGGCTTTACTTTTTACTACCTTTTACCTCTTTTATGGGTGGAAGAGAAGGGGGCAGTTCTGGATTAAGGCAATCTTTCTAGGAAACATTGCCTAGATTTCCTTAATAAGAAAACATGATTTTTCCCATTTCAAATGAAAATTTTACTTGCCTCATTATAGGAAAGTGCAGCCATACAACCACATCTGACAAAAAGGGCAATTTTTGTAAATTTTATCTGTGTCTCAAGTTTTAGATGAGCAAATAAAACATAATATTTGCTCACTGCTTTCACTAACCACAGCAGTTCTTCTGCAAATAAAATGACAGATGACAGTTTTATGGAAATAAATTTAAACTTGTGTTAACCTGACAAACTGCCTATAACACAGGCCTCTGTGATCTCACCCACTACTACACTGAGACACTTAAAATGTCACCTGAGGTATATAAATCTGACCTTAAGACAAGTTCATATAAAAATTCAAAACCATTTTGTTTTAATGTTTCATTAATTTACCCAGTCTGCTCCCTGTAACCAGTTCTTTATTCCCAGTCTCCATGATGTTTGGTAGGCAAGAAACACTTTCAGTGTCCCAAACATGCCAGATGATTGTATTCGTCATAAGGCTACTGTACCTGGAATTCACTACATCCTTTAAGCTGACTTGCACTAGTTCTTATCTAGAAGTATCTCCTCCTTCCCAAAGGTCAATTCTTTAGTTTCTGGCAATCTTCAGGGCTGTTTCAGTTTCACTGGGACAGCCCAGATTTTGGTTACATCAATGGAAATAGAGTCCTATGAATGACTTAAATGGAGAAGCTCTGGATTTTCTCTGCCATAAGAGACCAGAATCTGGCCATCAGCCTCTGACCTGTACACAGGCCATCGTTTCTTCTGAGATGCAATCCTTTTTCTTTTACACTTTTCTATGCTAAAAAGTTTGAACATGCTAGGTTTAATTAACCTTTTCTAACACTCCTCAGCAGCAGCTCAAGCTCCCAACCATGGCCTCATTCTTCTCTTTGCCTTCTCCCAGACCAACAGTCACCTCAACTACTGCAGACGTCTGTCCACTGTTATTCCACTCCTTAAAGCAGCACCAAAAGTGTGTCAATTGTTCAAAAAATAGTCTAACTATAGGTGAGATCTCAGAAAGAGAAGTGTTACATCCTTGTGCATTCTCTCCAAAGGATATCCTGCTTCAAGGTTACAGTCACGGATAATATTTCTAATATGCGCATTTGATCGCTAAATGTGTGTATGGTCCCATAGACATTGACAAGATTCCTTTTAATATCTATTGCTGAGGTGATATCTCTGTATGGGAGCAGCGCTCTTTTGCAGACCAGATGCTGCACAGCAGACAACATTGAAAGATTTTGTTAAATCACCACTTTTTACTATATGTGTGACAGAGAGAAGTGAGATCGTGCAGCATATAATGGTTTACAGTAAACTCTCCTAGAAACATTTAATCATTCATCTGAATACTCTGGTTTCTGTTCAAATCCTAAAGTTTGAAGATTGTGGGAAAGAAAAGTGCCATACACTGTTATACCAAAGATAAAGGTATTCTCACCTCATTTTTATTATATGCTCTTACATATAATCTTGCTCTCACATATGTCTCTTCTTTCATGTTCCTTAGTCTTCCTATTGCTACTAACGCTCTTCCAGACCTTTCACTGAACTCCTCCCATTATCTCCTTTCACTATCAGCATTGTGTGTTTCCGTCACCCCTAAGGCTTTGAACTCTCTTCCTACCTCATCTCCACTTATCCTCTATTTTCACCATCAAATCTTTCAAATAACTTCAAGAAATCCTTTCTTCCTTTGCACTCAGCATTAAAAATCTCCCTAACCTCTTCTTTCTCAGAGTGTTTTCCTATCCTTGTCTTATTTTGGAGCCCAAGCTCTTGAGAGCAGAGAATGCAAGTTCCTCTGAGTTTGTAAAATACAGTCTAAATATACAGATCAGTAACAATACCATTAACAAAATGTTGGGTTTCAGGTTCACATAGCACAAGGTAGTAGTGATTTCACTCCCAGAGTATGCACTTTTTTTCAGGCTATTACTACTAGCTCTTACTGAGTGTAAAATAATTTCCAAGTCATAGATATATGAAAGGTCCTTATTTTAAAAATTCAAGAGGTATATTTCACAATGGACCATCAGAACTATGTCATAAAACCAGCAAAAGTATGAAGGCTTGCATGTAAAATCTCAGTAAAGGTACCAGTTTCTTACACAAATTTATTTTGTTCTTGTCAACCACAACAATTGCTAACACAATGTAAATGTGAAACCACCATTTACTAATATTTTAATAACAACTACACACACAACTCAGGATCATGGTCATGAGAAGCTTGATTTAAGATGGTTTTTGAGAAATACCAACAGAAGGTGTTCATTGGATCATAGAAATGTGGGTGGAAGGGACCTTAAAGGTCATCTAAGCCAGTCCTCTGCACTAAGGCAGAACCATAGCTAGATGACTGCTGACGTTGATTAGGCTGTTATTTAAAACTTCCAGTGACTGAGTTCTATAGCCTCCACTGGAAGCCTATTCATCCTTGTATTTAGCTTTTTTTTTTTTTTTCTTTCTTAACATCTAACCCAGACTTCCCTTGCTGCACATTCTGTAGATTGCTTCTTATCCTACCTTCAGTGGACATGGAAAATAATTGATTTCAATCCTCCTTTTATTAACCATTAATATAGCAGATCTTGCCTCAGACTTCTTTTCTCAAGACTATACATGCACAGGTTTTTTAGCCTTTCCTCATAGGTAAGGTTTTCTAAACCTTTTTCATTTTTGTTGCTCTTTTCTTGATTTTCTCCAAATTTGTCCAAATCCTCCTTAAAATATGGTGCTCAGAAATGAACACAGAACCCTCACAAATGCAGAGTAGAGCAAGACAATTTCTTCCCATGTCTTACACATGGCACACCTATTAATACAACCCAGAATTGTATTAGTCCTTCTCAGTTATGCACATTGTTGACAGATATGCGTTTATGATCCACTGTCATCCCCAGAACCTTTTCAGCAGTACTCTTGCCTAACCAGTTGCTCCCCATTTTGTAGTTGTATATTTGATTTTTCCTTGCTAAACGTAGACTTTGCACTTGTTTTTATCAAATTTCACCATATTTATTTCAGACTGATTCTCCAGTTTGTCAAACTTGTTTTGAAATCTACTCCTGTCCTCCCAAATGCTTGCAATCCCTCTATATGCTCTGCAAATTCTATAAATATACTATCTACTCCATTGTCTGAGTCATTAATGAAAATACCAAATCCAGGATAGATCTTAATAGGACACTGCTAAATAAATCTCCCTTGTTGACAGACAAGCATTGATAACTTGTTGTTTCAGGGCTAAATAAGGTCTCTGGAGTTTTTTTTCTCATTACAACAGGTAATTTGACTTCATCTTCCTCTGTATGCTGTTCCCCAATGTTTGAATCTTAACAACTGCTTTGATTTGCTGTTATAGTGTGACCTGATCCTATGACTTTTGCTTCCCTGTATTTATTTTCCTCCCATTCTGTAAATTCCCCTGTCTTCAAAGTGTCTGACAAAGTGGTATTTTCTCCCACAAAAGCTCATGCAATAAATAAGTTAGTCTTTAAAAGTGCCTCAGGATTCTGTTTGTTTTGCTGAACTAGACTAACACAGCTATCCTTTTGGAGTATGGTCCTTCAGTCACTTTTGGACCCTAAGTGACCCTAGGAACTCACTAGTGCTAACTGGCAAAGGGTTAACTGTTCCATCAGCAACTCTTGAAGCCTGACGAATTCACTATAGAACACATTGCAGTCAGTGTTTATCTATGAAGAACATTGTGTAAGGTATCAAATGAAAGCTGGTGACATGCTGATTATTAATATCATTGTGATGTGAATATATTAAAGCAGGGGTCTCAAACACACAGCCCACAGGCCACATGCAGATCCTAAAGCTATTTTTCTGTGGCCTGCAGAAGTGTTGCTTGCCCTGGGCACACCGGGGCACATGCCCCGAACCCCAGTGCCGGTGGGAACCATGGTCCTGGTCTCCTGGAAGAAGCATCACACTCACAGTCATTTGTTCTGGAAGGCATTTCTCTAGTTTACTTATAACAATGTCATGTGGAACTGTAAAAGCCTTACTAAAATCAAGATCGTTCCTCTACAGTTTTTCCCTAACCGTTATGTTGAGACCATCTGCTCTACTAATACATGTTTAGCATAACGTCCCAAGGGAGACATAAGCAAGAGGGCCACAGAAATGGTTTACATCAACATGCTAAGAAATATTAAATTAAAATTAATTGTGGTTTTATTTTCAGAAGCAGTTGTCTAAACAACTGGTGGTAAGCCTGAGAAAAATTACCATTAATTTCCACTGTTGTAATTTGTATTACTGTAGCAGCCATATTGTGTGAGGCACGGTGGAAGTACTAGAAAACATAGTCCCTGCCTCCAAAAACCAACTACAGATATTTTAAGTGGACTGTATTTGCCATACGTATCACTTTTTATTGTTGACCCACTAGCTAGTACTTTACTGGCAAACCTAGCATCACAATATACTGTATTTGTTCCTGCAAAAAATCTGTATTTCAGAGATTGTTTTCCCTTTCTGCAAGAAGCCTGTGCTCTCTGTGTTAAACCCACCAGAGGAACAGCTCTAAGAGGCAGGTGAAAAGAGATTTTCATATTTCAACCATGTACATCCAGAACAGCTTTAAGGAAGACCTAAATCCTCCCATCAGATCTGCAGGACGGATCTCAGATAAGCAGCAGAAATGAAGGATTATCTTGATTATGACATGGAAGTGTTCACTTTGCTCATTTAAATGGCTATGTTGGCTTCACGTTACTCGTCATTGTACAAAAGGTACTCCAGAGGGGGACTAAGGACCTGATGCAGAAACCCTTACTTCCAGGAGAAATCCATTTTCACTCAAGTAATTCCACTGACTCCAGTGACACTATATGTACAAGTAAAGTTTACTCATGTGAGTAAAGGCTGGAGAATCAGGAACATATCGTTACCCAAAAGAAAGTTTTATTAAGACAGCACAGTACAAATTTGGATTATATTCTGACATTGAGTAAAACAAACAGCATTCAGTTACCAATGACATTCCCTCTTTATATGGAATATGTAATACACAATAGACACCTCAGTGGATAGAAATATAAGCAGCAAACAAACTGTTTATTTAACCTAGAATAATGCAGGATTAAAACATTGAACATAATAGTCTAAAAGCTCACTGGGGGGAATTATTGGAAAGCAGTAATCAGACAAGGACCTGAAAGAGAAAATTAAAGATTATTGTATAATGTCAGAAAGGTAATAGGGGGGGAAAAATGCCACTGCAAGCAGGGGCATCGCTGCCTCAGGGAGGGACCCGGGGCACCAGCCCAGGTCCTGCCCCTGGCCCTCAGGCCCTGCCCCCCGCCTGCAGGCCACAACCCCTCACCAGGGACAGGGCCGTGGGTCCCGCATCCCCAGCCAGGGACAGGGACGGAGTGGCCGCCACTGCTGTGGGCGGCTGAGCCCCGGATCTCCGGCCCGATCGGGCCAGAGACCGGTAGAGGTGGGGCCCCGCCCAACCCGGGGCACTGGCACTGGGATTCGGGGCACGGGCCCTCAATGTTCCCTCTAAGCTGATGATGCAGCTGAGCAAGTTGTGGTACTTACTGGGCAACAATTTATGGTGCCTGGGCAACAGTTTTTTGGTGCTGAAAGTATCAGCATGCCTAAGTATCTTAATTCAAAAGTAATTCATAGATGTCTTTTCATTCAAACTTCAATAAAAATGTTAAATTGATGTACTGTAGTTTTATTAATTTACTAAACAAATGTGAGACAATGAAACTTGCTGCCTGTCTAGCCTCTACCATCATCTACACCGCTCAGTTTTTGTTGCCTGTCTTTGTCAGATTTCCAGAATACATATATAGACAAAGTGGGATTTTCTCCCATAAAAGCTCATGAAAAAAATAAATCTGTTAGTCTTTAAGTGCCACAAGACTCCTTGCTTTTTTTGCTTTACTAGACTAACACCGCTGCCCCTTTGGAATTTAAGTCCCTGTTATGCTGCCTAACTGGGGTAAAAGGGATTCAAAGTGGATCAGGCCCTAAATGGCCAAAACGTAGATTGATATTAAGTAGGTAGCTTCAGATTTGATCATAAAACGGACATGTTATGGGGATTGTATTTAATATCTAGCTAACAACCTTGAAAATACACCTATTCTGCCCTCTGTAAACATATTAAATTACCATGCATTGCAAATCACAATCACAAGGTAGCAACTGCTTCCCAGATTCCCTCCTAGCAACACCTTAAGTAAAGTTATCTGAGAAATTCAAAACTTTTAAAGGTGGCAAGGGCAGAAGACATGTTTCAAGACAGTTTCTCACAGCATCACATCTCTGTAACCAGGGCCATCTTTTGTACCTAAAGAATTTGCATCAAATAGAGCTAGGTTAGAGTCTCTTACATTATCATGCCCAATCATACCTCTCAAAAGCTAAATATGGGACAACAATACCCTAAGTGAATGGCAAAAAATTGATTAGGCATTACAGGAAACTTTAAACACTGTATCTTCCTTTAATATAAAGTGTCTCTAACATCTCAATTTTGGAGTTTATGGGTTTTTTTTTTAATCCAAATCATTTTCAACAATAAAAGGGAGGCTATAATTAGTATGCCTGGAGTGTAAATACTCTCAGAACTAAAATAAACAAAATGAGGTACAATTGAGATTTGTGTGTCTGGTAGTGGAATATAATAAAGGTTGTTTAATAATTTTTAATTTTTGACAGTTAAAGCAAACCTTATCAAAGCTGCAAGAAGCAAGAGCATAAATGGATTTGTGAAAGAAAATGATTATTTTTCTAACATTTTTGGGGATATAGAAATACAGTCTCTTTTTTTAAAAATTATTGCACCACTGGCAATATTTTTTTCCTTCTGCCTTAAATGACCTTTTATCCTTTCAGTTTTTCATTTCATTTTCCTAATCATTAGGATTTGTTTCCTTCCATCACAGGAGTCTATACAAAGTTACATTGTAAAGCCCCACCTTGACAAACTGATTGCATTAGAATCTCTCACAGAGAAGAAAATAAATCTGAAATTAACCCAACTTGTTTTTGCTTATTTTAAAGCATTGCTTTTCTTTCAGGAGCCTTTTAGCAAGTGAAAAGCAAAGCATTCACTCTTTGATAGAGATGCTAAATGGCTCAATACAATTTTGCTTGGGTCTTTCAAGTCCCAAGTCCTCCTCCAGCTCCAGCCTGGCTCCTTTGCCTGCAGCCCAGCTCCCATCCCCTGCCCCCACAGAGAGCCATGCGTCCCTGTGACCACTACGTGGCAGCCTCTGGGAGCCCCACGATTTAGCCCTGCCATCTCTCAGGGTCCCCCCTCATGCCCAGGCTCAGGGCTGCTCACCTGCTGGGGCCCACACAGGCCCCAAAGATACCACCATCTCTGCACAAGCAGCCTGGTGCAGAGGAGAGGGAGAGATTTAAATTTCCCTCCCCCTCTGCTCCTTCCCTGGCTATGTGCAGCAGGAGGGAGCGGCCATCAGCTCTCACTGCTCCCACAGGCAGGACAGGCTGCCTGCCGGAGCTGAGACAGGAGACACACAAGGCTCCTCTGGGCTGGGGAAGGGCAGGGCTGCCTGTGCTGTCCCACATGCTCACTGTGCTGGTGAGGGGGGGCCACTGCGCCCCTGCCCACTAGCGCAGCTGCCCAACGCCAGCAATGTCCCTGACTGCAAGGTTACGTTGCATATGCAGGGATTACATACACTCCTCTGCCCCATCTATAAGGAAATATTTGGTGGTATTTTTGAATGGGTTAAGAATGTCATTAATTGATCAAATCTATACTGCACAGAACCTGTTTCAAATGTCCTTTGCTCAACAGTCTGAGTCTCCTTTAGTGAGGCAGCACGCTCACCCTTCATGCAACACTTCCTGTAAAACCTGGAATGTTATTCTTGTATGTGAAATTCTTTACATTCCAGAACCCTCACCTCATGAATTCACCAACCCACCTAATCAGAAGTCTCTCCTGATACATCAGACACAGCCCACATTACCTGCTCTAAAACATACTTCTAAAATGTAGTGCTACAAACATCACACAATCTAGCCAAATAGTTTCTACACATTAAACATTAAATATAAGGCTTTTATAAGCACTTTAAACCACTTTTCAAAATTCAACATCTGTTCTTAATTCCATGGTTTTGCTTTCTGTTAGAAAATAGTTATTGCTATCTGATTACATTGTACTAAGTATCATACAAACAGCGAATAGAGTGTAAGATACAGCCAGAATTGCTTGCATTCTGTTTTAGACAAAATGCAACAGTCCATTTTGTTGAGAAGACATACCCAGAATGACTCAGCAATCAAACACCTAAAGCTGGGTAGGCCTCAACCTGACTGGATCATCTCTAGGCCTGACGTGAGGGATCAGTTGTTTCTACACTTTAGCAGTATTTGTACAGTTTGTCATGACAGTGAAGCCTCACTGCAGTGAACTGTCTCCCATCTTTCAGAACTCTGTTTGATAGAAGGAACTTTTGGTGATGGCACCATTGCTGTTGCTGTGATTTTTGTTCTAGGGCCATCCTGATGACCTATACCAGGATCAGATGGTCTTGCCCTAAAGCTTTATGTTTTTCAAAAGTCTGGAAAGTTCATTCCTCTTTTTTCCTCATCTTTCCATGAATATAGCATGACTTTGCCTGAAGATCTGGCCCCAAGTAAATCCAGGTTTAGGAGCAGGAAGTGGCTGGAGTGTCCCTCCATTAGGAAATAAATAAATAAAACCTTCCAGGTAATCTCTGAACAGGTAAACTATAAATCTCTTTAGCTAGTAAGTCAGCAGCCTCCACAAGGATTTTCAGGTCTGGAGTTTCATACAGGCAGAATTGTTGAAGTGCAGAGGATAACACTTGTTCCAATAAAAACTTTGTCCCTAAAATAGCAGGCTAACAGACTGGTGAAACTGGGAATTTCTTTTTATGTCATTCTGTTTGGAAGCTGTAGCTCTTATAAAGAAGTAATTAACGCCAGTTGTTCCAGAAAAAACTGGAACTGTGTTCCATCTTCTTCCATCTTCCATATATTCTTACATTGTATTGCTGAAGGAGGAAGAGTTGATGCTCATTAGCTGACTAAGGTTTCTACCCTCCCCTTGGAAGAACTAATTAAACTCCTATTGACTTCAAAAGGAGCAAGTCCATAAAGATTTAATAGAACAGTGCTGGAATCCTGAGTGTGGAAAAAGTTTAGTTCTTGTCATCTGATTCTCTCTCTAAGGAGATAAAATAATGTGAAAAACAAACAAAAACTCGTGTGAAGAACCCATGGGTGCATTTAACTTGCATTTCTGGTGACTGAGGGCAGCCTATCAGCATCATCAACTACAGTAGCATGTGATGTTCCATTATAACCCAAGGTTGTTTACTATTTGAACAAGATTATTATCTTTTGAACACTGCCACAGCATAGATAATATCTAATGGGGATTATATTTATGACACTGAGTTAAGATACAGGAAAAAAATATTCACGGTGGCAACCCAGGAGTTGTTGACAAAAAAAAAAAACACGAGTATTTTATTGCTAACGACATACAGATGGCAAACAACAACAGAACATGCACACAAGCATGTCTATGTAGACCTAGGTTTATGTTCATAATTTATGATTGCAGAAGTATGAATCTTGTGACTTGTCCAAATGTATCTAATTACACCACCTTTTTAAACATTTATTGTAATGAAGCTACGTGCAATGTAGTCAGTGGATTTGTGTACTTCAGATTTCATGCAAAAAGCACAAGACAGGGTATGTCTACACTTGCACATTAGTTCGAATTAAGGAGGCTTAATTTGAACTAACTTAGTACTTGTCTACACTAGGCTTTCATGAGTTTGAATTAAGGAATTCCTTAATTCAAACTCATGAAAGCTTAGTTCAAATTAGTAAGACCTGCCGGTTAGTTCAAACTAAGCCCTTAGTTCAATCCTTAGTTCAAACTAAGGAAAGTGTAGACTAGGATTAACCCTTAGTCTGAATTTAATAAATTCTAATTAAGGGCGGTTAGTTCAAATTAACAAAGTGGCCTAATTCGACTTAATGTTAAGTTGAATCAGTCCACTTTCTTAGTTTGAACTAAACTCGAACTTATTAGTTCGAATTAATGAATTCAAACTAACTTTTCCTACTGTAGATATAGTCAGAGTGCCAACCTTTGTGAATTTACATTATTCTGGCTCTTGCTCATGTTGATGTTTCTTCTCCCAATAATATAATATGTGTCCCAATTATAAGGGTTAGTAACTTGCTTGATTTCAGGTTTTATTATCGACTTGAAATGAAACTCAGACCAGATTTGCAAACCTTTCCTGAAACATGGGCCTACTTTGGGGAGAGAAAGGCTCAGGTTCTGTCTTTAATCCACCTCCTCGCAGGATCTTTCCTCCACTGAATAGACAACACTCCCCCCCCCCACCACCACCACCACATTCCTACTATGATGCTGACTTTTGAACAGTTACTATCCCTCCTCACATCCACCATCTCTGGAGGCATATAGCTAATCCCATCTCTCCTCATAAGATCGTCAAGCAGTGTCAAGCTCCCCCAGCCTCTTTATCTTCTATATATTTTAAAGGGAACAGGATGATTGCCCAGTGCGTCCCATTCAATAGCCTTAGGACTCCAAAAGCTCTCTTGGTTTATGCTGTTCTTGCTACAATAGGTATTTGCCACATGCTTGGGCCTGATATGTCCTGGATTACACCACTTTATGGAATCCCAAACCAGCTGTTTCTGCCAGTGTACTTTTAAATTCACATAACAGAATTAAAATGGAAGGATTTATCAAGTTAATATTAATTATTCTTTTCCCAGGGGATGTATGTATTGTATGCAAAATGGCTTTTAATTGTAGAAGTGTATAGAATGATTGAAAGGGATGGTAGGAACAAGGGTTCTTGAAAAGTTTGATTCTGTTTGTGAACCTGTTACTGTACCAGAAGGAGGGGCGATTATGATGTCAGATCTCTTAGCATTTTTCACTAGTAACATTAAAATAATAGCCACGTAGTAGTGGATTTTGAATTTCTGGATATAGTTTCACTTAGTAGCTCTATTAAGTCACTTCAACAAACATTGCTTCAGGCAATTAAGATACTAGTGACAAAATTACAAGCCATATCAGCATTCTTTGTAGATAAAGTAATTTACAAATGAATTTTAAGGGAAAATATAAACCATTTCTGAAATTACTAGAACTTCCATCTGTCATTTAAAGGAAAAACTTACAGACCTCTACAGTCATCATCTAAGACGTTATGGGTTGAATTCAGCAGCATGTTTAATAAAGTCTAGCAGGCATCTAATGCTGTAACTTACTTTCAGACTACACTTGCAAGACTGCTCTGCATACACCTGTAACTAAGTCTCTGTTAACACACTGGGCTTTGATTCTGTTAACATTCAAGTCAATAGAGTTATATTGGTGCTAAACCTGGGTAAGTGAGATTCGAATAAGGTCACTTTATGAAGGACATTTTACTCTGGAAAAGAATTTTAGTGGGTTAAGAGGACATATACACAAAATGAATTTTTTGGAACAAGAGGTATACAAATAAGAGGCAGCTGCATATCACAATGTGTCCTTATTTTGATGATATCATCCATCATTCATTCATCTTTCTAATTTCTCACCTACTTTCTCTAGCTCTTACTTGTTCCATTATGCCTGTCATGGGATTATAAATTGACCAGGATTGGATAATGTTTGACAGAGGCTATTAGCACTCTATGAGGTCTGCAGATAAGTAATACATGAATGGAAAAACACAAGCAAGACGACTAGGTCCAATTTATTTATTTATTTCCAGCTCTATAAGAAACTCAAGATGTTTGTACAAATGGCAGAGATTTCCAAAATTTCAAAGGTCTTGTTCTAAACTCAGTTACACAAGATGTAAATCAGGATGGTATCCAGTAACTTGAATGGAGTTATACTGCTGTAAGTAAAATCAGATTCAGGTTCCTAATCTTAGGATATCAACATTCATTAAAGGTTGAGAGAGAGATTATTAGCAATCTTCTTACAATGTACTACTTCAGAATCTATATTGGATGCCACATTTGAAATGCTGGTAACAACTAACAAGTATTTTGGGATCCCAAAGAAGATTAAAAAATAAAGCCTATCTTTTTTCAGAGGCATCTTCAGTTAAATCTGAAGTACTTGCAGCAGTGGACAGTAACTTAGTTTAGGTTTTGTATGGAGAGAAGTCTATAAACGTAAAGCCTGATTCTTAAATTAAGAGCTGTATACATGGAATGTTACTCTTGGCAGAGTCCCACCAAAGTGAACTGCATGCATAAGCAAGGATCTGTGCTTGCTAATCAAGTTGCATGATTTGGCCCTTGGTTTATGGAAAGTGTCCACTTCTCCACCAACAGAAAAGCAACAGGATCTGGACTGAACACATAACTCTGAATTGTAGATGATAGTCATTTGATATTTTTTTTAAATGAATCTTCTCTAGTTGAAGGTGATAGTTGGCATAATACAAAGATATAAATTAGAATAGCCACAGAATTTGTAATATTTATTATGCTAGACAGTAGTATTATATTAAAGCACAACAGTATTTGTGCTTATGAAGCTAAAGATTCATAAGCACAAACAAAGAAAAGGGATTGTGTTTGGAAAAACTCTACAGATGAGGATGACTAAGAAGAAAAATCAGCTATAATTGAATTCTTAAGTTATTGTTTAATAATCAAGAATTGTTTTATTTCTTTGACTGTTGTCATGTGAGTGTGGATATCACTTAAGTATCTTATCCTTTTAGCACCTCGTTACCTAACTTTTATATATCTGCATGTTTAACCTTTGATCACCTGTGTTCTAATTTTTATTACAGCTTCAGGGTCTTCTGATTAAGAGGCTTTTTTGGGGGGAAAGTGTAAAACTTAAATGGATGACCATTTGTGATAGTAATTAATAGTGTTCCACTTTGGGCGTCAGTTATTTTAATTGATATATCAACACTTTTTAAAAAAAAATTAAAAGAAGACTGTGGGAAAAGCATGTACAGTTTAATATATTGCTCTGATACAGGGTAATAGCTTTGCAAGAGATAAGCAATTGGAGTAGTCATTATCATGAACTTACCTTGAAGTAAATCCAGCTAAATTCCATTCTTGGAAATAAAAACAAAGTAATGAAAACAACAAACATTAGGTTTTAAGTACAACAAGAACTGGAAATAATCAATAGAAACACACATGCTAGTGATTAATAGCTCTACACTCTGACTCTGAGCTAATTCTACAGACATACTGAGAACAGATAGTGAACTTTACTTTGACAACTAATTGAGAAATATTTATTTACATACAAATATTTATATAAAAAGCAATTAGCTTCTGGAGTTAATGAACTGAAATCCCCAGGAACAGTCTAATTAGTGAAAGTATTTCAGCAAAAACAGAAATCACCATAGTTGCTGAAAGTCTTGTCATTTAGGACTCAATTTTGCATTCTTTGTGCACCCCCAGACTTAAATTGGATCAATTTCTGCTTTTAGTTACAACTAACATCAATTTGAGTAATTCATTTTTGAATGAGTATATAACAAGGAGTAGGTTCTCCCTTGTCAGGATTCCTTATTAAGAGACAATAACATTTCAATCCTCCACTCAGGCCAAGCACTTAATTTTAAACATTGAAGGTAGGAGAAAAGGAAGAGAAATCATATAACAATGATTTGTTGTAAAAAAAGATGTTCTTTGCTGTACTTCCTTTTCCCTGCGTGTTTTTATTATTTTTTATATTGTTTATGGGCATATTGAGACTTAAGCTTAAAAAAACCAAAACCACAGTCACTGAACACATCAAATCATGTTGAACAATTACACCTAACAGATGGTTGTAACCACCCCAGCAGTCATGAACTGAATTCTAAGTTCACTGCTAGACCTTTCGTAACAATCAATCCTCTTAATTTCATGAAGCAAGGCATAGATCCAAAATGAATTACATCTCTTTGGATTGGCCAGAGCTTGATTCTAGCAGGACTAAGCTAGTTTCTCTGTACCTTTATTGCCTAATGTTTTTTTTCTGATCAAGGACATGGTAATATACAGCTGAGCCAAAGGAGCTGAAGATATGACCTTGGAGTGCATACTTTAGAGTTCATTTATAAAGTCAGCTTGCCTATGACAACTGGGACTTAAACTGCTTAACTTTCAACTATTAGAGAGCTTCAGTTCTGAGTTGCAAATAAAAGATTGGGGATCAATTCTTTGTCACTGATTTAGCAGCCTTTTCTGTATTATCTCATCAGAGTGTGCAGATGGGTAGTTAGAAAGTCTAGCCTCTAAATTACCTAACTAATATTCTAGAAAACAGCAGGTGTTGCTGCGTATGTGCAAAGTTAGGTGCAAATCTTTTTAAAGGGACAAGTGATGCCTGAAGAGGGATGCTGTTTATCTAAGGGCCTGCTCCTGTGAGATCAAATCATGTGTGAAAGGCTGAACCCTTAAATTCCCATTAAAGTCAATAGGAATTCTAGATGAGCAACTTTTTTCTGGATGAGGCCCCATAACAGTAAGTTGTACTGATGTTTTTCTATGTTTCACTACTTCACCACCCCCTAAGGCAGTGGTTTCCAACCAGTGTACCAGGGCACAGTGGTGTGCCGTGGGAGCACCCAAAGTGGGCCGTGAGCATGCCCAAGAGCTGGAGTTAAAGTTCCCTCCTTGCTCAGCCCAGCCATCTTGGCTGTGCAGGGCTGGAAAAAGGCAGGGGTTAAAGTAAGGGGGAAGGCACCGGAACACAGTACCGGGGCCCCTATTTTGAGGCAGGCAGCATTCTGGCCCCCTAAAAATAGAGGAAGGCACTAGAATGGGGAGTTCCAGGGGTCCCCCTAAAAATAGCAGGAGCAGCCCAAACACACTTGTTCAGGCAGCTCCACCTTAAACCTGGCTCTACCTTAAGCCCAGCTAGCAGAGAGCGAGGGGAGGCTGGGAGTGTGTGAATCTCCCCCTGCAGGGTGGAGCAGCTTGTGTCAGATAGCCTGCAAACTGCCCAGCTACGGGCTTTGGTGGGGAGGGCTGCTGGGGGTTGTGTGGAGAGGTATGTGTGTGTGTGTAGCAGAGGTGGGTGAGAGTGGATGTGTAGCAGAGGGTGTGTAGCTGGGGGTGGGGTGGCTGTGTGGAGGGTGTAGCTGGGGGCTGGAGTCCTAGTTCTAGTCCCTGCAGTGATGGGAGGATCCATCACAGGCAGCAGGGGGCTGGAGAGGGGAGGATGGGACTCAATGGGGTGGGAGGGAGCAGCAGTGGGGTGAGGATTTGCCCTGGGTGGCAGGGAGCCACTGTGGAGAAGGGGGAAGTGGGTGCTGTGCCATGCGCCCCTGCCCTACCTTCCCACTCCCCAGGTTCCCCCTGCCCCCCCACAAAGCCACTCCTGTTCTCCCTTCACCTCTCCTCTCTTGCCACCCCTGTGCTGTTCCCCACACAGCTGCCCTTGTCCTCTTTTGCCACCCCTGCCCTGCTCTGCTCCCCACACTCACTCCTGCCACTGCACACAACTCCTGACCTTGCTCTGCTACCCCTACCACCACACATAGCAGCATTTCCAAAACACTGTGCCATGGTTCAAGAATATTCATAAGTAATTTAAATTAATTCAAATATTCATGCATTTTTTAATGGTGTGGGCCTCGAAAAATTTGAAGGTATCAAGGTGTGCCACAGCAGAGAAAAGTCTGGGAACCACTGCTCTAAGGATTCGACAGTAGGCAGATGTTACCACCAAAACCAACAGTATGACAATGATGAGCATCATTCAGAGATACAGGCAGTTGGTCATGGTAGCCACACACTTTGTAACATTTATTAACTAGACTTGTTAAGCACTGAAAACAGTATTCCTAGTCTGTATTGATTATAATGTATGTTTGGTTTTATTTCTTATTCTGTGTGGTTTAACTATTTTAAAAACAATATCTTTTTATTCAACAGATTTGCCCTGGGTGTATTAAGAATTAGGACTCTGCTTATTGTAAATAAGAAAAATGCTTTTACTACTTTTTAGACCTAATAGTATAGCGGAGATCCAACACAGCTATGATTCTACACATTCTTATGCACCTTTAACAGAATTGTTAGTCACAGTAAATTCATTTTGTATTGTCTATCCACTGTGCCAGTCCATTACATGCCATTCTCTTGCAAAAAGTGTATCTGAAGGCAAAATATGAATTCCATAAGCATGGAACAGATACAACAGAGAAGAGATGCTTGAGTTTAAATTCTACTACTGGATATTTTGTGGGAACAGGAAACAACCCAGTTGGCTTTCATAGCCAAGGACAGGTTTGCATGGCAAACAAGAAAATTTCCATTTACCTGTATGCTGAGCAAACTAAATTTAGAATTAATTGAGATAACAAACCTGGTAGGTAGCATGCCATTTTTACAATCACCTTTCAGAGCTAACCTCATTTGAAGCAACTGTTCTGATGATCTGTACAATCAGACCCTTATATTGAAGGAAACCCATCTATCATGAAACCTAGAGGAGCAGGTTTCATTGTAGTTTTCTTTTTGGATTGGTTCTAAAACTTCACTGACTCAAAAACTGACTGTGTCCCCAGTAAAATCAACCTTTGAATGAGATGGTCATCAGTGCACAGGACCTAAAAATAGTTGAAGACAGCTGTGAACTATAAGCCTTGAACTAGAACCCCTAGGATTCCCCAGGTCCAGTATCTGTGGTGGCTGTTTGCTCTTTAGATGTTCTCCACATTCACTTGGTACTCTCAGGGCAGGCCCAAGGGTTTTTGGCACCCTAGGCAAACTATGATTTTGGTGCTCCCACCCCTACATGTTATAAAAGATAACATATTGATTTTCTTTTAATATAGAGAAAAAAATCATTTCCATCTAATTTGATGCCCCTCAAAGCCTGGCGCCCGAGGCTACCACCTAGTTCACCTGTATGGTTGGGCCGGCCTTGGGTACAGTGAGTATACAGCCCATAATAAATCCACAACCCACCCCTGCACTTCAGTGCTAGCAGGAATTACTCTGAAAGACACCCAGCAGTTTAAATCCCAGTTGTAGGTATGAAAGCAATAGTTACAGTGGGTGCGGATTATCATGCAGCAGGATCCATTCAATCACACAATAAACTAAGGAAAGGATTTCTGAGCTCATTGCTTGACAGCATTGCATTTAGTAGTGCATGCTGAGGTTAGAACAATAAATAGAAACAACAGCTTGGCGCAGCTTGTGTTGGTTGTACACCGCAATTGTCTTATTACTGTTCATGTAACAACTATTGCTGACCTGTTCCCAACCTACTGAGCAGTCTGCCTCATAAGCAGTTTAACAGAGGGCAGCCTCTCTGCATGCGGGCATGACATACTAATGTGATACAGAAATGCTCACAGCCAGTTAGTTGAACCAGAGTCAGAGAGACACCCACAGGTCAGCGCACTCCAATCAATGTCCATTCAGTCTATGCTCAGTTATAAAAAGGTACAGGACACACCCAGTTCTTTCAACATGATCATTGTGCTGACTGGTATGAGATGCAGCTAAGAGCACCAATCTTGGGCCAGACTGTCAGAAAGCAGGGCATGTACCCCACACTGGTGGGATATTCTTTCATAACCCCTCACCAAGTCAGTAACAAATGTGTGCTTCCAAATTACTGTACTAGTTATTATGAAGCCACAGACAATCCCCTTCAGGCACCCTAGCCCTTTATGCACCACCCAGACAAAGCAGTCTTCTAGGATAAGTGATTATTAAAACCATAAAAATCACATGTATTAGGTTCTTCCAGTTGCAGAGAACTGGAGATACACTTCACATCTTACCCCAAAATCATGCTGACATATTACTAAACCTTTAGTTTATTAACTAAGAAAAAGCAAGTGGCTAAAATAAATTGTATATATTACAGTTGATTTCAGATTTTTTAGATAAGGCTAATATTAGTACTATTAAACCTGCCAGTTTGTGATAAGTCTCTCTGATCACCCAAAAAGATGGAAGTCATCAGTCTTTTGTTCATACTTCCCTTTGTTAGCAATTATAGTCCACAAATGTGAAGGAATGAAGACTATGTCATAGTCCACGATTCATCTTTCTTATTTCAGGTCCATGGAAAGTTACTGCCACAAATATGGAGTTCAGGCCCCATGCCTTGCTGAGTCATGAAGCATTCCTTGCCTATGTGCTGCCTGAAGAGAACTCAGGAGGGATCCCTGGAAAAGCTGGTTGCCCTTAATGGGTCATAAGTCAGTCTGGTTAGTCTTGATGTAAATCTGCCTTGGAGGTAGTACTCAGAAATACAACAGGTTTAATATACAAACACATAGCAAAGTGTCAATTTCATATACAATGATTTTACATGAAACAGAAGAATCATATCTAGCAAACTAAATTTTCTGATGATATCTTACATGATACACGTTGTGCAAAAGTTATCACAATTGTGCAATAGTGATTATACAGTAATGGTACACTAACATAAACATGATCACCTTTCCTTTATACAGCATCACAACTGTTGTGTCTATACTCACCCAGCAGGCAATCACTGTGATCCAGCCATTGTCTGACTGCCATTTTCACTCTTACACTAGTGAGTCCAGGGAGAGCTCAGGAAGCATATTAGCACATTTGCAGTCAGTCTATTGATGTAACTACCTGCATTTTTAGCATGTGCAAGTGCTTTCTATTACAAGTTCCAAAGAGGTAGTCTAGCTCAGCAGAAACAAACAAGTAGGTTTCCCATCTTCAAAGTGTTTGACAAAGTGGGATCTCTCCCACAAAAGCTCATGCAATAAATAAATTTGTTAGTCTTTGACAGTGCCACCAGACTCTTTGTTTCTCTTTCTATTACTGTATCTTCCTTCTCACCATGGTAAGATGGATAGCTATACAAGCTCAATAAATCATCCTCACAACAATGAGCCAACAATGTGAAAGAATTTTTCCTTTGTGCACTATACTTACTGAAGGTAGGGAGGAGACAATGGAGGGTTAGTTAACTAAACATCCTTCTTCAAGATGGGCTGCTCACATACATTCTTATTCAGGTGTGTATGTGCCGCAGTGTACGATCATCCAAAAGCTTTTTTGCCATAGCCTGTCCCTGTAGGGTCAGTCGCCAACACCCCTTTGGTCCTGCACTCTTGCTGCAGTATATAGGTGGTGCCGAACACGAACACCCGCCCTTCTTCAGTCCCTTCTTTGCATTAACTTTGAAAAGCAGGGACGGAAGAAGGTACGGAATGTACGTGAGCAGCCTCTCTCAAAGAAGGATGTTTACAGGTAAATAACCCTACATTCTTCTTCAAGCACTGCTCACATCCATTCTTATTCAGGTGACTTACAAGCATTGTGCAAGATGGGGGGTGAAATTAAGACTTTCCCGCCTGTAGTATCACTCTGCTGAAGGCTGCATTGTCCCTTGTCTGTTGGATGATGGCATAGTGAGAGGCGAAAGTGTGTGCTGAGGAGCAGGTGGCTACCCTGCAGGTTTCTTGAATGGGCCCCTGCTCCAGGAAGGTCATTGAGGAGGCTTGTGCCCCAGTTGAATGCTCCTTGACCATTCCTGGGAGGGGAACATTTGCCCAGGGTTAGCAGTCCTTGATAGAGCTAGTTATCCAGGATGAGATGCATTGAGATGTCACTGCTTGACTTGTCATGCATTGTGCAATGGCAATGGCAATGAAGAACTGGGCTGATCTGCAGAATGGTTTGGTCCAATCAATGTAGAGGGGAAGTACCCTTCTTACATCAAGGGCGTGCCATCTCCTCTGGCTCCCCGTCACATGTAGACATGAAAAGAACACTGTGACATAAGGTTTATTCCACAGCAGAGGCCACTCCCCAGCTGGCTGTGTCCATCATATCCCAAAATGTCAGAAGTGTAGCATGTGCCACCCCCATGCCATCCTCCATCGAAGCATCGAATTCCATGGTGTGGTTTGATGGGATGAAGTCATGGAACCTCTGCATAGACTTCCACAGGTTGAAGCTGTATCGTCCTATCAGGGCTTGCTGATTAGCAATACATAGTTGCAATGCTGTCATGGAATAAACCTTACGTCCAAACAGTTCTAGTTGTTTTGCATCTCTGTTTTTGTGGGTTGATGCAAGCTGGCCCTGAACCTCCTGCCTGTGCTGGGACATAGGTGGTCTCAATGAGCCTCAGGACAGGGATTCCCTTTGGGGAGCTGATCTGGGGCCAGGGTCATCAATGCTGCTGGGCCCTGTATTGCCCTGGGCTGACACTGCCCTGGATCCAGCAGTGGCAGAAGCCAGATCTGTTCTGGGGCTGCCTGCTGCTGGCTGGCAGTGCAGCAGCAGGAGCCAGATCCAGGCTGGGGCTGCCTGCCACAGGCTGGCAGTGGCTGGAGCCAGATCTGACTCCAGGCTGCCTGCCACTTGCCAGCAGTGGCTGGAGGTGGATCAGGCCCCGGGACCAGATCAGGCCCCAGGGCAGGCAGGGGGTCGGGCTTGGGGGCAGGCCTGGACCCTTTTTTGGGGGCAGCAACGCCCCTGCCTGGAACCCTAGTTGGCCTTTTGGGCAGCCCACTCGTGAAAGGTTTGGGGCGGTGCAGGGGCCAGTGCTGAAGACTCCTTTCTGTCCCATGAAGGAGGGTGGGAGTCCCTCTGAAGTCAATCCTCGTGCAGGGTGCAGCCCCTCCAACACTCTGGTGCCAGAGCCCTACTGAGCGGTGATTGTTGCGTCAATAGAGGGGATGTGGAATCATGGGACCTGTGCTCCTGCAACCAGTGCCAGGATGCTGGCGGTGACTGCTTCCTGTGACACTTGCCTACTGGGTTTGCTACTGCCAGTGCAGGTGATGATGACCCTCAATGCCGGTGCCAGGCATCAGACTCTCCTGAGGATTAAGTGCAGGATCAATGACAGGAGGACTGTTGTAACAGTGCCAGTGACTGATCCCAGGAAGAATCATGGGAAGACAATCAGTGTGGGGACTGGAGCTCTTTCTCCCCTGACTGCAAGTCTGAGGTGGGCAACTCAGGCTGTGCTGAAGATGGGTCACACCTGTGTTGGGCATCTCCGGACCGTGCTTTTGGGCATGTGAGTCTAGATGCCTGATCCCAGGACGAGCTCCCATGCTGCAGAACCTGGCTGTGCATCAGGTCCTGTGGTGCCAAAGAGCTATGCCCACGTTGAGTCTTGGGCCAGGCCTCCAAAGTCATCAAAGTTTTCCTCTCAACATGACTGGTCTTGTTAGCAGAGAGGGTGTCAGCTGCTGTAGCAGTGCTCTTGCTGCTTCAAAGGTCTCCAGCATAGTTGGAGTTGCAATACCCGGTGTTCTCAGGCCACTATGTGGTGAGGGTCATGTCTTTTCCCTCAACGCCCAAACCTTTGGTGCAACCTCGTCCCTACTGGAATGGGTCATCCTCCCTTTCATCAAGGGAGACCAGTACTGGGGTGGGGAGAGTTGGTGCAGAGTGCGGCTCTGCACAGAGGTTCCCGGTGCAGGCAGTGCACCAGCTGCAACCAAAGCTGGATGAAGGGCTGCTTCCATGGCCATGGCCCAGAGGCAACTCTCCCTTTCCTCCTGGGTTCTCAGCTTAAAGGACTGACAAATATGGCACTTGTTGGTCCTGTGACCTTCATCCAAACACTTTAGACATCTTTTGCACATGTCACTGATCAGGAAAACCTTCCCACAAGAAGCACAGGGTTTGAAGCCAGGCATGGCCAAGCTGGCACTGGGCTCCATGTGTGCTTTCGGTGCAGTGACAGTGGATGAAACCTCCAATGAAACTATTAACCAAAGTGGTCTGAAGACCAGAAAACTGATGGTTGTTGATAACCAATTCATGAAGCAAGAAATGATGGGAAAAAACAGATGCTTGCAGAATTGCAAGGGCAAAGAGTTCCAAGACTATCACTTGGACAGAAAGAAGGAACCAAAGGTGGGGGACAGGTCAAAGCCATCTATAGCCTGCAGCCAGAGTGTGATATCCAGGGGGCATTGGCGACTAAACCCTACAGGTACAGGCGAAGGCTAAAAAAGCTTCTGGATAACTGTGCACTGTGGTACGTACACACCTGAATAAATGCATGTGAAGAACAGCATACAGGTCACAGTGTCTGAGCACTGTTGATACAGTAGTCTGGTACTTTCTGACATGTGGGGAGTCACATCAGCCATAAATAGGGGCTCCATGAGAATAAGAGAGAGAGCACTTATCTTTTGCAATGAAGTCAGTGCATCTTACTAAAGTTCACATACCATCATGCAGTTCAGGTAGAGGTATTTATTGCAAATGCTCAACATGAATCTCTCCCTTGCTCCTTCACTGGACCTGAATTCACACTGCAAGACATACAATAAAGTCAACATACTAAACTGAAAGATTGTATTAGGGCTTGCCACATGCCACCCTAGGGCAGCAACATGAATATATACCTTGTAAAGGTATCAGAGAGGAGAAGTCTATGACAAAGCACAACCTCAAGCTGCCCAGAAAGGTCACATCAATAATCACTTTAAAGAACTGATTCCATAGAGTGTCTGTGTACCTGAGTGACAAATGGAGACTGTATGAACCCTGGCACAAACTAAAGCTACAATGATATGCATACAATATTATGGGCTTCGCCTCATAAGGCAACATGGTGTGTGTCCCATGGCAATGACCTTCTACAGTATTCAAAGGGGTAGCTGTGTTAGTCTAGTCCAGCAAAATGAACAAGCAGTCCTGTGGCACTTTTAAAGACTAACAAATTTATTTATTGCAGGAACTTTTGTGGGTAAAATCCCACTTCGTCAGACGCTTAAATCCATGAAGTAAAATTTCACCCATGAAAGCTCATACAATACAGAAATTTCTTAGTTTTTAAAAGTGCCACAGAACTCCTTGTCTGTTTTTTGGTATATAAAAGTGACTGTGAACACACAGATCATAGACAGATCTAGGCAGAAATCTCAGGATAGTACCTCTGATGGCTGGAGATAGAGCCAAAATGCTTGTGGACAAGAAAACACAAATGAAACTTCAAACAAACAAACAAACTGAAATTGCCTACACAGAGGTGGAAAATCATAGCAGACAGACAAAAATCAGTTCTGCAGGTTCAAAAAAACTAACTATAGCCTAAACAAATAAGGAGTCCTGTGGCACTTTTAAAGACTAACAAATTTATTTATCACATGAGCCTTCATTGGAGAAAAATCCCACTTCCTCACATGCTTTTAAGATGAAAAATAAATTTCTTAGTCTTTAAAAGTGCCATAGGACTCCTTGTTTGTTTTGCTGAATTAGATTAACATGGCTACTCCTTTGGACCTGAATATAGCCTAAAGATGGAAAAAAGATACATCTCAGTGCTAATAGGCTATGTTTCTGTAATTAAAACATGGGGGAGACAGACAAAAAGTTAAAAAAAATTAAAAATCAAGCAATAGGATGCTGGTCATAGTGAGGAAGTATCACCACATCTAGAAGCGAATCTTTTCCATCCAACTGGTTGGTGCTGATTAGCGCAGGGCAGCGGGTGGGGGGAGCAACGTCATTGACATAGCAGGAAACTTGTTTCAATGGAGGCCAAGAAGTGCACTATTTGTTAAGTGTAACACCTGCATAAAAGTTAAGCTGGTAAATGGCAAGCAGCCCACTCTAAACTGAAAGCCATAGATAATATGCAATGAATCCTCTCTCACCTAGAGAGGTGAAGTCAAATTACATTTTAACAGAAAGGAAGCCAATATAATACAGTCTTGATAGTCTTGAAACCCATACTTCCAAACACTTGTGGGTAAAAAGCAGAGCCGCTTTTTCATTTTGCCACTCCGATTTCCCTTCTAATGTAAGAAAGATCACAGCAAAGGTTCAGCTATGTACATAAAGATATATCTTTCTCTATACCCAACAAAATGAGCAGACTCCAGTTGTCAGGCCCTTGCAAACATCTTACTCTTGCATTCTAGGGTAAGGGGACATTACTTATCTCTTTCAGTGGATAGTGACAATGTATTACTAGTACTTCAATTTGAAAATAAAAATGGTAAGATACCCTCCAACACCTGTGCCATGATCACTCTGAAGAACTTTTGTTTTCTACAACTCCAGGCTATGCTCAGTCTGAAGCTTCACCCCCAACATGGGCTTAAAGATTTCTCTTTTTCCTCCCAGGGTAACACTACATAATACATTATCAGTGAATGCACACAATTTTCTAACCTAAAAAAGCCTTGAAACTGGGAGTCCCTTGATGATGAGCTGCAGAATAAGCAAGGTTGTTGCTCCTGCACAAAATACATCTGGTTATGACTGGTAGAAAGTCAGATTAATGCTAGGAATGGTCCTTGCCACTAACTGGAAGTAAATATCAAACACTCTATATGTCCGCTCCTTTACGTTCAAAAGGGCAACAGGGGCACATCAAAGAAGATGCAAATCCCTGTACATCATGATGTTAGTGAGACATTTAGCTTCAAACTCCCTTCTCAGGCCATTCTCCTGATTCCAGGCAGGAGTAACTGGTAGACACATAGGCTTTGTACACGCTAGAGAATTATTACAGAATAAGCCATCTTTTTGCAAAAAAACAAGCCCACCATACACACCTGCATGTTGCTTGTTGCGTTACAAGTGCCCTGTTATACCAGAACAATAATACCACCTGTATGAGAGTCATAATGCCTATTGCAGAACTGCATATGTGAATGCTGCTGGAATTTTCTTCTGCAATCAGTGGCCTCCAGGAATGTCCCAGAATTCCAAGCCTGACTGCTCTGGTCTTCTGCTTGCACTCAGCTGCTCTGATACTACTAGCCCCTCCCCCTGTGAATTCTGAGAAGTTTTGAATTTTTTCCTATTTTCCTAGGGCAACATTGGAAAAGGGCATGAGTTGCTAGTAGCTACAGTGAATGATGACAAACAAACAGTGTCATAGGGGAGCTAGTAAATTTAGCACAGTGATCCACACTCCTCACCTTCTAACCAGTGTTCCTAGCACCAGAAGCTGACGAGCGGCACAGGGAGATAGATGCCCACAATTCAATACTCTTCTCTTGAAGAAATGCAAAGAAGTGTGGACACTCTTTTGCATTGGGAAGAGCGCAGTGTGAATGCACAGTTATGCTATAAATAGAATGCATTTATTATAGTGCAAAGACTTACTGGGCAACAATTTTCTAGTGCAGACATGGCCCGAGTGTTAGTTAGCAGACAAGGTTCTATTACTAAATGGAAGAGGGCATGATGTCAAAGGTCTGTTCAGCTCACATGTATAACTATCAGTGTGTCATCTGTCATTAATCAGCATCCTCTATATTATCTATTTCCAGTAGAGTCCTCAATGTCCTTAGCACTGTATAGCACACAAAAGGAAACAGAGCCGCTGCCCCAAAAAGCCTGCACTCCAGAAAGGCTGAAAGTGAGGTTAGATGAAGGAGGAGTAATATAGAAGTGATCAGGCATATCCTTATGATGATGGTCTATAGTATTAATATTATTTCATCCCCAACTACCCCATAACCTGCCTGTAATCTGCTAGTCACTTTCATACAGTTGTCAAATTTGTGGCAAGACTTTAAGAAGAATCTGAATCCAGAAAACACAGAAGCTTTGCATCCCAATCCAGGAGAGGTGTTCTGTGTGGGGCATAGCTTGGCATGTTTAACCTTTGAGGATGCTATGTGTCAAAGTACATAATTGATATGATTCCAAACAGACAGTAGTGAAGCCCACCCTAAAAAAGGACAATGCATCCTATCACTGGTGACCCTAAGGCTTTCCAAGTCATGTGGCCACTTAGCACCTTGCTATTCCAGGAACCCTGCACACACCTGACGCCATTCTGCTCTGCCTTCAAACTGTCAATATGCAGCTGAAGAAGACACAATGTGCAACAACAAACACCTATATATTGTTGCACGTAATAACATCAGTGATAGATTATCATGACCTTTAGCTACAATATCCACCTTAAGCATTTTACTCTGTGCATGAATGAAACCAACCATTTAAAAGAAAAATTAGCAACCAATTCTGTCATGCAACTGTAAGAAAGTTCCAGGGATCGTCAACACAGTTTGAACTTGGGGACCTTAGGATCTCTAGGGAGATCTCCACCATGTGAGCTTAAGGAAAAGCTGTTATTCCTAGAGGGGAACCAACCACTAAAGGACTTTGCAATGCATTTTGCCAATGAGATATTTAACAATTTGCTAGACAGCAGCAGATGGTTAGAGATCAATACTCCCGGGTGTCATTTCTGTCTCCGGGAATGGAAGGTGGTTTTATGGTTAGAACAGTGGCTCCCTGCAGTCTGAAAGAAATTGCAGATGAGACAAAAATTCTATTCCCAGCTCTGCCTCATGAGACAGCTTGCAAGGTCTCACTTTGTTTTTTAGTTAAATGAGAATGAAGAATATCTGACTACTTTCCATCTGAACGGTCTGTGGCCTTGCTCAGTAACAAGGGCTTAGGAATACACAGAAATAAACTGGAGTCAAAGTTAGGTTCAGAATTCATGGTTTTCTAGCTCCCAGCAAAGTTCACTTTCCCCTAGACTAAAAGGCCTCTCTCCATGCCTTTCTGCATACATACATATGGGAAGGAGAGAACGCTGCCTGACTCGGTGGAGGAAAGCATGAATTAGCTGAGGCACAAAATCCTGAAAAATCCAGTATGCTTGAAAGCTATCCCTGATTGTTTGCTTGTCCAATTCTGGCATCAAAAAGCCACAGCAGCAATTACATTCCTTGCTGCCTGCCAAAACGCATTCCGTTGTTCTTCAAATGGCAAAATGCATGGTGGCTCTGGCTCTTGGCTTCCTTCCAGCCAGCATATTTACACCAGCAGGCTTTACACTTATTCCTGTCAAATGCAGGCATTGTGCAAAGCTGCTGGGGCATGCAACCTGACCAGCTGCCATGGCAGGAGCTTCTCTGTCATGCCTAGGCATTGCACCAGGGGTGTGGTTCACTGGTGCTCCAGGAGACAGGGTCTCTGCCAGACAAAGGAAGTGAGCCAACTGCAGTAGATGGTAGAGTAATTTTCTAGTGCTGTCAGAAGAAGGTCCAGGAAGTTGACTTCTTCACTGTCATGTTGAATTGAGACAAACATCAGAATCCAGCTACCTCACCTGCCTGCTTTTGTCCTCACTGATTCTTTTCCCTATCACTCCCATGAATGGCTAAGACAATAATCACTATTTTTCCTTCTCACCCCCACAACATTTTTTATACTGCCCTGACCTTACTGGTTACCAGAATTGTAGGTTGTAAACCACCATCACACACAGAGTCTCTGATGTCAGCTGTCTTACCTGAGAGACACTATTCTGAAAAATAAATGGCATTTTTTCTGTCAGCGGAGCCTTACCAACAGGCTGAAGTGATGAGGGACTAGCCACAGCCTGGGAAGTGAGTCCCTCCACCTCTGCATAGACCCATTCTCTGCTGAGAAGAGCATGAGATTGAGTCCCTTATTTTTTACTTGCCATAAGGCTCTATAGCCTGATAACATAATATCCATGAGTAAGCCACATGATATTTGGGACAGATGCCAGCCAAGATGATGCAAATAGGCAGTATTGTCCCCTCTCCCCATAAAAGTCATTGACATTGGCCAATCATTTTTTTCCTAGAAGCAGGATTAAATCATGTTTTGGCGCTACTTCTGATTGCTGAACTCCTCCTCCTCCTCACCATGTGTGAGACAATTAGCATTAACAATTTATAGTAAAAAACATAATTTTAGGCAGAGGCTCCATCAATTAATTTTGTACTCTCTAGCCCACCCACACCCACACAGTGCTTGGAATCATCTCTCAGTTTTAGTTGTTGCAATCTGACAGCAACCAGATCTCTTGGCCAACCTTCCACATCATTCCCTGCTTATTCTCTCCATGGATACATGATAAACTCCAGTGTTCAATAGGTAACTATAGTCCAAGGGAAGGGGAGGAAAACAGGGTGTGCAAATTAGACTGATGTGCTAGATAATGCTATGTGGACTCAAACTGACCATGCAGAGTTCACAGTGTCACCAACTGGGGTCTAGAACTCATGTTGAGCTAGGACTTTGGCTGTGTGCCTGCGATTAGGGAAAGAGTTAGAAATATGGTGCTGACTGCTTGCATGTTTCCAAGGAGTATTTTAACTATAATCTCATGATATAAAATATAACAACAAACAGCATTTTCACTGAGGACACATTGAGGATTATACATTGTGTATTCTGGTGTGAATTAGTTTCAGGTCAAACAAAACATCTCACTTTGATTCAGACCATTTTTAATGTATAATTTTTTTAAAAATCCCTGTAAAAAGGAAACCAAGTTATTTCAAATCAAGAAAGCCTGAAAGTTTATTCTAGAAAATGAAAAAAATGTTTTACTTTTTCAGCATTTCTGTCCTCCAGATCAGAAACTATTTGTCAAAAGTCAACAACAATTTTCAAAACATTTAGATATTACTGAACTTGAACCCCTTTCCCTCCACAATCAAAAAAGCTGTGTGCAAAAAATTTCATCCAGTTCTACTCCTAAGATGGTAGGAGAATATTAAATTTGTGAAACATAATTCTTCCACAAAATTCCACACAAGCTCCTGTGAGGAGAAAGGAAGTTTAAGATACACAGGGCATGTGTACAGATTTGTAGATTCATAGCTGGATTTTACACACACACACCTGTAGCTGCAGTCATACCAGACACAATAACTTCAGAAGCTATTGAGAAACAAGTGCTGATGTGTTCCTAACTTATGTTTCTTTACAGTAATTGTCAATATCAGAAGGCATTTGTGGAACTGAAATCTTAGGTAATACTTCTCTGCAACTGCTGTTGCTAAGATCACCTTATTATTCTACACTGGCTATGCACTTTGCTTGCTTTTGACACTATATGGACAAATACTTTATAGAATCATAGAATCAGAGGGTTGGAAAGGACCTCATAGGTCATCTAGTCCAACCCCCTGCCAGAGGCAGGACCACTCCCACTAAACCATCCCAGTCATGGTTTTGTCCAGCCGGGCCTTAAACACCTCCAAAGATGGAGATTTCACCACCTCCCTTGCCAGCTCATTCCAAGGCTTCACCACTCTCCTAGTAAAAAAGTTTTTCCTAATATCCAGCCTCGACCTCCCTAACCACAACTTGAGACCATTGCTCCTCGTCCTGTCCTCTGTTATTACCGAGAACAGTCGAGCTCCATCTTCCTTAGAGCATCCCTTCAAGTAGTTGAAGGTTGCTATCAAATCCCCCCTCAATCTTCTCTTCTGCAGACTAAATAAGCCTTATGCTATCAGTCTTTCCTCATAGGGCTTGTGCTCCAGCCCTTTAATCAATTTGGTTGCCCTCCTCTGAACTCTCTCTAGCATGTCCCTGTCCTTTTTGTAGTGGGGAGCCCAAAACTGAACACAGTATTCTAGATGTGGCCTCACCAGTGCAGAATAGAGGGGAATGATCACATCCCTTGATCTGCTGATAATACTTCTTTTGATGCAGCCCAGTATGTCATTGGCCTTTTTGGCAGCAAGAGCACACTGCTGACTCATATCTAGCTTCCCATCCACCATGACCCCCAGGTCCTTTTCTACACTGCTGCTACTTCGCTGAATGTTTCCCAGCTTGTAGCGGTGCATGGGGTTTTTTCGTCCCACGTGCAGGATTTTACATTTGTCCTTACTGAAGCTCATAAGATTTCTATTGGCCCACTGTTCCAATTTATCTAGGTCTCCTTGAGTCCTGTCCTTGCCCTCCAACGTGTCTGCTGGTCCCCCCAGCTTGGTGTCATCCGCAAACTTACGGAGAATGCAATCTATTCCATCATCCAGATCACTGATGAAAATGTTGAACAGAACCAGCCCCAGGACCGACCCGTGGGACACACCACTCGTGACTGGCTGCCAGCTAGACATGGAAACGGAGGTTACTCACCCTTCGGTGCAGTAGCCGTGGTTCTTCAAAATGCGTGTCCCCGCACTGCTCCACTATAGGTGTTGGGCTGCGCCCGCACCCAGCCGTGGAGATTCTTCTCGCAGAGCCTGAGGGGGAAGAGCGCGCGTGGCCGGCTTCCTGCCATTTGGAACGCGCGCGCGCCCCCCCATCTGTTCCTTCTCCACCGCGGAGTCCCGCTATATACGGGGGTACTCCGAAGCAGAGGGGAGGCGGGTGGGGAGTGGAGCAGTGCGGGGACACGCATCTCGAAGAACCACGGCTACTGCACCGAAGGGTGAGTAACCTCTGTTTCTTCGTCGAGCAGTGTCCCCGCTGCTCCACTATAGGTGACTACCAAGCAGTATTCTAACTGGTGGAGGGATCTTCGGGGGTACCCTTTGCGGCAGTGTTAAGCACCGCAATACCCAATGATGCATCACTAGAGGCATCCTTGTCAACTGCATAATGCTTTATGAAGGTATCGGAGGATGCCCAAGTAGCCACCCTGCAAATATCTACGATTGGCACATTGTGGAGGAATGCTGTGGAACTGGAAACTGCTCTGGTGGAATGAGCTCTAATACAATGTGGGGGCTCGGAACCATGTTTCTCATAAGCCGTGCGAATGCACATAACAATCCACTTAGAGAGACTCAGTTTGGAAATTGGATCACCTCTAGACCGTTCCACTACTGATACGAACAGTCTGGGTGTTCTCCTAAAAGCCTTCATCCTGTCTATGTAGTAGGCTATGGCTCTTTTGACGTCTAGGGTATGCAGTGCTGCCTCCTCATGGGTCTTATGCGGTTTTGGGCAGAAGACTGGGAGGTGGATTGTCTGGTTGATATGAAAACTGGAAGAGACCTTGGGTAAAAATCTGGGATGCGGCCTAAGGGAGACCCTATCCTTAGTGAAAATGGTGAAGGGAGGGCAAGCCATGAGTGCCCCTATTTCTCCCACTCGCCTAGCTGATGTTACTGCTATCAAAAAGGCAACCTTCATCGACATATGTAGCATGGAACAGGATGCCAACGGTTCGAAGGGTGGCCTAGTGAGGGATCTCAGAACCAGGGGTAAATCCCACAGGGGTACCGGGGGTCTAATGTCCGGGTAAATGTTATGAAGGCCCTCCATAAAGTGCTTGACAACACTATGAGAGAATAAAGACGAGCCCTCCACAATTTTGTGGAAAGTTGACATGGCTGCCAAATGAACCTTAATAGTAGTAATAGCTAATCCCTTTTCTTTCAGATCAAGGAGATATTCGAGGACTTCCCGGACGTGCGTGGACTGCGGGGAGAGGTGACGTTCCTGACACCATGCGGCGAATCTCCTCCATTTTTGCAGGTAAGTCAGTCTGGTTGTTGGCTTTCTACTATTTAATAATACGTGTTTTACACGGTCCGAACAGAGGTGTTCCAAGTCGTTGAACCATCCAGGAGCCAGGCAGTTAGGTGAAGCTTGCTCAGGTGTGTGTGTTGGATCTTGCCGTTGTTCTGCGTGATCAGGCTCAGAATGAGCGGAAGCGTGATCGGTGTTGCTAGCGACATTTGGATGAGGGAGGAATACCATGGCTGTCTGGGCCATGCTGGGGCGATTAATATTACTCTCGCCTTGTCCTGCTTCAGCTTGTGGACCAGCTTGGGAATCATGGGGATCGGGGGAAAAGCATAAAGGAGAACACGCTGCCATTTCAGTAGAAACGCGTCTCCTAGAGAGCCTCGACCCAGGCCTGCCCTTGAACAGAACGAAGCGCATTTCTTGTTGTTCTGTGTTGCGAATAGATCTATCGCCGGCTGACCCCAATGACGGAATATGTCCTCTAGGATCGTGTCATCTAACTCCCACTCGTGAGGTTCTGCGAAATGTCTGCTCAGCATGTCTGCTCTCGTGTTGAGCGTGCCCGGTAAGTATATTGCCTCCATCTGAACGCCGTGACATATGGCCCAGTCCCATAGCCTGAGGGCCTCCACGCATAGGGACTGGGATCGAGCTCCGCCTTGCCAATTGACGTAGTACACTGCTGCTACGCTGTCCGTCAGTATCTTTATGCTTTTCCCTTGTATGAGGTGTATGAAGTGGCGACAAGTGTTCCTTATGGCTCGTAACTCGAGGAGGTTTATATGCAAAAGACTCTCAGCATGTGACCACTTCCCTTGCACAGTCCAGTGATCTATATGTGCTCCCCATCCTGCAAGGGAGGCGTCGGTTACGAGCAGAAGGGCCGGAGTGTGCTGAGAAAAAAGGACCCCCTGCTGAAGGTTTGCTGGTAGGGTCCACCACGAGAGAGTGTCCTTTATGGGCTGCAGCATAGATAAGACACGGTGTATCGAATGCCGGTGAGGTTTGAAATTCCTCAGGAACCACATTTGCAGGTGCCTCATGTGAAACCTGGCATTGGGGACCAGATGCGTAGCTGCCGCCATGTGCCCGAGGAGCTGCATACACTGGAGCGCTGAAACTGTGGGGGCAAAGAGTATGCTTTTTATGAGAGTTTGTATGGCTATTACTCTTTCGCTTGTGAGAAACGCCTTGGAAGAGGGAGTATGAATGGTCGCGCCTAGAAATTGTAGCTCCTGTACTGGTTGAAGGGAGGATTTCTTGTAGTTGATTGTGAGCCCCAAATGTAGGAAAAGCTGTTCCGTGAACTCCACTGCCTTTTTGGCTTTTGAGAACGATCGTGCTTTCAGCAGGAAGTCATCCAAGTATGGAAAGATAGTTATCCCTTGAGTTCGCATGTAAGCCACCACTGCTGCCATAACTTTGGAGAAAACTCTGGGGGCTGTACACAGTCCAAAAGGGAGTACGTTGAATTGGTAATGGTAATCTTGGAAAGTAAAACGTAGGAATCTCCTGTGTGCAGGATGTATGGAGATATGGAAGTAGGCGTCTTTTAGGTCAAGGGACGCCAGCCAATCGTCTTGCTCTAAAGAAGGGAGAATGTTTGACAGCGTAACCATTTTAAACTTCTTTACAGTGATAAAAGTGTTGAGG
>ML681986.1:384152-451890 GCA_007922195.1 Podocnemis expansa | reverse complement strand
GCACACCTCTCGAAGAACACCGGTTACAGGCAAGTAACCTCTTCTTCTTCTTCGAGTGCTGCTCCTGTCCATTCCTTAGTAGGTGAATAACAAGCCATACCTCGGAGGTGGGAGACATCACAAGGAAATGGACTGAAGCACCGCTCTGCCCACCGCAGCGTCCTGCTGAGCTTGCTGGGTGACGGCATAGTGCTGCGAGAATGTATGCGGGGTAGACCACGTTGCCGCCCGGCAGATGTCGGCAATCGGGACCCCGGCGAGGAAGGCAGTGGAAGCCGCCTGCGCCCGAGTGGAGTGCGCCGTTACCCGCGGTAGGTGTCTGCCGCCCAGTTTATAGCATTCTTTAATGCAGGCCACAATCCAGGAGGCGATGCGTTGAGAGGACACCGGTTGGCCTTTTTTATTGTCCGCCACAGTGACGAAGAGCTGGGGGGTCTTTCGGAAAGGCCTAGTCCGCTCTATGTAGAAAGCGAGCGCCCGGCGCACGTCTAGGGAGTGGAGACGCCGCTCCTCCTCTGACGCATGGGGTTTCGGGTAGAAAACCGGTAAGGAGATGTCCTGATTTAGATGAAAGGGCGACACCACCTTACGTCTGAAGGAAGGGTGCGGGCGGAGCTGTACTTTGTCCTTAAAGAACTGCGTATACGGTGGATCAACCACCAAGGCACGCAGTTCGGACACCCGCCTGGCTGATGTGACAGCCACCAAGAAGGCAACCTTCCATGACAAATACAGAAGGGAGCAGGTCGCCAGTGGTTCGAAGGGGGGCCCCAGTGAGTTTAACAAGGACTGTATTCAGGTCCCATTGGGCTGTGGGTGCCTTAATAGTTGGGTACAGTTTAGAAAGACCCAGCAGGAAACGCTTGACCAGGGGAACCGTGAACAAGGAGACACCCCCGGGGGCGCGGCGAAAGGCCGCAATCGCCGCTAGGTGCACCCTCAAGGAGGACAACGCCAGACCCTCTGACTTCAAATGCCACAAGTAGTCCAGGAGGCGGTGAACCGAGACCAGCTCTGGGTCCTCTCCTTGCTCCGAAGCCCAGCGCGCAAACCGGAGCCACTTTGCAACGTACGTGGACCTTGTGGTGGGCTTCCTGCTACCACACAACACTGTCCGCACCGGGGAGGAGCATAGCAGCTCAGCACCCGTCAGCCACGGAGGCACCACGCGTGGAGATGCAGGGCTTCCAGGTTGGGATGAAGCAGGCTCCCGCCGTCCTGGGACAATAAGTCCGGTCTGAGCGGAAGCGGAATCGGCCGGCGCTGGGACCACCGCACCAGGGTCGTAAACCAATGTTGCCTGGGCCAGGCGGGAGCGACCAAGACGACCAGCGCCTTGTCCGCCTTCAGTTTGTACAGCACCTTGGCCACCAGCGGGGTCGGAGGAAAAGCGTACAGGAGACCCCGGCCGCCCCAGTGGATCTCGAAGGCGTCCCCTATGGAGCCGGGGCTGCGACCCCGAAAGGAGCAGAAACTCCGGCACTTTGTGTTGACCCGAGTGGCGAAAAGATCCAGAAGGGGATAACCCCACCTCCGGAAGATCGAATCCGTCACTTCCGGGTGAAGGGACCACTCGTGTGTGAGAAACCTCCGGCTGAGGTTGTCCGCTAAGCAGTTCCGGAGGCCGGGAATATACGATGCCACCGGTCGGATCTCGTGGCGAATGCAAAACTCCCAGAGCTGCATGGCCTCCCGACAAAGGAGGGGTGAGCGAGTACCACCTTGCTTGTTTATGTAGTACATTGCAGTGGTATTGTCGGTATGAACCGATACCGATCGACCCCGGAGTTGGTCCCGAAATACCCGGCAAGCAAGCCGGATCGCCCTCAGCTCCTTCACATTGATGTGCAGGGGCAAGTCTGCTATTTCCCACATGCCCTGAGTTCGGAGAGCTCCAAGATGAGCGCCCCAGCCGACATCGGATGCATCCGTAGTCAGGCGCAGGAAAGCCTGAGGGGAACGGAACGGGACTCCGGAGCACAAGTTGGGGGTACGCGTCCACCAACTCAGGGACTCGAGCACCACCAGCGGCACGGACAGCATGGCGTCCAGATTGTCCCGCCCCGGGCGGAACACTGTCGCAAGCCACAACTGGAAGGGCCGCATTCGCAGACGGGCGAAGGGAACCACAAACGTGCAAGCGGCCATGAGACCCAATACGCGAAGGCACTCGCGGGCCGATACCCGAGGAAACCGCACCAGCAAGTCTATTGTCTGCTTTATCGTCTGGAAGCGGCTGGCTGGGAGGCTTGCCCGCGCTGATGTGGAATCGAGGACCGCCCCTATGAACTCTATCCGTTGGGCAGGAGATAGGGTCGACTTTTGAACATTTATTAGCAGGCCCAAGCGAGTGAACAGGGACCGGGTCACGCTTAGGTGGGCGAAGACCTCCTGCCGCGATCTCCCCACGATCAACCAGTCGTCGAGGTATGGGAAGAGCGCGACTCCTTGCTTTCGGAGGTGAGCCGCCACGACCGCTAGGCACTTTGTGAAGACTCTCGGAGCGGCGGAGAGTCCGAAGGGGAGGACGGTGAACTGTAGGTGGGCATGCCCCACCACGAAACGCAGAAACTTCCTGTGTCGCGGATGAATCGCGATGTGGAAGTACGCGTCTTGTAAATCGAGGGCGGCGTACCAATCGCCCGGATCCAGAGAGGGAACAATGGAGGCGAGGGAGACCATCCTGAACCGGATTTTGCGCAGGAACCGGTTGAGCCGGCGCAAGTCCAGTATGGGCCTCAGGCCCCCTTTGGCCTTGGGGACAAGGAAGTAACGGGAATAAAACCCCTTGCCCCTGCAGGACGGTGGGACTTCCTCGACTGCTCCTTTTTGGAGTAGGACCCGCACCTCCTCTTGTAGGGCACGCCGGTGGGCCTGGTCCCGCAGGACACCACGAGGCATAGGAGGGGCCGAGGGGGGTAATGAAGAAAATTGGAGGGAGTAGCCCTCCTGAACCGTCCTGAGAACCCAGCGGTCTTTCGTAATCAGGCGCCAACGGGGCGCATAATGGGACAGTCTGTTGTAAAAAACAAGGGTGTTTGGATCCTGGGTGATTGGTACGTCTCCCCCGAGCTGATTTTCAAAAGGACTTCTTTGCACCCCCCGATGGGCGCGAGGGACCTTGTCCACTAGGGTGGCGGCTAGCCGGCCGACGTGGCCCTCTACCCCTTCGCCGGTCCTCGTCCTGGCGGCGGAAGTAGGGACGCGAAGGAGGAGGCGCTGGCTTAAACGGCTTCCTCTGGCTCGCCGGAGTGTGAAGACCCAAGGACTTAACCAGCGCCCGTGAATCTTTTAGCGTCTGGAGACGAGTGTCAGTTTGGGGGGGGAACAGATCAGGCCCCTCAAAAGGCAGGTCCTGGATAGTGTGTTGGACCTCCAGGGGCAACCCAGACGCTTGCAGCCAAGCAGAGCGCCTCATAGTGACCCCCGTAGCCATGGAACAAGCGGCAGCATCGGCTGCGTCCAAAGCAGATTGCAGGAGGGCCTTAGACACCACCTTGTCCTCCTGAATGGACGCGGAGAAGGCCGCCCTGGAGTCCTGCTCCAAGTTTTCACTAAAACGCTCCATGGCGGACCAGGCGTTAAAGACATAACGGCTGAGGATAGCTTGTTGGTTTGCTATCCTCAGCTCCAACCCCCCAGTAGAGTAGACCTTGCGGCCGAAGAGGTCCAGTTTTTTTGAGTCCTTGGACTTAGGGGTGGACCCTGGTCGACCTTGTCGCTCTCGCTCATTCGCCGCCGCAACCACCAAGGAATTACGGGCAGGATGAGAATAAAAATGTTCGTAGCCCTTAGAGGGAACAAAGTATTTGCGCTCAGCGCGTTTGGCCGTAGGGGGAATCGAGGCCGGGGTATGCCAAAGCGCCTTGGTGGTGCTATGCACAGTTTTAATAAAAGGCAGAGCCACGCGGCCTGGGGTCTCTGGGAGCAAAATGTCGACCATAGGGTCCGCGTCCTCAATAATGTCCTCGGCCGGTAGGTTCAGGCCGGTTGCCACCCGACGAAGGAGCTCCTGGTGGACCCTAGAATCGTCCAGGATCGCTAGGGGCTTGGCTCCCGCCACCGCTTCATCGGGGGGCGAAGAGGAGGATTCCTCGAACTCAGGGTCCTTGGACTGAGTCCCAGAAGTTACACTACGGGCCCCCGTAGTGAAACTCTCCCTGTCCGCCTCGCCCCGCAAGGACTCAACCTCCGACAACTCCCCGGTACCGACAGGGGGAGGAGCGCCCAGCGCAGCTGATGGAGGGAGTCGAACCTGCGAGCGAGCGGAGGGCACAGCGCCCACTCGAGATGCGTGGACGGCCCAGGGAGTCCAGAAGGGCCACTGCCAGCCGGGCCACTGAGGGGGCGGAACCGCCGGCGCCGACTGAGGAACAGGCCCTGCAACCTGTTGGGGGCGGTCCAGCACCAACTCTGGCGCTGAACTTGAGGAGGAGTGCGGGGACCATGGCGGTGCCGCCGACGGTACCGGGGACCGGTGCCGGCTCTCTCGTGGACGGCGAGGTGGAGACTCTCGGTGCCGCTGGGGGGATCGGACAGGAGGAGCTCCCGCCGCTGCGATGACCGGTGCCGGTGCCGGTGAGTGGTGCCGGTGCTCCCGGGGCGGTGCCGGTGCCGGTGAGCGGTGCCGGTGTTCCCGGGACGGTGCCGGACTGCGGCGCCGACTCAGCAGAAGAGCCGGCTTCCCTCGGGACGGTGCCGGACGCGGTGCCGAGGTCGACGACGGTGCCGACGGGGCCGAAGGTGCCGCAAGCGCCTGCGCTGCGGCGAAAGCCTCCGGCGTAGTTGGCAGAGCCAAGGCCTCCTCCAAAATGTCTCGAGTCGGCGAAGACGTGGAACCCGGGCTAAAACGTGCCTCTGAAGGGTCACGAGACGACGCCAGGGATACAGAGACCGGCTGGCCAGCATGGCTCTGGCCGTCTCCCTGCCGCACCGGGGCACGGTGCGGGGACGTCTCCTCCAGGCGCTTCCTCTTAGTCGGCACCGGGGAGGAGGAACGGCGCCGAGACGCTGCTGCCGTCTTAGTGCGGCCCGGCTTCGGTGCCGCAGACGGTGCCGAGGAGGCCGGTGCACTGCGCACCGACGGTGCCGTGCTGGACCCCGAATCGCCGGGGACCGGCCGAAGAGCCTCCTCCATGAGGTGCAGCTTCAGGCGTTGTACCCTGTCCTTTTGGGTCCTTGGCTTGAAGCCACGACAGATTTTACACCTCTCGGTGAGATGGGCCTCGCCCAAGCACAAAAGGCAATCACCATGCGGATCGTCCATGGGCATGGGCTTCTTGCAACGCCCGCAAGTTTTAAAGCCCGGCATGGCCCGACCCCGAGCCCGGGGCGGGCGAAGTATCCAACACGAACAACACTAACTAACTATAAACAACAAAAGATTCGGGTACTCCGAATAACGCAGCCACATGCAAAGCAGCACGAAGCCAGGGAATGTTCCAGCGACCGACAGGGCGGTAAGAAGGAACTGAGGAGGGGCGGGTCGGCTCGTGGCTATATAGGCAGTGGCGGCGGCGCCACTCCAGGGGGCGCCACGGCCGACCCTACGGGTACTCTAGAGGAAAAATTTCCGGCGTGCCGTGCACGGGGCGTGCAGACACCTACTAAGGAATGGACAGGAGCAGCACTCGAAGAAGAACCTGCGCATATGGTGACCAACCTGGCCATGGTGCCCAAGGTAGCCCCTGCTGAGGAAAAGGGTACCATGGGATGTTAGCCCATGGCCATGGCTGTGGCTGCTGAGGAGCTGTGCCGGCTTGTTGCAGATTAACAGTATCTGGCACATCCCGGTCAGAATCATAGCTCGATTCCTGACTGGACAAAGAGGAAGAATCCGACCGGTTATCATCTCCTGAGGGCTATATGCCATAAAGCGGAGAGAAAACAGGTGAGGAACCAGAGGAAAAGTCCTCTCTGAGACAGTGCTTTGACTTCCTCCTATGTTTACGGGGAGGAGATTGCCTAGAGCCTGAATCCCGCTGGTCTAAGCCCTGTGGTGGTATGTCGGGTAGCGGTACCGGAGCGGAAGGATGCGACGGCTGCGTTGCCGGCAACTGCTGCACCGGTACCGTCAGGTGGGGGTACCCCGGCGCTTGAGCAACTGGCGCCAAGAGAGACAAATTCGGTGCAGGCACTGGTAGAAAACTGCTCTGCCCCGAGAGCGACAGCACCATGGCTGTCATCAAGGTTAGCGGTGCCCCGGAGAGAGCCGCGGTACCACTGACAGGCACTGTAATTGCCACTGGTGTGGATGGCGGTACCGGGGGAGTGACCGGGGACGGCAGCTCTAAAGTCAGCGCGGAGCCGCTCTGCACCGCCTGAGAGCCAGAGGAATGATGCTTTGGCTTATGGGGCTTTTTGGAGGAACCTGCAGCCTCCCTAGACCCCGTGGGGTCATGGCCAGCCTTATTTTTCTTTGCTGGTATCGGAGGGGAGGACACCGAAGCGCGCTTCAGGGCAGCGTCCCTGAGCGGCGATTTGCCTGGCTCCGATGCGGGTCGGAGGGCTCCCTCCATTAGGAGGAGTTTCAGCCTTCTGCTCCTCTCTTTCCTTGCTTGAGATTTCAGACTGTTGCAGTGGGGGCAGGAGTGAGCTAGATGCTCCTCTCCCAAACACTTAATACATTTTTCATGCCCGTCAGAGGCAGGCATAGGATCGTTACAGCTGGAGCAGCGCTTGAATCCTGAAGCTGTCGGCATTGTGGCTGAGGAGATTTTTTTTTTTCTTATGAAAAACCTTAACACTAACAACTAACCAACTAACTAACTAATAAACTCAGAACTAACAGAAAATGCTATTAATCTAAAAGGGAAGACGAACTGAGGAACGGGTGAAAACTCCGTGCTGGGTGAGCGGCGGTTAAGAAGGAACTGACGGGTGGGGGGGGGCGCGCGCGCGTTCCAAACGGCGGGAAGCCGGCCACGCGCCCTTTGGTCCGCTGAAATCCTGCTGTGGTGTAGACCTGCCCTTAGACTAATCCAAGACAATAATTTTCTTAGCAGGACTTATTTTAATTGTCACTGAACTACTTAAGCATTTATATCCTTTGCCAGTATGCTAACATCAGCCAGAAGTTGCAGGGTACAAGTTAAACCCTTTTTTGGGGGATAGAGTGGGGAAGGTACACTTTTATCTGTCATCTTTGGGCCAGATGCATTAGTTTAGATGAAATAAAGGAGCTCCAAAAGTCAAAAAGTGCTACCAAGACGTGGTCACTGTCCAACATTTAAAATTTTTTTTTAAAAGATTCAGGATTTAGTACACAGAAACCACAATCTTACTACCATGGCAAATACATAATAAAAAAAAATCCTTTTTAACCTTTTAATAAAGATACAGAAAAAGAAAAATAGCAGAAACATTTCAAAAGTGAAGCATGGCTTTCATTTTAGCATCACATGTTCCCTTTCCCTTTAGCTGGATGTTCTTAAAGAAAAAAATCCTTGTTTGTCTTTTAGATGGTATTAAAGAGAGTAATACATGTTCTTTTAGTGAAAAGCGAAGTTAGTGGAGCTGGGCTGTTGTTGCTGTTCTTGTTAAAGACTGATTCTGTTTCCTAAGAGGAGAAAGCAAAACAAAAACTAAAAACAACTGCCCTCCGCCAGCAAAGATAGAAAATTAGTATTGTGTCTCTGGCACTGACTCATGCAACCTCACTGTTGGTAAAAACACAGGCACTGAACAAGGTCTTCTCAGATGCTTTGAGGCTTGGTAAATTTGTATTACTGTTAGGCTGTTTAAGGGACTGCTTTTAGTTGTCCTTCTCTGGTCACAGGCTTCCAGCAATATTACAAAATACACAGTATTGCCCAGCAAGGCAAGATTTTTACTAGAGAGAAGGAAAAAAGGAGAAGGATGGGAAAGAGAAAAAGTAAGGTGAGTAATGAAAACACACAAAAGAGGGTGAAGGCGAGCACAGGAGGTGGGAGCTGTGTATATGACAAACTCTCACATCACAGGTGGAATTTGGGATTTAGTTGGAGCCAGTGGTTGTGACAAGGTCATTTGGTTCCCTCTCTCTAGCCCATTGTGGTCTGGGCAACTCTCAGAATCAGGATAACAAAGGCTTGGGGTCCCAAGTGAACAGTGGCATGGCTGCCATGATGTTGAAGCTCACTCCAGTAGCTAATTTTTCTCCCCAGAGTCTCTTTCAGGACCACAAAAGGGAGTGATGGGTGGAGTAGCCCATCCTTTCACTATTGCATCTGACAATTAGGCCTAATTTCTGACACAGCAATTTCAGGTCATTGATTTTTGATGCCACGCAGTCTTGTTTATCAGGCATGATGTTAATGTAGTCCTTGAGTTACATCACTAGGCTCTTTTGCTTGGACTAATTCAGTCTCTCTGTCTCCCTGTTTTGCAACTTTTCCAACAACAGCCAATGTTGATAGGTTATTGTGACACTTTGTATGCTCAACTGTGAAAAGGGAATAAAATTGTAGGCTCAGCTATCACAGCAGCCTCTATTCATACATGGGAAGTTGATGTTCTGAAACCATAAAAACAAACAGGAGATAAGATACTGTTCAGATGACATGTTCAGGGAAAATAAAAACCCATCACCAAAACCAGTGCAAAATCTACCATTAACTTTGAGGGTGACTAATGCTGTGGAAAAAAGGAGAATGAAGGGTAACAATAATAAAAAAAGATTAAAGTTATGTTTACATCTTGTGTTTCTTCACATGAGATCTTATGTTTTTAATGCTACTGTATAATAGGTAACATTTTAGGTACAAATCCTGCAGACCTACTCACGCCTTTAAAAACAAACAAGGAGTACTGTGGCACTTAAAGACTAAAAAATTTATTTATTTCATAAGCTTTCATGGTTGAAAATCCTACTTGGTAAGATGGTTTGAAGATGGGGGAATTTACAGAATGAGAAGAAATAAATGCAGGGAAGTGTAAGTTATGGGAACAGGGCACATTGTAACAGCACATTTCCTTGCATTTATTTCCTCCCATTCTGTAAGTTCCCCCATCTTCAAAACATCTGATGAAGTGGAATTTTCTCCGACGAAAGCTCATGGAATAAACAAATTTGTTAGTCTTTAAGTGCCACAGGACTCCTTGTTTTACTGAACTAGACCAACATTGCTGTCCCTCTGGAGCGCCACATCTTTAACTTTACTCATTAAAGTCAATGGGACTACTACTCACTGAATGTACTGATAGGCACAGCAGTCTTATCAAGATCAGAATCTTAAACTGGAAAAGACTAATAGATGCACAATTTTTTCATAGTTCTGTGATTAATTTTGCTATTTTGGTATTTTATATTTTTTGCAACTGTTATTGTTGATATTTGAAGATAGAATATTTCTCATCTGAAATGGAAAAAGGATTTTTCATTTTCTCTTTTTTAGTGATTGCCTAAACAAATACTATGCCATTATGTGGTTAGTTCAGTAAAAGGTTTTTTTTATTTGTATGTATGTTTTTGCGACTTAAAAAAATGTTGATGTCTACAATATTTTGGAGACAGCAAACGATGTCATCTGCCATTTTAAAATGACTTCTCATTTTGTGGTTTCAGAAAAATTTATCCATTCTACTTATCTTGAAAAACAGTCCCTTTTCTGAGGAGAGGTAGGTGCTTTCTTCTACTAATGACAGCAACTTAACATCATTGCCCCTTTTAAAAAAATTATCAACTATCCTACTACCTTATGGATGCATGAAAAATGGCTACCTGAACCTGTTCCTTCTGAAATGAGGAGCAAAATTGCAAGTTTCAAAATGCAAGGAGGTGTCATGCAGTGCAAAGTTAAGTCAGAGGTAGATATACTAGGAATGGTACTACCTACAGTCAAAAATCTAGCCTTTACTTCCCAAATGGTGGGATCAGCTCAGGTCCCTTCTACAAATGAACCTTATGTAGGGGAAGATATAGAAATATGTGTGCACAGATACAATAAGACAAACAAACAAGTGCTTGCATCAAAAAATTAATTGTAATTTGTCAAACTAACCTCCAAAGAAAGAGTTTAATTCTGTTGTATCGTCAGCTAATTTTAGAAGAATATACTTGCAGGGGTGACATTTTTCAAATGTTTGGCACGCAAAAAAAGAAAAGCACATGGTCATTTTCTCAACCAACCTAAGGAACTGCTATATGGATGTGTTAATTTGTAAGTATGTATCTGTCTGCCAGGAGGTTTTTCTTGGCTTGTTGTTGCTGCAGCTGAGGGAGTATGTTAAAGCCACTGCATCTGGGAATGTTGCTGTAATTTTGTGCTTTCAGCACACTGCCTAATCACATACACAGAAGGACATATTCTCTTATGTCTGAGAGTCACTTTGGTTAAATCTCGACTCACCAAAGGCTTCAAGAACCACAGTCACACAGCTGAAACGCAGAAGTTCAGCAGTGTTGCATGACTATATAGTAGACATCAACAGAGCCATTTATATTGATTTCAGTCATTCTCATCGAATGTTAACAATACAATACATAAGATGTAATGTATGCTTTTTTAAAGTAATATTCACCATACAGATCACAATGTGGTTGAACATGCAATAGAAGCCTGAACTTAATTCAATAGTGAACTGCTTTTCCTTGATTTCTAGAAGGATTAATAACTTGAACTCACAACATTGGACTTCAGTCTTCTTCACTGGGTGAAATTCCCCCTTTCATAATTACTTCAATCTTTAGTTCCAAAACATGTTGCATTATCTGCTGAATTTCACAGCAGAGTTACTGAAACTGTTTACTTAAATGTAGTACATTGACCTTTCACTGACGTCAAATTCATGAACAGGCTCCAGGAATCTGCAAAGTTGAGGAACATAAAGAGTTGTTTCTTGGGCATTCCCTGCTGCAATCAGTGCCTTCAGAGTGGCAGCATTTCCAATACCATCATGTCATCACTGTTCATTTTGAAACTTTTCTTTGGAAGGAGACAGTTTTTCAGAATGCTGGAACTTCTGCCTTATATCAGAAAGGAAGAAACTTAAGTGAGAACACAAAGCTGGTCTTTTTAAAAAAAGTACAAATTTAAGAGAATGTGCTAGTAGTAACATATTTTCTGTCTAGTTTCATAAATGTGCCTGATTATATGCTCCAGAAAGTTTCTTTTTGTCCATTTGTCCCAGCACTGAACTGCCCTATTAGGAAGTTCTTCTCAATATACTCCTTGATTATATGCTTTTCCAGCTGTAGCACTCTCATATAACCTGGCTGACTAAGTGGAGATAAATTTTTCTTGTAGCAGCGATTAATAGAGTCCTGCAAATCCGCAGATATCTGCATTATGTCTACAAATGCGACACGGATGTCCACGATCCATTTCTTGCAGATGCAGATTGGATGTAGATCCACATATTTGCATCTGAGCAAGGCTGTACAAATGAGTAGACCCATGCAAATCTGTAGATATCTACATTATATCTGCAGATACCTGCATCCACAGATCTGATGTGGATATCTGCAGAGACCTGCATCTGCAGATGTGATGTGGATATCGGCAAACATCTGCAACCGCAAGAAACAGATGCAGATCCACATATTTGTATCCATGCAGGGCTCTAGTGAATGTTTCAAAGGCAGTGCAATTGGCTATGTCTGCATTAGCCCAAGTTAGTTCAGACTTGCTAGTCAGAACAAAGTAGTCTGGAGTTAGTCTGAACTAAACCCAGACTTTTTAGTTCAAGCTAACCATGCGTTCTAGTCCAAACTAATGTTTTAGTTCAAACTATAATGCACAGCTGGTTCCAACTAATGGCTTAGTTTGAACTTTAAGTTTTAATTAAGCCCTAGTTTGAACTAAAGTTCAAACTAAGCGTGGAAGTTCAAACCAAGCTTTGTACTTGTTAGTTCAGACTACGCTTTGCCTTGTTTGAACTAAGAAATTTCTTAGTTCAAACTAGGCTAAGTTCCCTTCATCTGGACTAATTTGCCAGTGTAGACATAGTCTTTGAGACTATGGCCCCAAAGAAGCCTATGTGCACAATGCAGAACAATGTTACAAATTAATGGTCTCTGCAAATATTGTGGGTTAAAAAAAAAAAAAAAAAAAACTTTAAAAATGTTATTTTCCCTCATTTACACCTGCTAACAATTGCTTCCTCCTCTTCCTGTGCAACTCATGCTATAAGAAACAACAAAACCAAGGCAGGAACAGTTCAAGAGAATAACTATTACAGACAACTGTACATTCTTCTGCCTCTGTATTGTAAAGGAATCAGGTAATATATCTTTAAGTAGTTAATCCCCTTAGTCAGCCTTTTTGTCTTTTATTGCCAAAGCCCCAGACCCTAACAGAATAATAGTATATGTAGGTAGCTAGGCCTTTGTATGTTGCATATAGTTAACGCACAAATGTTATTTGGAACCACTAGGACCCATGTGGCTTCCTCATAGTATTAACACTTTGTATAGAGAAAAAAAAGACAACACATACTCAATGAAAACAGGAAGTGTCTTTGCATGGCTGCATATTCCTGCAAGGCACAATCCTATACAGTGCTGTAACAGGGCTCCTCACACAGTCCACTTCCAGAAGCGTCATCCCTGCTTTGGCTCTCTGTGCCTAATGCACACTGTTCTTTTCCACTGTTAGCCATCAAACACTTTAGGCCAGGTTCTGGTCTCAGTCATGCCTGAGCAACCCTTAGAAAATCTATTTTTCAGACTTTCCAAAGTAGTAAACCACATGTGCCATTGTCAACAGCTCCAAGATGTCCAAGGCGTACTGAGAACTATACTGGAATTGCAAGCTATCACATTTAATGGTGGGATGGAGTTCCTGGACATGCAGGTTAAGGGGCTCTGTGGGCAAGCACGCAATCTGGGAGCAGTAGTCAGTCTGGAAAAAACTAGACTAGAACAAGGTGGGGTGATTTGTGCCTCCCTGTCTTACAAAGCAGCCTGCTTTGTAATCACTCTGTTTTTGAGTATTTGCTCCAATGCCTCAGACAGAGACAGACACCTTCAGGATCTCTGTCAAGCATTCTTAAAATTACAATACCCACCTGCAAAAGTGAAGAAATAGATTGACAGAGCCAGATGGATACCCAGAAGTCAACTACTACAGGAGAAATCCAAGAAAGAAAACAAAACACCTCTAGTCATCACCCACAACCTCCAAGTCAGACCTCTACAACACATCATCAAGGATCTACAGCCTATTCTACAAGATGATCCCTCACTCTCTCAAGCCTTGGAAGACAGACTTCTCCTTGCCTACGAACAGCCCCCTAACTTTAAACAGGTACTTACCAGCAACTACAGACCTAACAACAGAACCGTTAAAGCAGGCATATGCCCCTGCAACAAACCGTGTTGCCAACTTTGACCACGTATCTGCGCAAAAGACACCATCACAGGACCTGATCAAGCCAGCTACTCCATCAAGGGCTCATTCCCCTGCTCATCCACCAATGTGATTTATGCCATCATGTGCCAGAAATGCCCCACTGCCTTATATATTGGATAAGCAGGACAGTCTCTATGCAAAAGAATAGATGGACACAAATCTGCTATCAGGAATCACAACATTCAAAAACCAGTGGGTGAACACTTCAGTCTTCCTGATCACTCCATTGATAATTTACTAATAGCTGTGCTCAAACAAATGAATAACAAATCAAAGCTTCAAAGAGATACTGCAGAATTGGAATTAAATGTGCAAATTTGACAGTGTTGTTTCAGGGCTAAATAAAGACTTTGGATTTTTTCCTCTTTGCCATAGGTGATTTGACCTCATCTTCCGCTATATTCTGTTCCCCAGTGTTTGAATCTAAACTACTGCATCGATTTGCTGTAACAGTCTGACCTGATCCTATGAATAACAGAATGGGAAGAAAATATATGCAGGGAAGTGTAAGTTCCCCATCTTCAAAGTTTGTGACAAGGTGGGATTTTCTCCCACAAAAGCTCATGCGATAAATAAATTTGTTAGTCTTTAAGTGCCATGGGATTCCTTGTTTGTTTCTCTGTTTTTGGTTACCATCTATTATGATTCTAAATTTTAAGAATACAAACTTGTCTATGTGACGCATTAGTGTGCACCAGGTGCAAAATAAATTTTAGCATGCACCAATGTGTTGCAAACTTATAATTCACATGGACCCTGCTTATGCTCACTAAAACTTCCCTAGTGCACATATATCTTACTGTTTAGATCAGTGGTTTTCAACCTATGATATGTGTACTACTGGTGGTACACCATACACAGGTTGGGGGTACATGTGGCAATCACCTGCTTCCACTGGTCATAGCCCACCAGCTGAGACGTGGGAGGCAGGGGGCAGCCGCAGCTTTGGGGGTATTTATTAAAATTTTCAGAATTTGCTACTTAAATGGTTAAGCAACACAGGTTTGGATGAGGTCAGCATACACTAAAGGACTTTTAATACATGCCAATGAGTCCACAGTGATAGTTAGAGTGCACTAGTATGTCACACACAAGCATTTACACAAAGCTGGCATGTGCTAATACATGATATACATGAGCCCTCCAATAGTATTACACTGTAGCCTTCCAGAAAGAATATTCTACAGTTCTATCACACTTTTCTTTTGCATGACACGACCAATTTAAATGACCTATAACTGCATGCTAGGCAGCTAGATATGCCAATAAATATGACAGTACAAACACACAAAAACAGTTCCACAGCAGGCCTTCAGAACAAGAACCGTTATTCAAGCAGACAAAGCAGTGTTCACAGCAGCTCAAAGAGTATGGAAAAGCTTGTCAAAATTCCATGTAACAATGATTCATACCAGCACACACCCAAGCGCCCAGTGCAGGTGTCTGCAACCTGTGGCTCTGGAGCTGCATGCAGCTCTTTGGCTGACCCCCTTCTCCCAGCCACCGGAAGACCCTGAGGATGGCCTGCACCCTGTCTCCACCTCCATCTCTCCCTGCCTGCATCGGACTCTGGGCTTTCCCCTACCATCAGGGGATGCTGTGGCATGTACCCCAGCCAAGCTCCCCCCACCAGGAGGCTGCATGCATTGTAGCCCTTAAAATACTTGTTTGTTGAAGGAACTTTAAAAATTGGCTCTTATCTTTTGAGTTGCTAACTCCTAGCCCTGTGCCTACCACCACCAATCTTGTGGGTATGGAAAGACTTAGAATTTGTAAATTTTATAGCTGGGACTATAGAAGCTTCCAATCTGTCCTTCCACATAGAAAAGGCTCTAGAACCTCATACAATAATTTTAACAAGATGATGGTACTCTTGATATAACTTTTGGGGATTAAACTCAGGAACTTTGATCTCATCTATCAGAAACAAACCCCCACATCACCAAGCCATGACACACACTATATAACCTCATCCTGTCTCTCCCTGTCTGCCTCCAACTCTATGCCAAAAACTGTTTTCAAATACATATCACTCACAGTACTCCTTTTATATCACACTGCAGGTTGGAGTGAACTTCTAGCAGCTGTGATTTGAGGTGTGCTTTGTCCTGTATTTTCCCATCCCTTTGCACTTCAACAGCCTGTTTCCTCCAAGGACCACAAAGCTCTTGGAGGAAAGGGGCTGTTTACCTCCTTCCTAGGAGGGTAGTATTACTGTCTGAAACTATGCTTCTCCCCACTATAGTCCAACTCCACACCCAGGTAAGTAATCTGTTGTGTTGCTACTACGTCACTCTAATTATTATTATACCAGGCTGCCTTTCAAGGTTCAATGGTTGTAGAATTCACAGTCTTACTCAAGATTTACTGCTGCCTTTAAACAGGCTTCTTCCATCTGCTGCTTACCAGAAGTAAACACATGGCCTCAGGACATCAGCGTGCAATACAGATTACAAAGAGAAAGCCCTGCAGAGGGATTTGTGAGATTATGTGGATTGTCAAAAAGAGGTTATGTCATATTACCTCTTGCATTTCCTTGCAGAAGAGACACTTACTGAAGAACTGAACTTTTCACCAATAAAGCTTTTTGTGCAGCATTGTTTAGCAATTTCCCACACCTTATTTTCAGTTACAAAAATGGAGCCTCACTACAGAATCTCTAATACGAGCAGCCAAATGGAAACCAGAGAAACATGTATTGTTAAATAACATTTACCTCAGCAATTTATAAGAACTAGCATATAAAAATAATGGTGTGCAAAATGCAATGGAAAGTTTTTAGTCGTACAGGATGCTTTATGCTTGTACATTCAATTAGTCACACCAACAATACATTGTAAACTCTTTAGAGAAGGGCCACTCTCTTTACCACATTTGTTCAGATTAACATAATGTCAGTTTAGACCCTGACCCAGTTCTCTGATATCTAGGCACTACTATAATAAAAATATGAAAAATACTTAAATACCTGCAGATCAGTTCCTCATGATTTAGTGGTAGTTTTGAAAAAGCACCTAGATCAGTAGTTCCCAAACTTTTCCTTTATGCAGGCCAGTACATCATAAAAAGCTTTTGCAGACCATTTTTTAACCACCAAAAGTGCAAAGAGGTCAGTTCACACTGATGCCAAGCAAAAGCACCACTATTTAAATTCAGAGAATGTTATATTACACAAGGATGTTTGTGAAACAAATTACATTGTGAATAATAATGTAACATTGAATATGATACATAAGAGGCACACAGGATTATATTATCTTTTTCCCACCAGTGGTCTACAGACCACAGGGTGGGAACCATTGACAGAAGAAACAAGTTACTTCTGTTTGTACAATAGTCCATGGGTAATTTAAAATGCACAAAAGGGCAAAAATAAATCCCAATCCAGTGATCTCACTCAGCATTCCCATCTGACCAGATTATTCTAGGAACTTTGCCAGGATCAGTGCAAGAAAAGGTATCGGTAATGTGGCACTTGTGGTATGCTACACACCAGTTAAAGCACAGAACATGGTTTCTTAATAAACACACACAGTACTGCACACAAGTATTCAAGAAATAGAGGATACTGATGCAGACGATACTGAAATATTGGACTTGGGCTGTTTCTCTTTTACTAGAGCAGTGTTTCTCAACCAGTGTGCCATGGCACACAGGTGTGCCATGAGGCCTGAGCAGGTGTACCATGGAATGTTTTGAAAAACTGCTTGAAATTCTGGATTGGCTCATGAATATTCATGAGTTCATTTGGAGACTCTGTGGAGGTGTGCCTTGAAATAATTAAAGGTATTAAGGTGTGCCACAGAAGAGAAGACGTTGGGAACCACTGTACTAGAGTAGTAACACAGGCTTTTGAAGTGTTATTCCAGATTCACACTTACATAAGAAAATAGGATCAGTATCAGAACAACTACTTTCTAAATTGCAACCAGTGTTTGGTACCTGGAGATGAAAAACAATGATCCAGATAATGCAAAGAGTAGTAAGTAAAAAGGAGAAAAACAAGGAAAGGCTAGTTTTATGCAGGAGTTGCCCAAGTATAGCTAATTCCTTGTGGACTGAGAGGTTCCAGAAGGGTGTATGAGGAAATAGGAGTGCAAACTCAAGCTGGCTTCCATTAAAGACAAAGGAAAACCACCAACTGATGTTTAATGGGAGTGGTGCGGGGTTTGTTTGACTGAACTAGACTAACACAGCTTCCCCTTTGGAACTTAACAACCCCAAGGGCACTTTGGTGTGAGGTGCAGAAGAGTTAGAAATAACATACACACAGCTCTAACAACAATGGCCTCTCTGGCCTTCAGTGAATTATCACCTCCACCTCAGTGTTTAATCTTAAAATTGAAGCCCTTTAAAGATTAAAAACCACTATATTTGTTATGGCTAGTAGCATGTAGGAGCGAAAGTAACCAACAGATGGGCAATCAGATAGTGAATTACATCTGCTATTGTGAACCCTACAGAGCAAATCCATGTTGTAGTCTAGAGCATAAAACAGTTAAGGGGATTTACTGTGCACAGTCACAGCTTTCAGAGATCAAATTCCATCTGCCCTTACTGTGCTTGGTGATTCCTTGCTGTGAAGATCATATGATTGGGCTAAGGTCACTGAGAAAAAAAAATGGTAACAGTAATAATATTACAAAAAGGTGAAACATTTTTCAGCTGATAATATTTTTCTTGTAATGTAGTTTGATGACTGTGTGATACTAAGAATCATTTTCTTTTTGAAATGGCAATAACTATCATTCACAAAGACAGTGAATAGTTAACACTTACACAAGTGTTTTGCCGCCTTTTTTTTTTTTCCCAATAGAACAGTTATGCAAAGGGCAAACTGCATAGTATGTGGCCAGTTTCAAAGGAACACTTTCCTTTACATATTTCTATAGCAGCAGCACATGAACAGGCCTGAATGAGTATAGTGATGGGGAAAAGTCAACTGTAGTTTTACTTCCCCACCCAAAAATTAGTCACATAATTACTAGAATTGGTGCACGAGTGCAAACTTCCCTGTGTATGTACAATAAAATTTGACTAGCCACCACTATGTTATACAGTGAACTATCCTCTTATAACAATGCAGAGTCTCCCATTCTTGTATAGGTGGTCTTGCAAATATGATTTTAACAATGTGTATCAAATTTATTAAGTAGTAAAAGCTCTAAGGATTTCCGATATGTTTCATACTGCAATTAAACAGCTAATAAGCATTAAGATGTATTTATTGGGTTTAAAACACCTATATAACAATGCAATAGCTGAGACATCTATTGCACTTGGTTCATGGTGTATCTTTATTGTGCATTGCAAGAAGACCAGCTTGCTTAATCAGAAGTAATGTACATGACTATGTAAGAGATGCATAATGATGGAGGAATTGACATACTGTAAAATTAATGCAAATTTGGAAAGAAAATAATGTTCTGTTTCTTCTTCTGCTAAAGGGCAATAGAAAGCAGTCACTTGGCAGAGCAACAAAATCAGTTGTAACTAATTCAACTTGTGCTGAGTCAGTGTTCATAAAATTAGCTGTGTACAAAATGCCTTAGTTAATTATCTGCATCAAGATATATTAAAAATAATATATGTGTAATTTTTCATTAACTTTCATAAAACCATTCGTGTAGTCTCTTGGCTTTTCACTACCTTTCAGGCAAGTTAAAAACTGGCACTTTATTAAGTGCAATAGTTAACAGACTTCTCGAATATTCAAAAAGCCAACAAGCAATCTCCATGCCTGATTCTAATATTGACTGGGAATTAAAACACATATATCATGAAAAAGAATACAGTCATGGAAAAATTAACAGCAGTGGGAAGGAAAATAGACATAAGGTGAAAAGATGGTGCCAGTTACCACTGAAGTGAACAGTCATATAGGCAATACTGGCAGTAGAATGACTTTTTGCAATTGGACAAGGAATGTGGACAAAACCAAGCAGAAACAACTCACCTGTTTGTACACTAATCAAAGAGCCTGGGTAACAAAACGGAGCGACGTGAACTACTGGGTCAGGAAGTGAAACCAGATATTAAAATGATAGAAACATTGTGGAATGCTAGTCATGACTGGAATGCAGGTATTGAAGGGTATGTGCTGTTCAGGAAAGACAGACATAAAGGCAAAGGTGGGAGACTAGCATTGTGCAATAATGATGACAGAGTGATCATAAGAGATGGAATGGATAAAACAGAATCTATTTGGTTTCAAAATTCACTTTGAGAAAGAAAGTGACTAGAGGTTCCTTTGGCCTAACATCTGGGATATGTGACAGAGCCCAGGATCTGATCCAAATGTAGAGAGACCTATTTAACATTAATTAAATAAATACTGCTAGGAATTGTGTGATTATAGAGGACTTTAACTTCACAGATATAGACTGGAGGACAAGTGCTCCAGTCCCCAGATTTTCCTGGATGTGATAGCTGACATTTCTTCATTGAACTGTCTCAAAACCTAGGAGAGATGATGTCATTTTAGTTTTGGTGTTGGGGGGTTGCAAGGAGCTTATTAAAGAACTGATTTTATGGGACAATCTTGGTTCAAGCAATCATGAGCTTATTAAGTTTGCACTAAATAGAAGGTTAAACAAAAACAGATCGCAATTAGTGTTCTTGACTTCAAAAGAAGTAACTTTAAAAAAAAAAATCAGGGAATTAGTTAGGGAAGTGGACTGGGCCAAAGAACTCAAGGATCCGAGGCCTGGTCTACACTGCTGCACTAGGTAAATATGTACTTACATCTACTCAGCATGGCATCTTCACGATGCCAAGTCAATGGGAGAGAGTATCCCATTGATGCTACCTTCCACCTTTCGGAGAGGTGGAATAAGTCAATTAATGAGGGAATGTCTACACTTACGATTAGTTCAAATTAATGAGGAGTAATTTGAACAAAATTAATACTTGGTGACACTGACTTTCATTACTTCGAACTAAGGAATTCCTTAGTTCAAAGTAATGAATGCTTGCTTTGAAGTTATAAAACCTCACTTAACTTCGATGTAATGGTTAATTCAAACTTATTAGTTCAAATTAACGTAATGGATCCACATTAATTCAAACTAACTGTTAGTTCGAATTAATGAGGTTTGACCTTCTTCATCATAGGGTGCCTTCCTCTCTCTATGTATTGAGTGGGGGCATGGCCCTTCTCAGGGGGCCATGTTGCCACACTTCCCATGGTACACCTCTCCTAAATCAAACTAGCAAGTTCTGTCCATGGATATGCTAGTTCCATTCGGGTTTCTAGTGGGGACATGTTAGTTTGAATTAACTTAGTTTGAATTAACCTTTATTAGTTTGAATTAATTAATTCAAACTACGTTAATTTGAACTAACTTCTTAAGTGTAGACATAGCCTAGGAGACTGAGCAGGTCTACACAGATCCACTCCACTGATGGCAGTGCCTAAGTGCCTGCCTCCATGGCACTATTGAGATGCCCTGAATGTGGCACGCTTGGGATTACTTTAACTCAAGTAAAGTTGCAGAAACTGTGTGAAGGCTGCATCCTAAGCAAGGGGGAAAAAATTCATAGGAAACAGTTGCAGACCAAGCTAGATGAGCAAGCATCTTAAAGAGCTGATTTGGAGAAAGCCTATAAGGAACGAAACATGGGACAAATAAGCTACCTCTTTGAGATCTGACAGTGTAGGGATAAAATGAGAACTGCCAAAAGCCAATGAGAACTGGACTTTTCAAAAAAAAAAAATTAAAACCAATAGTAAAAGGCTCTATAGCCATATTAAAAAAAAATAAAAAAAGTGAGACAGCTAAACACTAATAGGAGAAATTCTTTTTAGTCCTGAAGTGCATGACCTTGTACTTTGTACTGTCATCCCATTTCTTACTTAAGTTTACAGGGTCTTCCAGATCTCCTTAGACAGTGGAGATTTAAAAATAATCTAGGTATGGCCCAACACCTAAAGAAATATTTTGCTTCAGTTTTTCAAAAGGCTAATTAAGAGCTTGGAGGTAGCGGCAGACAGGCTAATGAAAATGAAGATACAAATATAAGTTACCATATGGAAGATGGAAGTCAAATGCAAAACAGCTTATGGAACTAAATCAGGAGAGGAGAGACTGGATAGTCTCCATCCAAGAATAAAGGAATGGTCACCTAAAATTGCAAGCCTAATAGCAGGGATTTTTAATAAAAATGGAAACTGAGGGGTCATATCCTATGACTGGAAGATTGCTAATACAGTACCTGTCTTCAAGAAAGAGAAAGATGATCCAGTACACTACAAACCTGTAAGTTTGACCTCAGCTATATGCAGCACTGGAACAAATTGGGAAAGAGAAAGTAGTTAAGGACATAGGGGTATGTGAGAATTGGGACAAAATACAACATGGAATTACAAAATGAAGACTGTGCCAGAACCAACTTGATCTCTTTCTTTGAGAAGATAACAGATTTGTGTTTAGGCTGAAGACATACAGTGGATCTAGTCTACCTAGATTCCAGCTAGGCATTTGACACAGTTCCACATGGGAAATTATTAGTTAAATTGGAGAAGATGGGAATTAATATGAGAATTAAAAGGAGAATAAGGTGTTGCCTAAAGGGGAGACTATCAGTGGTCATAATGAAAGGTGAACTGTCAGACTGGAGGCATGTTGCTACTAGTGTAGCTCCTCTGGCATCAGTATTGAGACCAGTCTTATTTAAATATCCTTGCCTCAAAAAGCAGGAGGGTGTTAATGAAATTTACTGATGACACAAAGTTGGGAGGTATTGCCAATACAGAGGACAGAAATATCATACAAGGAGATCTGGAAGACCCTGTAAACTTAAGTAATAGAAATGGGGCGACACAGTACAAAGAAAAAGGTCATGCATTTCAGGACTAACAAGAATTTCTCCTATTTGTTGAGGGCATAGCATTTGGAAGTGACAGAGCAGAAGAAAGTTGTGTGTGTATTGATTGATACAGGATCATTATGAGTCACTAAAGGCTAATGCAGTCCTAGGATGAGATCAGGTATTTCCAGTAAGGACAGGGAAGTGTTAGTACCACATTACAGAAGGTACTAGAGAGACCTGATCTTTAACACAGTATGCAATTCTGATTTATGTTTAAGAAAGATTAATTCAAACTAGAACAGGTGCAGAAAACGGCTACTAGGATGGTTAGAGGAATGGAAAACCTGTCTTATGAGAGGAAACTCAAAGAGCTTGGCTTCTTTGGCTTAACCAACAAAGTCTGAGAGGAGATGTGATTGCTCTCTGTAAATACATCAGAGGGAGAAATACCAGAGAAGGAAAAGAGTTATTTAAGTTAAGTCCTAATGTCCAATGTGGATAGAACAAATGGATATAAATGGTCCATCAACACAGCTAGACTTGAAATTGGGCAAAAGTTTCTAACTATCAGGAGAGTAAAGTTCTGCAACAATCTTCCAAGTGGAGCACTGGAGGCAAAATACCTAACCAGATTCAAAATTGTGCTTAATAACTTTATGGAGGGGATGGTTATGACGAGACTACCCACAATGACCTGTAACTGATCTGTGAATGCTAGTTGCTAATATCTACAATGTCAGATGATGGGACAATAGATAGGGAGGGCTCTGAGTTACTACACAGAATTATTTCCCAGGTGTCTGGCTTGTTGGTTTAGTGGAAATGGTCAGGGTTCAGCCGACCGCTATAGTTGGGGGTCAGAAAGAAACTCCCCCCAGCTCAGATGTTACCAACTTTGCCCACCAACTCGAGGTATGCTCATTTATTAGGGTTGCTTTCTCTTTAGGGAAGAATGGTAATTCTATTAGTGTGCTGCTTGTGTGACTTGTGTTTCTATATAGGTGCATCTGTGAGGACCGGGTCTATCAGCACTCTCAGCTGACCCCATATGCGTCCCTGAACTCAGTAGGCTTGGTCACACAGCACTTCTCAGCTGCTACCCTTATGTGCCCCTGTACCACACCAAACTAGGCTTGATTATGGATCTTGAGCAGGCTGGGTCACACAGCACTTCTCAGCTCCTACCCTTCTATGCCCCTGGAGTCAATCAGGCTACTATCCCTATCAATGAGGAAACCTTACAGGGTCGTGGGCATTACAGGGATCTTTGGCTAGGTAATAGAAGTGTTGCTGCAAAGCAATATAAAGAAACCAAGACCACAAAGGAGAGGGAATGATGTCTTAGAAAAGTCTGGAAACTGGCTTGATAACAAAAGGCATTTTATTGCTAGGTATCTAAAACTTGCACTAAGCATAATTACAAAAGGAGAGAAGAATACCCCAAAATACCCAGTTACAGCATTGATAAACATACAAGGAAAGAAAAACACCCAACTACAATATTACCTAGATTCTACTGTATCAGGCCTAGAGAGAGAGTCATAATTAACAAAGAGGGGGGGAGAGAAAGAGAGAGAAGGGGGGAGGGTCTCACCACTCTGTGTAGCAGAAAGTTTTCCAGGTTGTGCAGATCAGGGTCAGAGGCTGAATGGAAACAAAACTCCCATAGCAATCAGCAAAGAAGAGGAAAAGCCAAATCCCAGTGGAAATGATACAGCTTTAGATCCAAGCATCAGGACTCAGGTCTCAATCCAGACTCAGACAGGATCCAGTCAGGACTTGCACCGGACACACACTACTTTACGAGGACTTGCAGAGGACACATGCTACTGTGTCATTGGATGTGGGTAAAGGTTTTTTATAAGGACTTGTTTACGTGGCCAATACACACTCCTGGCTGGGTGTAATGGTTCAGAGAAGCTCACAATACAGTCAGGCAGACTCAGTATTTTGGGTATCAATTTTGTCTGTGACTAGAATGGTCTGATAATTGCTGAGTTTGTTCATTTTGCTGTGAGATTCCCCATCAGGCAATGCTTTCCTGCTTCTTCAATCCCAGAGGTCAGTGTGGTTCCTGCTTCTTCAATCCCAGGGTTCAGTGCAGTTCTTGCTTTGGAGCCTGGCTCTCCATAGTCAATGCAAATGAAGCTCAATTAACTGTGCTGATGGCTTTTGGATATGGGTAGATAAGTATGTCTCCCATTTCCTACTGTTTTTGGTTTTCAGTTCAAGCAGAGGTTGGGGGATGGGGGGGGGCACAGGCTGGATACTATGCTCTGATTCCTCAAGAACACAGAGCTAACACGTAAAACAGATTGGCAGTGAACTTGGGTTTTTTTCACCTTCCTCTGCGGCATGGGACAATAGTCACTTATGGTTTTAAAGTAGTCTAAATGGCTTCTCTGTAACTTGAAATCTTTAAATCATGATTTGAAGACTTCAGAGGTTAAGGGTGTATTACAGCAGTGAGTAGGTACAGGTTTGTGGCCTGCAATGTGTAAGAAATCAGATTAGATGATCATGATGGTTTCTTCTACAAGGCTATGAGTAACAGCTGGGAGAACAAATCACATCCCTGTCAGCATTTTCCATCCCCTACCTAAGTTGTTAATGGAAGTAATAAACTAGCACTTAACATAACAGATCTATTATTTGCTTCCCTTCCTCTCTGCAGCTGCTTAAATTGTAAATGCCTCAATTCAAGGACCTAGCTGCCATTTCTGATGTAGCTAGTACACTTGGCATTAAAATAATAAAACATACCAGGGGTGTTACTGGCTCCAGGCTTATGAGGGTCAAGCTCCAAGTCCTGGTGCCAGAGCCCCAGGTCCGCTGCCAGAGCCCCAGGTCTGTTGCAGCAGTGGCTACAGCAGCCAGGCACTTAAAACATGCTAGCCCAGGGTCCTGGCACCCGAGCCCGAGATCTTTTTCTGGGCCAGGGGCACGCCTGGAGCATACCTAAGTGTATGTGCATGAATAGCTAATGCAGGTTTTTATTCTTACATGGCTATTTTGCAGAAGCTGCCTTACCACATATTCCAAGTTAACTGTCACCATTACAGTGTTATACAAAACTAGAGGTTTGTTATCAACAAAAGGACAAAATAAAATTGTCATATATATTAAGAAAAGTAAATAAAGTTCTAACAAGAAAGAAAATTCTAGCATGAAGTCTGCCATATTATTGTACATGAAAAAATAGTAAAGTTAGTTGCATCTGACCTAGAAATCTTGTCTATAGGCACAATCTAGTGGTAGATAGTGATATTGCCACGCAAGTACTGGTGCTTAAAGAAGCATATGAATTTGTGAATCTACATCCTTTAAATCAGTGGTTTTTCAACCTTTTGTGGGTTGTGACACACTTGGTGGCATGTTGCAACCCTAGAAGAGGCACCAGCCCACCCTCCCCAGGCCAAATCCAGCCATCTCCCTGGTTTTCTGTGACATACTGACCACCGTGAAGTGACAGTAATTTCTCCCAACACAGTGCACTGTTCTCTCTAAGCTATGTGCTTGTGCATGCACACACAGGTTATGAAACCTGCACACACAACAAAATAAAGCACACGCACAAAAAATTCAACAGTGTTAATATTAGCACACACAAAGAATTTTTTTTGCAGATATAAGGCAGGTCTAGAGGCTGGGCACTTCTGGTGCTTAACAGCCAAAAGGGGGGCAACTAATTTTCATGGGCTTTGTATTTGCATGAGAACAATTACATATTAGCATAATCTCACTGTGAAAGGGCAGGGCATGATGGTAAATTGTATATGGGTTGATTTGATCACAAATCTGTCAATACCTGTATTTTAACTGAAGAGAGAAATTAAATATTGTCTTTTTCATAATATGTTATTCTTTGATTGTATAAACTCTGTTTAGCCTATTTGGTGGAAAAGTTCCCATTAGCAACACAGAACTTGAAAGACTGAAGGACCATGTGTGAAGGGAGAGACAAGAGGGCCAGGGTGGCATTAGCTCTGCTGAAGAGCAATGCCTGAGGCACTGCCTTGCCCTTGCCCCACTCTTAAAAGATAGACTTGACTGGCTCCTTGTGGAGCACCCTTTGTTATTTTGATCAGAGGAGCTGTCTGTGGTGTCCTGAAGTCAGGAGCTGAAATCACTGAGGACTGAGATCCTCTCGAAGAGCTGAAATCACTGAATAGTGACTAGTGGGCAGAGCTTGTGGACAGCGGGTAGAGCCAGTGGACACTGTGAGTGGCCAGCGGAGGGCCGAAGAGCATGACCGACCAGCAAACAGAGATGGCGGACAGCAGGCAGAGCCAGCAGACAGTGCAAGTGGCCAGCGGAGGGCCGAAGAGTGTGAGTGGCCAGTGGGTGGTGCCAGCAGAGCCAGTGAATGGTGCAAAGGGCCAGTGGAGGGCTGGAGACCATGAGGCAGCACTGGCAGACAGAGGGTATGGAGGACATTCTCTACATACACTGGGGTGGAGTGAGTGCTGTATTGGTTTTTTTGTGGGCATCTTGTCCTACATTGATTCTTCATATTGCTTCTATATATTCTTTTACGTTGCTGTTAATAGTTCTATGTACTACACTCAGATTCATGCTTGTGCATGGGGTAGCATTACCCCTCTAGGGTGCCCAGTGAATAGTACATGATTTCCCAGGAGACTGAGTGGGGGCTCAGGCCACTTAGTGTTGTAACATTATTTGGAAAACCCTAGATACAGAACCCTGCCCTTGCCCTGGCAGAAGGGTTACATCTACACAAAGAAATTTTTTGCACATGCAGCCTGTGAAAAATTAGAGGGAACATTGGTTGAGAACAGCTGCTTTAAATGAATAACCTTTATCTTTTTTGGGTAGGCAGCATGGACTAGGATATCAAATAAGAGATCTGCTTCCAGTTCTGATTTGACCTACCTTATTTGGCTGTTGCCTAACCTCTATGTTATGTTATTCTATTTACTTCTAATTTAGTTATATTTACCAATAATTTGCTCTTTGAACAGGAGCAAATCTCTTCATCTTCCTATGCCTCTTCTTTCCATCTTTCGCCTGTCTTGACTATTTAGATTATAATGTGAAAGAATGCTGTGAGAAAATGCAGACCTAAGGAATTTATAACTGGTGCCTCTCTGTACCCCCCGCCCTTGCTCCAAACCCCAAACTTCCTTGAAACATGCCATGCTGTCTTATCATACCAGTCTGACTTCCTCAATCCTGACATTATCAGCAATGTTATGTGAGATTCTCTTCCTCCTGGATCTGGGTCCCTTTTATGGAATAATATTAGTTTGCACCAATGAGAAAATGTTAGCTCTTATTATTATTAATTATGTATACTGTATATATTGTATGTTAATGTTGCTATTAAACTATAAGCGTTTCTGTGATACATCACAGGAGTGGAGAACAGCATCTAACTGCTCTCCCCCACTGCAGTGTGTTTAATTCTGTAATAAAGCTGTTAGCCTTTGATTCTGCACTCAAGTTGGGCTACCTGTTGTGTTTTTCTTCGACAGTTTTGGTGCCGAAGCCCAGGAACTCAGATGGCAACTACCTGGTGCTTGCCCCCGGTGTTTTGCTGCCTGCCACCCATCGACAGTGTCTAGGAAGGTGCCTCCACTTGCAACCCTTGCTTGCAGACAGACTCCTTGGTTGGCAGACAAGGAGAGGCTGGGGGGCAACCAGGAGTCTGCATAGTGGACTTATCTGTCTGAGTGCAATTATCAACAGCTCAGGGAAGGATGCCTTGGCCAGGGTCCTTCAGGAGCATATTTGGGCTCCCTGTTTAAAGACATTACCTACGTTCTGTGTTTTAGTCAACTCTGGTCAGAGCAGGGTTGCCAGTTTAAGAGATACCTTGTTCCTGTGTTTTAGTCCTTGGACTCTGATAGGAGCAGGGCTCCCTCTCTGAAAAGTTATCTGACTTCTGTGGTTTAGTTTTTGGTTTAGTACGGAATGCGGTCATGTGAGATGAGTGCCTGACTGTGTTCCATTTGTATTACCCTCTGTTGACCAGAGCTGGTCATTCATTGCCCCAGCCACACCAAGCTCACTGCAAGCTTCAGAGCTGTAACCTGTGGTGTCTTGAACGCAAGGGGTGCTGTGGGTGGTTCGTGCTCCAGTGGAAAGTGCGTGCTGTAATTGTGAAGTGAGTGATCTGAGATAACGGGGCTAGAGGGCAGGACCCCACAAAACAGTGATGACCCTGCCAGCAGGTTCAATAATTTCAGGACCTCAGGGGGCAGTTACTACACCAGTGGAGTACACGGTAATCTTTAATGAAAACGGGTATGAAAGGAAAGCGAGCTGTGGGGGGTGTGTGTGTATGAAGTTTGTCACAGTGTCTCTGCAACGGGGATTTTGTGGCATGATCAACTTTGTAGGGTGCAACAAGTTGGGAGGCAATAGGGGTTCTCAGCTAACATAACTCACAGTAACTTAAAAGATGTTCCAACACCATATAAGAAAAGGGGGGCGGGTATCGTGCAACTTGGTGTGCCACAATGGCAGAGGAAAGCGAGGTCAACGGGGGAAGCAGGAGTTTTGAGGTAGGCACAGGGGAAGCAGAAGGGGGCTGTGAGAATGTGAAGATGGGAAGGAAGGGGTGATGGAGGGAGCCAGTGGCTGTGTGGGAAGCAGTGGGGTGAGAGGGGAAGCTGCGGGAAAGTGGCGGAGGCAAGAGAAAGCCCCTGGGAAGCAGCGGAGGAGCAGCGGGGACGTGAGAGAACATCGTGGGGAAGCCATGGGAAAGCGGCGGGGGCACAAGGAAGCCATGGAAAAGGCAAGAGAAGACAAGGAAAGTTTAAGGAAACAGTTTATTAAACCCAGGGGAATCAGAGGGGAAAAGTAAAAGTGACCTGGTAAAACAATGCTAAAAGGCAACAACTAAACGATACAATCTTACAAACTAGCTTAACCCTTCTAAGGCTTAGAAATTACACTAGACAATATTGCAACTTACAATAGTACCTTTAAGACAGAGGAGAAAGTTACAGCAACCAATACAAGGCAGTGGCAAACAGCTGAAGACACGGGGAACTCTTTTTTTAAGCAGCAGAAAAAGAAAAGAGAAGGGGGAAGGCAAAAACCAAACAAGCCTGCTCTTAGGAGCGTGGGCTCAGCAAGGCTGAAGAGAGCGATGGCGAAGCAGCAGCAAAGAATGAGGTATCTTTATTAAGGAAAGCTGCAGAAGCAGGCTCTTACTGATCCCAGCAGCAGCAGCAGCAGCAGCAGCAGCAGCAGCAGCAGCAGCATTACAGGCAGGAGAGAGAGAGACTCGTTACTCGGCCAGCAGTTTCAATCATGGTACGCTCGGGGGAGAGCTCATGAGCAGAGGAGGTCAGCATCTGGGTGATCAGGCCAGGCAGGATGTCAGGGACCATCCTGGCTGATCACCCCAAACTCCAACTTTTTAAACTGTTCCTGCCAGTTCCCTGATTACAGGGAAGGCAGAGAACTGAAGTGATCATGACTCATGTTTTCACTATTTCAAAGATCTCGCAGTTAGGCAGCGCCCACCTATGCCAAGCCCTGTAGAGATCAATGGGGTGTCAACGGCCATCTAGTTTAGTTTAAGAGGGCCATCTGCTCCCCTTAACATTCTTCGCATACCTAGGTGATGGCCTGGGAGGGGTGGCCATTAAATTAACTTAATGAGCAACGGACAAGTGAAATATGTATTTTAATTGATATAAAAAAGTCTAAAAGGCACCAGAAATCAGTTGTCAAGAGTCCAAAGGACTCCCAGGACAAGCTGAAAACTCAGTTTAAAAAGAATTAAAATCCCAAAATATTACTGGCCAGTCAAATTTGTTAAATCAGCCCAGTGCACCTCAAGTGCCATTATATCCCCAACTTAAGTAATAAGCCCAGGTTCCCATTTTCTTGGCAAAGGTACATGCCCTGCACCATGGAAATTGGGACCCGAGACCTGTAACAGTAATGATGTGGAAAAAAGGGTTAACAACTGAGGTTGAAAAGCTGAAAACAGGCTGTTACCAGAGCACTTCTGAAGAGAAACTCCTTGCTGGCTATGCCCTTGGAAGCTGTTGAGCAGAGAACTAGAAAGAAAAAGGGAGTGGTGGTAATAATCCACCCTTGCTGTCCTCCACAGAACCACCACATCCCAAGTGAAAGTTTGAGCCCTAATAGCATCAGAGGGGGATGCTGAAATGTGCAATGGGAATACAAGTTTAAGTTGTATGATATTAAAATACTACAAATAAGCTGCAGATGGCAGGTTAGCTAGATTTTGCAATGCTGATTGGGGCCACTAACTCCCCAACAGCCCAGAAATAATTTGCTCAGCCTCCAAGGGCAGTGACTGAATGGCATAAGCCACCCTGCTGAATGTCCTGCAGCCATTTTTCATTGGTTAAATGTTTTGTAAATCAGGTCATTGTTGCTCATCAGGCAGACTGTAAACAGCAGAGGTGTAATTTAGGTCTCAAGCGGAAGATTTTGTGATGGAAAGGTAGCATGGCATTTACACCACTCCTGTGAGTGACCTGACTGTAAACTAATGTTGGGCTCCATGCCCAAAGCACTAGCTGGAGTCAGTCTCCTGTGGGACCTGGCTGGGGCCTGATAAAAGGTGCTTTGCTGTTTGCGAGGCTTGGCTGTGATGAACTTTTTTAAATCTGTTTCCGTAAGCTGTCTTAGCCTTGAGCCTGAGTGTGTGAAGAAAAAGCAGGCTTGATCACCTCACCTTCTCCTAAAATGATAGAGGTGGCTTGGAAACTTTCTCAGGGTCATCTGCAGCCATGTAATGGGTCCCCAGTTGCTAAGGGAATGTGGTATGGGGCGTGGGAGATTCCAGCATTCTGAAAAATTTCTCACTATTGTGGACAATTGAGCCCCTGCAAGGCAAAGTGTCTTTATGGGCCTGGCCAGCAGGAAGGGACACTTGACTTTGCAACAATGCCTCCACCACCCATGCCCCAACACTTTCATCTGCAATTTCCTTCACATGAGAGCAGCCTGGGAAAAGGTGATTTTATTAATACACTCTTTTTTTTTTTTTTTTTTTTTTTTTTACACACACACACACACACACACACACACACAGGTAAAGGAGGACCTTTGTGTTATGTCTTGTTGATAGTACCCCCACTACATTTTTAATTGATAAGGTAGAGCAGCTTGCTCCTGTAAGGGTCATAAAGCCTTCAGGAAAAAATTGCAGTTATTATGCTTAAAAAGTTGCCTTGGGTGTTCTTAATCACAAATACAGGGATAAACATCAACATTTGGCATATCATAGGACTGCCTTAGATTCTGTAGCTGCTGCTTTTTCTCCTTGCTTAAGATTTGTAGCAGCAATTGTATTAATAGTTAAAAGCCATTAAAAATTTTGCTTTGGGAAATCCACTAAAGGTTGCTCTTTCACACTCTGTTGCAGCTGTCATTTTTCTCAGGCTAGGTTAATCAAATAATTTTGTTGTCTGTGAACAATATTTTCACTTGCTGTTCTGTTTTAAATCCCACTTCTTTACTCCCAGTTCTCCTGGATGGGGAACCTCATAATTGCTTGTCTGTCACCACTCAGTTAATAATGCCTCAAGTAGATTTTAAAGATATTCCTTTACAAAATCCTGATTTTTCTGATATGAAGATGGGTCTTGTCAAAAAAAATTTACAAGGCAAGCTTGTAGCTGGATATGTTGTCTGTTTACAACACAAAGTACTTAAAGTAACCCATTACATGGGATCAGTATTGTTATGGCTGTCCAATTTGTCAAGCCCATAATATTGGCAAATCTGTGAGGACAAGGGGACCTTTAGTAAATCTTCAGATTGATTTCATACAAATAGTGGCTAGCACCTCTGCTTAATATGCAGAAGGTCCTGGGTTCAATTCCCAGGGGGTTGGACTCAATGATCTCATGAGGTCCCTTCCAACCCTATGATTTGATTGATTCTAAATGCCCAAAGCATGCTTCTTATGAATTTGTGTTAGTTGTATGTACCTTTCAAGGATGGATAGGCGTCTGCTCTTGTGTCAAGGCTGATACTGTCAGCAAATAGCTTCTAAAAGAATTCATTCCAAGGTTTGGTATTCCAGTGACTCTTAACAGAGTTATGAAGGACATTTGCAAAGTCCTACACATTCTTCAGCATTTGCACTGTCCTTTTCATGCCCAATCAGCGGCAAAGTGTTTTAAAGGTAAAGGACACAATCTCAAGTACCAGTGGAAGTATGTCATAGCCTCCAACCTGGTGGCACAAGCCTGCACTGGAACCATGGTGGAAAGGTCCATTCCAGGTTTTGTTAATCACCAATACAGCAGTAAAGTGCCGGGGACTGCTCATATGGATCTGTGCTTCACACTAAGAAATCTACACCCCCAGAAAAAGAAGAATTGAAAATACAGGGTGTATGTGCTAGCAAGTTTTCCCCTGTTGTTGAAAAGGATTTGCCAAGCCAGAGCAAAGAGGATTTGCCACTACCACATTCTTAGAATCTGCAAAGGAAAAAAAAAAAAATTATATAAAAAAAAATTCTCCTCTCACCCCTATGGGTGGAATGTGTCATCCTCAACCTCGGGTCCTCTACCAGAGGCCTGGGGATTTGAGGGTTCTGCGCAGTATCTTAGCTGTTCCTCGCACTGCACTCTTCTGGACAGAGAGCTCTATAACCTAGAGACTCCTCAATAAGGTCCCAGCAAGTCTGTAAGGCTCCATGAGATCAAGATGTTGTCATTGTTACCTATAATTTATATAGGTGCATATTTCTGGCTTCTAAAAGTTTTTAAGGTACCCATTTCAATTTTGCTATAATGTTTTGCAGCATATAGTTTCTGATATTTTATAATCCTCAATGTAAGCTTAAATTAATAGGATTTAAATGTAACAAATTGCTGGGTATGCTTGCAGTTCCCCATCCCTGCCCAAGAGGGAATGCCTATAATACCAGTTTCAGTCACAACAAATGATATGGGCTGGTGAAACACCTATAAGAAAATTGCCACATAAAAATAGAAAGAGAGAAAAAGTGTCAAAGTACATGAGAGGCCTGAGTACGCCATGCCCTCAGCAAGTGTATATTACATCTGTAATAGAACAGGACAGCCATCACTTGGACACTTCCATAATTGTTCTCAAGTAATTTATAATGACTGTAAATCATGACCCTCTTGGTGGCTAAAGAGTTGGTATTCTGCTGCAGCAATTCATATAGTTTACTGTGAGCATGGTGTTACTGCCCTTGTAGAAGACCTATAAGCATTGCCCCGTTAATTTGAATGGTGTGAGAGCCTGCTTATTTGAAGCCTCCATTTGACATACTGTTAAATTTCTGTTTTATATTTCCAACTCACTCCAAATGAGAAATCACTGAGATACAAAGATTTTTTGGAATTGCCTTTTCCCTCTATGCCAGATGTGACCAAACTGCGGCTCAAGAGCTGCATGCAGCTCTTAAGAAAAATGTGACCAAACTGCGGCTCCCGGAAGAGCACAGCAGGGAAGGGCAGCATGGCGAGAGACAGGGGTGAGAAATCTGCAATGGCTGGAGACAGCACAGATACAGTGGCATAGTAAGAGCTGGCAGGGAAGGAGCAACATTATGAGAGCCGACAGAAAAAAAAACAAAACAAAAAAAACCGTGTGGTCAGAGCTGGGAGGGGATGGGCAGCATTGTGAGAGCCCACAGGGAAAAGTAACATCATCCATTAGGTGCAAAGACAAGAACTCAGAGTAAGTAAATGTCAGATTCTACAGTTTACCCACATAAGATTAATTCTACCCTCCCTGTCTGTATGCATTATGATACAGTCTTTAATTACATCATCAGAGGCTTCATTCATTGCACAAAGTGGAGGCACAATTAAAGTACCACCAGCAAGAAGTAGTCTAACCTTCTGAGTGCATGAAATTTAAATATTTTTTTTTGATATTGTCTTCTGGGTAAATATTTTTAAAATTGGCAACATAAATTGATCAAGAGCAAGTCTACAATGAACTACAGATAAGTGATGATAATCTAGCAATTTAAACCTGAAAAGCAAGTGTAAATTAATTTTCCTTTTTAAAAATCACCTGGCATTTTGAGATATTGTAATATAATGCAAAATTATTTCTTATTTAATTCTAAAATCAGAAATACAAGAATCATCAGAAATAACTGAAAATTGACACAAAAGTGTTACATCCAAAACCACCGCAAATAATATAGTGGCTTGCACTGCTGCTTAATCTGCAGAAGGTCCTTGGTTCAAGCCCCAGGGGGTTGGACTTGATGATCTCATGAGGTCCCTCCCAACCCTATGATTCTATTCTATACTCCACTGACTGCTGTCAAAAAGGTTATTAAAAAAAACCCTCTATTTAAACAATGTTACAAGTACTTATTATGGATCATGGTTCATTTTCAGCATGCAAAATGATTTAGACTTAGGATAGACCACCACTACTGAAAACGGGCTTTAGAAAAAAATTCCTTAAGTCCATTGAACAAGTGTGCCTGAGACATGAGTGTGTCATCTGTTTGCAGAAGGAACTGCTAGTATATTTAAAATTCTTATCAAATAAATGTAACTAAGTCAATTACCAAGCTAATTTACATTCACTGCAAAGTTCAATAGCAGCACTATACTTCCACAGATTAAGTATCATTCAGCATGTAATAACTCTTCTTTGTTGTATAGTCCAAATCCATTTATTTTTCAGGGCAGTCTTCATGAATGACTCGATGGGTATCTGAGCTGTTTAGACAAGAGAGTAATTGTTGTGAAGGGCTGAGGATGGAAAATTGTGTTTGTAAACTTTCTGAGAAAACAAATCTCTCACCAGTAAAAATATTACTTTGTATTATAAAAACCAAATAATGATATTTAGAATTTATACAGGCCTGACCCCAAACTGAATAAACTCAATGGGATTTTTTCCACAGTATCTTCTGTGCATGGACTCCAAATCATTTAGTGAAATAGGTTCTAATCTTGCACTTTCATCTGTTGTGATTCTGAACAGTTGAAAAGGTGTCCCTGTGTGCATCTCTTCACAGGATTAAGATGACAGCAGTATTTTCCCTTACTATTACTCTCATTTTAAAATTAACCATGTCTGATTGAGTCCTCAGACCTTTTGTCTTCACTGTCCGTGAGCATTTTAGTGAACAAGTTTACTGGCAGAAATGTTGGCAGGGAAGCAGGCCCATGGTTGGGGAGAGCAGAGAAGGAGCAGCATGGTAAGAGACGCAGGGAAGTGGCAACGGGTGCAGGGGAGGAAAGTGCGACATAGAGAAGCCCCAGCATGTTTAGATTTTCTCATAGGGTCTAATGCAGCTTACTCGTTGTTAAAATAAAATCATGTTTTACAAGTCCTAAACATGACGTGGAATATTAAGAAGTGAAAATAAAGGAGAAAAGTTTAAAACTGCATGTAGATTACTTTCAATTTTTGGCACAACTTACTGCTGTGAAGCATCATATTCCACAGTGAAATTCAAAACATTGTGCAATACTTAGATCAGCATCTGAGAGAGCTTTTACCTATTGCTTTGACAAGTTACTGCCCAGACTTTTAAAAAGCTTTCCACAAGCCTGTAGTGTTCTACATCTCGTGACAGCTAAGTTTTTACTGTATAGGCCTAGTTTCATGGTAACCTTAAATAATTATTAGAATCTGACATTAAAAATAGGGCCAATATTGATCCTACTATAGTAAAATTAAAGTGCATAATGAATTTTAAGCTTAGTAATTTTGGAGTAGGTAAAAATATGCATTTATACACCTCAGTGTGGCTCTTGAAGGTTTAATAATTGACTTGTGCATCTCTTGAGTTCTGGAAGTTTGGCCACCTCTGCTCTATGGTGTCAGTATAGCCATTCAGAAAATTAGGCGTGTTGCTCAGATCCTTGAAGTAGGAAATGAAACAATCACGGCCTTAAGTGCCATTAATTAGAAAGTAAAACAGATTAGTCAAATGACTCTCCAAAACCAAATGGTTTTAGATTTATCTTGGCTTCTAAAGGTGGAACTTGTGCTTTAATTGGCAAAGAGTGTTGCACTTGCATCCCAGATAATCATGATTAAACATTTTTGGCCTTAAGATTCAAAATGCTGCTAGTACCTTGCACCCAGAGAAACCATGGGGCTTATGGACCTGGTTTGGAGCTTTAGGATCCAAAATATTTTATGGGTTTTTAATCATACAAGCGGCCCTGATTTTGTGGTTATGCTGTGGCTACTGATTAAGTACTGCTTAAGCTGTATAAACTTTTCTGAAGAGTCTAGGTTAAGTCCACAGCACCGTGAAGAGGTGTATACTTTGTATGCAGGAATTATTTAAAACAATATCAAGATAATTAAATTCAAGAAATAATAAATTTAGAGATACAAGTAATTAATGAGACTTTTGGGGAAGTCTCAAAGTGGGGGGAATTGTGAAAGAATACTGTGAGAAAATGCAGACCTAAGGAATTTATAACTGGTGCCCCTCTGTACCCTGCCCCCCCTTGCTCCAAACCCCAAACATCCTTGAAACATGCCATGCTGTCTTATACCAGTTTGATAGCATTGCTGATAATGTCAGGACTAAGGCAATGTGAGATTCTCTCCCCCCCCCCGATCTGGGTCCCTTTTATGGAATATTAGTTTGCACCAGTGAGAAAATGTTAGATATTATTATTACTTATGTATATGCATTGTATGTTAATGTTGCTATTAAGCTATAAAAGTTTCTGTGATACATCATAGGGGTGGAGACCAGTGTCTAACTGCTCTCCCCCACTGCAGTGTGTTTAATTCTGTAATAAAAGGTGTTAGCCTTTGATTCTGCACTCAAGTTGGGTTAACTGTTGTGTTTTTCTTTGACAATATTTTGAGTCAGGGATTGTCTCTTATGCATTTGCATAATAGGGTCCCTTAGATTTGGACCAGGAACTTTTAGGAACTACTTTAAGTATTCGTTACTATTACTGTATTAACAAACATTGCTCCCTGTGTGGACTGAATAATAATTGTGCCTGTGATGCCGTGGATAGTGTCCAAAGGAAATCATGCACAATATATTCTTTTTCTAATCTCAGTTTATATTAGTGAGAAATAGGAAAAACACATGACATCGAAGCTGCCTTTAATATGCAAGACAAACGAAGCCAACAGCTCCCTAGGGCCGGGGTCAGTAACCCCTAGCACGCATGCCAGGAGTGGCACGATTCAATTTGGAGTGGAATGTGTTGGCTTCTGCTGAAAGTGCTATTCCTGCCCCAGGAAAAAAAAAAAAAAAAAAAATCAGATGGTCATGCCCAGCACCCCAGAAGTCCTGAGGCACAACATGGAAAGAAGCTACCTGGAGCTGCAGTGGGCATGCTGTGAAGAGGAGCAGTTCCAGATGGCTTTTCTTCTAGAGTGTGCCTGGGAACCACCTCCCACTCCATGGCTGTGGCTGAATTTTCAGGTGGCAGCCATTTTTTTTCCAACAGGGGGACCCACCAGCATGAGCTGAGGGTTGGGGAAGAGGTGCTAGCATGGGGGTCAGCATGGGTTGGTAACCCCAGCCCTAGGGGGAAAAACCTAAATACATTCAGAAATGCTTCCTGAAATCAAGGGGGGGGGGAAAAAAAAGAGAGAGACACCTACCTCACCCCAGACCAATGCTATGTAAGCAGAGGTCTTTATATTCAATTTATGTATTTAAAAATGTTCCTGGTTCTACTTTGAAGTGATGTATCTTAAGTTACAGGAGATTAAAAGCTCTTTGCCCAGGAAATTAAAATTGAGGAGTGTATTCTTCCCAGCACATTGACTTTAAAGTGCATTGTATCATCTACATCAGATTAGCAGTCCCCAAGTAATGGTGTTCATAACTAGATTTCAAAGGAACTGAGAATATAAATGGCAGATCCTTAAAAGAAAGGATGGTATAGAGCAGGAGTGGCCAAACTTATGGAACTCAACAGCCGCAAAAGTCGATTATTAAACCTTCCAGAGCCACACCAAGGTGTATAAGTACATATTTTTACCTACTCCAAAATTGCTGAGGACTCAATCAGACATGGTTAATTTTAAAATGAGCGTAATAGTAAGGGGAAAATACTGCTGTCATCTTAATCCTGTGAAGAGATGCACACAGGGACACCTTTTCAACTGTTCAGAATCACAACAGATGAATGAGAATTTGGGGGGGACAGAAAGTGCAAGATTAGAACTTATTTCACTAAATGATTTGGAGTCCATGCACAGAAGATACTGTGGAAAAAATCCCATTGAGTTTATTCAGTTTGGGGTTCAGGCCTGTATAAATTCTAAATATCATTATTTGGTTTTTATAATACAAAGTAAAATCTTTACTGGTGAGAGATTTGTTTTCTCAGAAAGTTTACAAACACAATTTTCCATCCTCAGCCCTTCACAACAATTACTCTCTTGTCTAAACAGCTCAGATACCCATCGAGTCATTCATGAAGACTGCCCTGAAAAATAAATGGATTTGGACTATACAACAAAGAAGAGTTATTACATGCTGAATGATACTTAATCTGTGGAAGTATAGTGCTGCTATTGAACTTTGCAGTGAATGTAAATTAGCTTGGTAATTGACTTAGTTACATTTATTTGATAAGAATTTTAAATATACTAGCAGTTCCTTCTGCAAACAGATGACACACTCATGTCTCAGGCACACTTGTTCAATGGACTTAAGGAATTTTTTCTAAAGCCCGTTTTCAGTAGTGGTGGTCTATCCTAAGTCTAAATCATTTTGCATGCTGAAAATGAACCATGATCCATAATAAGTATTTGTAACATTCTTTAAATTGAGGTTGTTTTTTTTTTTTTTTTATAACATTTTGACAGCAGTCAGTGGTTTTGGATGTAACGTGTCAATTTTCAGTTATTTCTGATGATTCTTATTTAATTCTCAAAATAGAAATACAAGAGGAATAATTTTGCATTATATTACAATATCTGGAAATGCCAGGTGATTTTTAAAAAGGAAAATTAATTTACAATTGCTTTTCAGGTTTAAATTGCTAGATCATCACTTATCTGCAGTTCATTGTAGACTTGCTCTTGGCAACGTGAATTGATCAGTTTTAAAAATATTTACCCAGAAAATATCAAAAAAGAAATGTATTTAAAAAATCATGCACTCAGAAGGTCAGACTTCTTGCTTGTGCTAATTTAATTCTGCCTCTTTGTGCATCCAGGTTGTGCAATGAATGAAGCCTGTGATGATGTAATTAAAGACTATCATTATACATATAGACAAGGAAGGTAGAATTAATATTGTGTGGGTAAACTGTAGACTCTGACATTTACTTACTTTGAGTGCTTGTCTTTGCACCTAACAGATGATGTTGCTTTTCCCTGCCGACTCTCACAATGCTGCCCCTTTCCTGTTGGCTCTGACTATGTTGCTTTTTCCCGGCCGGCTCTCACAATGCTGCTCCTTCCCTGCTGGCACTTACCAAGACACCAGCTCTCTGCTGTCCCCGACCATCACACATTTCTTGCCCCTGTCTCCCGCCATGCTGCCCTTCCCTGCCGTGCTCTTCCAGGAGCCGCAATTTTTCTTTAAAGAGCCGCATGAGGCTCACGAGTTTGGCCACATCTGGTATAGAGTCTCACTGAAAGTTTTGAGCTTTAGCACCAGGATGTTGAGATGAAGGCTGAGACCACAATAGTTGGAGAAAGAGACACAGACTGCTAGAAATGTAATCTGGTTTACTCAAACTGTAACTAAGATTTAACCTACCTCATCTGGCTGTGCTAGATATAATATTACATTTACCTATGATTTAGTTAGAGTTACTAATAAACCTTTTTTTACTGCAGATTTTTTTCCCCTCTAAGATGGTAGTCAAGTATTCTGGAATAGTCACATTGAACCACTCCTGACAACAAAATTCTGATCTCAGGCCAGATATAAAAGGATGTTAAGAGGTACAAGCCCTGTGGTTTTCCCACCAAGGCAGTCTCTGTAGATAGACAATGCAGTCACAAGGAACATGGGGGCAGGCTCGTGATCAAGAGGAGCAGGGAAGTTGCACAGATTTATACATTAACCATTGGTTTCGGGTCTTTTTTACCACCCTACTTTGTAATATCATAATGGCTTCAAGTGGTCAGGTAAATTTGGATTTCCAGAGTGAATTATTTACTTTTAGTAGGGAGAAATCAGTGCGTAAATAAAACCTAGGCTATAAATATTCATGTTGTTAAACAGCACAAGCAAAATATATGTTAACTATCCAATGCAGCACAATTTCCAGAGAGCTCCAGCTAACAGCTCTATAGTCAGTCCAACAGCCATTCTGATTCTCTCTCCACTTCTGCTCCAATAATGTCAAGCTCAAAATTCACCATATAGCACTAATTTCATTTTGTATTGCAAAGCAGCTTCTCTGATTTTAGCTGTCATTGACCCTCCCTTCTGACATAAGAGCTCAAGGGCATACATTTTCAGATCAATTAGTGATTTGGGTTATCTCAGTTCTGACACAGTAGAGGGGGCTTAATTTTCAGACATACACTACAATTTCTGAAAGTCAGGCATCCAAAAGGTGTCAAGCTGGGCATCTAAAATAATCATTAGTCTTTTTAGAAAATGTAGGGCCAAATACCTGCTGTTGAAGGCTCAAATCTGAAGAGATGTGTTAGTCTCATTCAATTAACTCAGTTTGTTACTAAAACCTTGTCTACACAGGAAAAGTGTTTGGAATAGCTATTGCAGAATAAATTATTATAGAATAGCTCCCTGTGGACACACACTATTCTAGAATAAAAATCCTTTTGTTCTGGAACATGATTTCTGAACAAAGTGAACAAATGTGCAATGGTTTTTAATACTGCTGATGCATGGAGATGTGTCCTATTTTAAAGAATTTGTTTTCACATCCCAACCACTTTAACTAGAATACAATTGCTTTCAATGCATAGTTCAAGTCTCACAGTTATTAAGGTAACATGGATTTTCAAGAAGCACTGGCATGAGAGTCAAGCCAAAATACAGTGCAATGATAAAACTCCCATTTATTTTAAACAGGAGCAGACAGTGAGGTTAATTACCAGCACTTTTGAAAATACTCCCCTTATTACACACAGTGACTTCTGCATACATCAAGGTTTTTGCCAAGGAGAAGAATAAAGAAACATACATGTGAAAAAATCTTCATACAGAAGCCAAGAAGAAAGCAGGGCAATTTCCATGTGTCAATAGAGAAGTACTCCTGCATTATCACCAAAGGCCAGTAGGCTGTGCTCCTGCACCAGTTTTCTAGCTCATATACAATAAGTCTTGTCTCTCATTTTAAGTGATGCCAGTTGTGTTACAATTTGCTCTGATATTAAAATGGCAATTATAAAACATATGCACCAACTAATTTCATTCATAACCTTTACTGCTAACATAATCCCCAACCCTTTGAAGGATTAGCATTAAGGTTATACTACCTATGCACAAGAGGAGAGAATGGAATGGCCCTCTTTTTCTAACTATGGCAAAATACAGTTAAATTTCTATTTAAAATTATCAGGGACTAGAATGATTGGCTCAGTACATGAAGGGGTAAACTATTTGACCTGAGGGCCCCATCTCCCTTTAGGAGGGTGGAGAGGAGTGAAGAAAAGGATGGGAGGGAGGAGCAGCGCTCCACATCTAGAGCTCTAGGCTAGGAGGGAGGAGTAGCCACTGTGCTCCACCCAGGTCATCACCATTGCAGGCTGCAGGAGAAGGGTAGGTGTGGGGTCAGAAGGGGGTAGTGGCTGCTGTGCTCCAGCCAGACCCAGCTGGACAGTTTGAAGAAAGGCTCTTGTGGGCTGTAGTTTGCCCACATCTAGTTTAGTAGATTGACCACAGTGATCTATAGAACTGTAATGTCAGTTTACATAGGGGAATAAAACTTTGAGGTCAAACTTTATCGCAGCTCCAACAGTTGCAGGTTAAGATGCCTTCCTGCTAACCACTGAGCCAATGAAAAACACAAGTTCTGGAGGGGTAGCCATGTTAGTCTGTGTACAGCAAAAACAGAGAGTCCTGTGGCACCTTAAAGACTAACAAATTTCTTTGGGCATAAGCTTTTGTGGGCTGCAACCCACTTTGTCAGATGCTTATGCCTGAAGAAATTTGTTAGTCTTTGAAGTACCACAAGGCTCTCATTTTTAATGGAGGAACACTTCATTCTGGTACACAAATCAATTCACTAGCTACTCCTCAAGGGTTAGATACAGGGAGGAGTCCTTATTCTGATCTTCAGGCTGTTTCACCTCTTGATGCCTCATAAGCCAACCACAGACCTCCAGTAAAACTAAGTTTCTTTAGCTGGCTAGGAAATACAATGTACTGTAGCACAGGTCTTCAAGAGGCACAGAGTCTTTGTTACAATCTGCCATTTCACTGAGCCCTATTTTCAGAGACATAGCACTTTTGAACTCTGACATTTAATAGGTGCTATAGCACAGAAAAAGTTATCATTGATTCATAAAACTGCTATACTGACACCACAAGAATTTCCAGTGGTTGCAAACCACCACAGAAACTACTCCTTATCAGCCAAGACAGTTCTAGCAGTGAGCCTTCAGAAAAATGGAGCCCTCAAAAGCAAGAGGTAGAGTAGTAGCAGCTAGAGAAAGCACCTTTTCAGACACTGAATTTTCCTTCCTGTCGAATGTTTCTTCCACAAGAGTTAAGAATGTCCATAACATGTCCATCTTCTAACCCTTATTTGCACCACTGCTTTTCCATAATAAAATATGGCAAGGCACACTCATCCTGCTTCTAACAAATGGAAAAATAAGAGACTGATATAAATTTAAAGAGCTCATTCAGTCTCCACAGAGATGGCATGCAGCAGAACAGAGAAAATGGTCCATTCAAAAAAGACATGAGAGAATGGTAGTTTAGAATTCTTTGGAACAGCTTTTTGCCGCTGGTTTGCCTGTGATATGATTTTAGCTGTTGACGTGCTTCCCTGAAACAGTTACTGTATGTTACAGTATCCTTCATATTGTCCTGTAAATGCACTTCTACTGACCCAAAAGGAATACAGCTTGCACTAAATCTATTTTTGACACTAATGGAAAAAAAGTAGATTTTTCTCCTCCCAAGCTGTCCTGAATGATCACATATCGCCATCTGCTCCTTGAAGCTGAAATGCCATCAATTCATAAAATGGGGCCAAGATTTTCAAAAATAGTAAGCCTAAAGTTAAACTCCTAAATCCATCTTTAGGCATTTGCCTGATTTTCAAAATGACTGAGCACCCAGCAGCTCCTACCGATTTCACCTTCCAGAGAAGTTGACAGTATTAAACATCTAGCAGCCTTTGGGGGAAAAAGTAATCTTTTAAGGCCCAAATTTTCAAAACTGTCTACTGACTCTGGATTCCTTCATTTTGGAGCACAAAAAACTCAAGACTCAGCACCCTCCTCCTGTGGGAGGGGCATGGCGGATGGAGAAGCGAAAGAAAGGAGACAAGCTCCAGCTGGGTATTTAAAATTTAAAGGACCCCAAAAATCACTAACTGTTTTTGAAAATCTGGGCCAGCAACTACCTTTCACCCCTACTTTCGAAAACACTAAACTGGCATTTTAAATTCTTCATTACAAGCATAGCAAAAGGGAAGCCTAATTTCTGAGTATTACAGTGCTAAAAATAGTTTTAAGGAAGTGTCAGAACTCTGTTCATTTTTAGAAGGATGCATATGGTGCGCCACTTTACATTAAAGACTTTCAATAACTTCCATGAATCTCATACATACAGCATGCTACTGATACATTACATTTGTTTTAACTTTAACAGGAGGAGATGAAAAACATGGTCTTCTACCAACTGTCTGTAGTAAACATGTCCATAAAAACATTTTTGCATTAGTGAAGGTTTGTTTAATATACTAGTAATATAAAAACCTGCAAAATATACAAGGCATTTTCACTGTATTAGTGACTATCATTTTGATGTGAAACCTACTTTAATGACTACCTGACAAAGAAATCTATTAAAAGGAATGATTTGCCTTGACATGAAGGCATTCAGCTCCTGTTTGTTGAGTGATACCTCCTTAAGTAACTAGCAAAAGAACACAGTATCAGTGGTTCACCACTTTCACAGCACTGAGAACTGTGATGGCAGCTTGTCAGTAGCCTGAGGGCAGCACCTAAATTGCAAATAAATTTGCATAAATAGATATCTGCATATAGAACGTTTATATAATTTTAACTATGTCTACACAGAATGTGCTTTAGCAATGCAGAATGACAACATATGCTTTGAGATTTTCAGGCCTTTGCTTCAGTCAAAATAGTGTCCCAAAATTCCAGCTCATATTGAGGTGGTCACACATTGTATGGAATGAAGATCTGAAATGGCTAAGTGATTGCAATGTTTGGATTTGTTCAGAGGTCTGTTTACAAATATGCAAATATCTCCAAGAGCCTGCCACTTGCAGCCCTCATACGAAACTCTAGAGTCTCTCTCCCTTGACAGACATTTATACAATTTCAGCACATTTCATTCACAAAATGCAGACTGGTTAGACAGAAGCACTGTGAGCCAGATTCCCAGTTGATGTGAATGGGCACGCTCTATTGAGTTACACCATCCTCCAACCTGGCCCTGTCAATAAGTAATTCTCGCCACACTTCAGCTCCACTTCTTCAGATTGAACTAAAAGCCAGGGTGCAAGCAAACCAAACAGTTTTTTAGTCTGCGTAGACTATGAAATCTCAAATTAAAAAAATCTGGCTATTGCTTTATCCGTTCCTCTTCAGGGCTGCCACTCATGTTGCTTAAGCTTCAGTTAGCAAACCAGGGAAGAGGTCATTCTTCTGAAGCTGCCCATAACAACATGCTAAAGAAAGGATGAGTCTTTGCTTCAGTGCAGACAAAGGTACCAATTCTTTGGAGTTCCCAAGGTAAAAAGTACTACCCTCCTCCCACTCACATAAGTGCTGCAAGCAAACAAAGGCCTTGCTGAAACTTCTGTCTCCCAGCAAATGTACCCTCAGTCCAAAACATCCTCTTTTCAAACACCTGAAATTAATGTCTTAGAAGAAGCTGAAAGCCAAGAAGCAGATTCAGACTTGCAGAGAGCAGAGTTCCTTCTGAGCCTTGCAGAAAATAGCAAACCTTTCTGCAAAGACAGTTCTACAAGCTCCCCTGGCTGCTACAAAGGTCCCAGAATCTGGTACATGTACATATGGCATTTAATATTACTTAAGCATCAACTTTATATTGTAAATAAGATTTGGCATCTTCTACTCTAATATTAAGACTATAAATATCTGGTTTACATCCATATAGGTTTTGGACAACTTTATTCTCTCATATGTAGCCATCAGGAAATATGACTATTGAAGTTACCTTGTAACTTCAGTGGTAAAGCTCCCTTTCAGCTTTGCCAAATATCATCTCCCCCTGGTAGGACTGGCCTGGCATAAACATGCACCACTCTGGATGGGTCTTTTACTTCCCCACCAGCATCTCTTTGCCACAGTGTTCCAGGAAGGCCATGAGCACCCCAGGAGTAGGTGAGTCAGTAATTCTGTAATGCCCAGGCTCCAGATAGTACCTGTTCTTGGTTTTTCCACCAGAGTTGTAGCCATGGTGGTGTTGCACTGGGGCTAGAGCAGCCTCAATCTTTCCCCCAAGCTGGTGCCTGAATTGTTCCTCCTCCTGGGAAGAAGCACTAGTCTCTTGTTTTGAGGAAATCTCTTCTCCTGCAACTCTTTGATAGTTAGTATTTCTACCCATTTCCCTCTAGCAGGGGCAGGGTTTTAATAGGGCTGAAGCAATCTTTGACTCTGCTCAGGTGTTTCTAATTAACCTGCAGTCATCTCTCCCCAGCTTCCAGGAGAAAGGGCCTTTGCCAATCTAGGCCTGACATATCTCCCCCCAAGGGCTTTTTTGTAGGCCTCTGGCCTTACTCCATCACACTTCAGTGAAATTGATTCTAGGTGAAAACCTTTTCTTTCTCTTCAGACATGATCCTGAATTCCTTCTACATACAAAATTCCTATAGATATCTACAGAAGTTTAGGGTGCACAAGGACTACAAAGTCAGGCCTTAATGTAATGGAACAAATATTACCTAAAAGAATATAACTGAATGATCTAAATAATGTGATACATGAGCACTACAGTGATCGACTCAGTATCAAAACATAGCTGGCAAACATTAGTGCATGTTGAAGTGTTTATATGACAGATATGATGCATTCAGATTTGAAAGTACACAAATTTATAAGCCAAGCAATCCGGTTTAGTTGTGAATTTGCACTTTCTGTAATAGCAGATCAAAATACAATAGAGTAGCATTTTTTATCCTTGTCCTCATTGAAATTAATGGCATCCATGCCATGTTGACATTAATGAGATCTTTCAACATCTGCTTTTAATCGATGGGAATCTATGCAGCCAAAGTCTGTGTTGACTCTTGCCCTACCCAATACTATGGACTTTGACCACATATGTTAATTCAGAATCTAATCTGCTTTGGTAGGTCCCAGTGAAGATCTTAATAATGGTTTTTTAAAAATGTGTTGCAAACAGCTTGTGATGTGTAATTAACAATAGACTACAAGCTACTGGAGAAACATACACTGATAAGGAGGAAGGCTGGTGCTGTGATTCAGGTACAGGAGTTGGAGTCACCAGATCTTTGTTCTTTTCCTAACTCCATCAGCATCTTCCTGTGTGATCTTCAGCAAGACTCAGCCTCTTTGTGCCTAAGCCTCTTCATCAGTAACAGGGGTGGCCAAACTTATGGAACTCAAGAGCCACATAAGTCGATTGTTAAACCTTCCAGAGCCACACTGAGGCATATAACCACATACTTTTATCTATTCCAAAATTACTAAGCTTAAAATTTATTGCACACTTTAATTTTATCTTAAAAACAGGGCAAATATTGATCCTACCAATGTCAGATTCTAATAATTTCTTAAGGTTACCATGAAAACTAGACCTATACAGTAAAAACTTAGCGGTTGCTGGATGTAAAATACTGCAGGCTAGTAGCAAGTTTTTTGGAATCTGGGCAATAACTTATCAATGCAGTATGTAAAAGCTCTCACAGGTGCTGATCTCTAAGTATTGCACAATGTTTTGATTTAACAAATTTCATTGTGGAATACAATGCTTCAGAGCAGGAAGTTGTGCTAAAAATTGAAAGTAACATACATTCAGTTTTCAACTTCTCTCCTTTGTATTTTTATTTCATTCCATGTCATATTTAGGACTTGTAAAACATAATTTTAACAAAGGAGTAAGTTGCATTAGGACCTATGAGAAAATCTAAACATGCCACAGCTTCCCTGACCATATTATGGTTCTCCCCTCCCCCTTTTGCCACATCCCTACCAATGCTTACCATCCCACTGTTTCTATGCTGTTCCTGACCATTGCTCACTTCTCCTGCTGTCTCCCTCCATGCTGCCCTTCCCTGCAATGTTCCCTCTAAGCTGATTATACAGCTTAGCAACTTTGGATGCAGCTGATCAAGTTTCCTCCCGGTTCCCTGACCTGGTCCCGGGCCCCTGCTCATCAGCTCCCCAAGTGCATCCATAACTTGCTCAGCTGCATCATCAGCTAAGAAGGAACATTGCTTCTGTCTCCCATGACAACTCAGCTGTCCTGGGAAACACTTTCCTACTCCATACATGGCCCAACACTTGTCTGTCAAACCAGGCTTGGTTTTGTGGAATAGAATTCTGCATAAAATAATTCTGAAGGGGAAAGGTGCCATGGAAAACAGCTCATCCCTACTTCCAATGGCTCAGGGTCTCTGAAAAGCCTCAGCTGCACAGGGCTCCAAAGAGGCAGCCATGTTAGTCTAGTTCAGCAAAACAAAGAAGGAGTCCTGCGGCACTTTTAAAGGCTAACGTATTTATTTATTGCATGAGCTTTCATGGGAGAAGTGTGATAAATACATGGGTTAGTCTTAAAAGTTCCACAAAACTCCCCGTTTAACTGTCCAGAGCTTGATCTACAGGTTTCTGTAGAGCTGGCAAGAAGGAGTAGGATTTTTCATTGGCTTATTCCTTCTCCCTCTGCTACAATGGAAGACTTTTTACCCTGTTTTCCTGACTACCATACTTGTAAAGGGAGTGCATGAGGTACCCCTAAGTTTGTAAAATGCTGTGGACAAGACTGAGACTGCCATGGTATGTGGCATAAGGTAAATACAAAACAAACAAACAAACAAACCCACCCAAACCAGCAAGACCAAAAGAAAATAAAAAAAATTACAAAGTACACAAAAATAAATAAAGCAAAACAAAATAAAATCCACACTGAAATCTGGAAAACAGAAAATAACTAACACTAATTTGTTAGTCTTTCAGTCCTTTATGGCTTGTCTCCTCCCTGATCCCCTCAGTCACTTACTTCCCTCATGGCCTCCATTCCCTGAAGCTCCTTTCCTTCCCTCCATGACTCCCCTCAGCTGCCCAGCTGCTCCTCCCTGCAATTCCTTCTCTGAGCCGGGGCTGTTGCTCCCTTCTCCCCCACCACTTCTCTGAGCTGCCGGCTGCTGCTTGCTGCTCCCCTGCCTCCCCCAACTGTCAGCTCCTTCCTCCCCACCTCTCCCCTGAGTGTGGGCTGCTGCTCTCTGCTCCCTCCTCTCCTACCCCCAACCCTCCTCTGAGCTCCCTGCTGCCAGCTCGCTCCTCCTCCCTGCCCCTCCTCTGAGCTGCTGGCTGCGGAGCTACTTGACAGGCTGGAGATTTTAACTCCCCCACCCTGAAGCAGCTCCCTGCTGGGGAGCTGCACTTGTTCTTTGAACAGCCCCATGTGGCTCATGAGCCGCAGTTTGGCCACGCCTGGTCTATAAGAGGAGGTTAATAATACTTTCTTATGACAAAGAGTGATCGGAAGTTAATTCATTAATGTTTGTAGGACTCTGATTTCCTTGGACAAAGAAACTATGAGTATTGGTGACACAGAGACCAGCTGATGGTTCATTACTGTCTCAGCAACTCTTGAGAGGTCAACACACTGTTGTCAGGATATATACCCAGGTGGTGACACATAGTATATCATTGGACAATGAATAACTCCCTGCTAATTAGTATTCTTGCATGATATATGTTCAGAGTGTATAAAAAAAGTCAAAATTATGTGCTAGAACTGTTTTTGAAATGTATTTGTGGTGCAAGGCAAAACCTAGTCTGCTAGCTCAGTGGTTCTCAACATTTCCAAACTACTGTACTCCTTTCAGGAGTCTGATTTGTCTCATGTAGCCAAAGCTGTTTCATTTAAAAACTAGTTGCTTACAAAATCAACCATAAAATCCAAGTGTGACAACACGCTCTTACTGCAGTTGCTTATTTTCTCATTTTTACCACATAATTCTCAAATAAATTGATGAGAATAAATATTATATTTCCATTTCAACACGATACCTGAGTCTGTTTTTCCATGGGGAGCCCTGTCATTCTTGGGGGCTGTAAAGCACAGCAACCATTAAGTTTTCTCCACACTAAGTTAATTTCTACTCTGAGGGCCAGTGGTAAGGTATAATAAGCATAGGTGCTGGAATTAAGAGGGGCCCTGGCTTGAAATGGTTTCCATTTTATTTAGAGTTTACAGTTTGGTTCAATGACTATAAGCATCCCCACTATATAAACTGTTCCAGCAGCCTTGTGGCCAGCAGTAGGGGTCCCATGCCATAGGGGGTCCCACAGAGCCTAGGCTTCAGCTTCAGTCCCAGGTGGTGGGCCCGGGCTTTCTGCCCTGGTCACAGCAAGTCTAACACCAATCCTGTTCACCCCATTAAAACACAAACCATGCCCCACCAGATGAGAACTACCAGCAGTCACTTGCAGCAAAGACATACCTGAAGCCCTGATCTATGCTGAAAAATCACAGTCAACCTAACTATGCTGCTCAGGGCTGTGAAAGATCTCACCCTCATTAGGTCAAACTTAACCCCTGGGAGAGTTCTTCCATCAGTCTAACCAATGCCTTTCAAAGAGGAGGCTCAAGTACATTGACGAAATAACTCCTTCCATTGAGGTAGGAAGTTTCTACACAAGTGGTTCCCCATATTTTCTCTGCCATGACACACTTCGCTACCTTTAATTAATTTGAGACACACCACCATATAGTTTTCAAATGAACACATGAATATTCATGAGCCAATGAGCCAATCCAGAGCTCTTTGAGTAGTTTTTCAAGAGATTCCGTGGCACACCTGCTCAGGCCTGACAGCACACCTTTGTGCCATGGCACACTGGTTGGGAAACACTGGCCTACACTACGGTGCTACAGTGGCATAGCTGAAGAAAATTAGCTGTGACATAGGCTTTATCTACACTAGTACTTATACCAGGAAAATTTTTGTTATTTGGGGATGTGAATAATATTAGTTTTGCTGGCATAAGTGCTAGTGCAGACAGTGCTATGTTGATGGAAGGTGTTTTCCCACCTACATAGCTACCACTTCTCATTTAGGTCGTTTTATTACACTGGTAGGACAGCTCTCTCCCATCGACATAACGTGGCTAAACAAGTGCTTGTACAGCTGTGCTGATCCAGCCTTAATTGTAGACTGGCCGTTCGTTTATTTCAATGTTACAGGGTATTGGAGACATGCTTAAGGACTGGGCTGAATCTAGGGGTGGCTTTAGGGGTAGGTGAAGTAGGCAGCTGTATAGGTCCCCCAAGCAATAAGGGGGCCCATCCTCAATTTAATGGACAGAAATAAAATATAGAAAAATATAGAAATTGTTGCCATCTAGCAGGCCCATAGCATTGGAAACCTCAGCACTTTTCAGTCTTGGCTCATCGAGGCAAACTATCATTAGGATCTGTGATTAGGGGTGGGGAGGCAGATGCGGGGACTGGGTCGCGCCACAGGGAAACCAGATTGGGGCAGTTACAGTGAGGAAAGAAGGGGTTGGAGCAAGGCAGAAGCATGGAACTGGGTCACACCGTGGAAACCAGCAGCAGGAGGGTTACAAAACCTTGATTTCCCAGATTCAGCTCCCCTAAAATCTGGGGACGTTCAAAGTGAGAGACAGATTTCACAGCTGGCATTTGTTCTCTGCACCAAAACCTCAGACCGAAACTTTGGAGTAGTTCATATCAGGATGAAGTCAGAGCTAGAAACTGATCTCATCCAGGGAATCTCTCATGAATGATTAATTCTCTTTTGCTAAAAGCATTTCAAGTTGAAATGGCATAAGTTGCATACTATAGTATAGCCAGAGAAAAACAGTAGCTATTTATTATAAAAAGAATTACAAAACCATTTAAACCAAGGCATTTTTAAAAAAAATTATTTTTAATATTTGAAGAATCTTCATGAATGATTAACAGTTGCACACACAAAATACTAAGAATTGAAATGTGCAGTATTTGCTCATCTTTGATGTGTCTCAGAGGATTTTTTTTAGCAGAAAGTGAATGAAAACATTCCATACTATCGTTTCTTAGCATATTTTAATGCTTTTATTTGTGACCATATTCCCCCCCCCCCACATACCTCACCCCATTGACTACAGAATATTCCCATTAAAATCAGATGCTAGTCCACCAGATCTAAAAGCACACTGTAAAAGTCAGTCATTTTATCAGGAGCAGCTATCAAAACCACAAGGAGTCCTGTAGCACTTTTAAAGACTACCAAATTTATTTATTGCATGAGTTTTCATGGAAGATAATCCCACTTTGTAGATGCTTCTCCCACGAAAGATCATGTAATAAATTTGATAGTTGATAAGTGTCACAGGGCTCCTTGTTTGCTTTGATCTACATTTGACAGTCATGTTCCCAGTTATCAGTAACATTCATATGCTATGTCTTGGACTCCTTTTCCTCTTTTAAATTCATTATACAATCCCCTTTCTAGTTCAGAAAGTGTCATTTTCCACTTACAATGTACGCCCCCCCTCTCTAGATTTTAACTTGCATCTTTAGGTCTTTCTTTTCACTAAGATTCTTTGTTCACTATTTACTCCTACTTATACAAGACATCTTGAGGTTTTGTCCTACGTACACATTGACCACTTAATTCCCAGCATTCACCATACAGCAGCTTAATGTTTCCCTCTTAACTGTTTCCAGTGATTTTTAGCTCAAAAGCTTAAAGAAAAAGGCCTGTCATCAGAGCTATCTGCAGTACACACAGTGGTGTTGGGATGAAGGCACCACAAGCAATTGAAAGCATTTGAGCTTGGATTGAGTCAAGCTTTCTCAAATTCACTTTTTATGTCAAAGGCCAAGCATAGCAATAATTGGTATAAATAGTATTCTGTACAACATTGCCATCACTTATTTAGCCACACCCCAGCAAGTTCCAAAAATACCATTAAATAAATTGATTAGGCCTGTATACTTATCACTAATATTTTCATTATGATCAGTGCAAGTGAGCTTGCTAGCAAATATCACATCTAAACACTGTAAGCTTTTAACTGTATGTATTCCCTATCCATACAGATAAGCCATCAGCTTGCTAGGCTACAGAGCTTCAATGCAGAGCAGTTTGCTCTTTGCAGCCAATCAGGCAATCCTGCCAAAGCCCGGCTGGACTCATTTACTATCTTGAGGGCTGAACCACCTATCCCCAATCTCAAACTCAGCTCATGCTCAAGCTCATGGGAACTCAAACTCATAGGACCTGGCCACTGAAGTCTTGCACAGAGCAGAGGTGGGTGCATGCTAATATCGGTGATGTACAGAAAACAGAAAAACAAGATGGCCATTATTATTACTTTGCTTTTCGCCTCTCTTCTGTCTCATTAGCCTTATTATAATACTTTGAAATGGCTACCTTAGTTTTGCACCTATAAGACTTTGTGAGATGATCACATGAGTGATAGATAGAAATACGCCATCATTTTCCACAGAGGAGGTAATATAACCCTATCCTTGCCAAGCCAGTGGATAAACCATGCAACTATAGAACTAATAATTTATTCCAAGCCTTTAACTTCCTCACCTTAATTCTGCAACATCTATCTCTAACATTCCAAAGTGAAGAGCCACTTTTAGGCAATAGTATATATATTTTTAAATGAGATGCATCCACCCCAAAAAGGAAATTTGTCTTCCTTCTCCTGTTCTACCAATAGTGGCAGGTGTTACAGAGTAGACATTGATGACTTCAGTCGTGGATAAATGACAGTTCAAGGTACAATGTCATCACTATTCAGTGGGATCCAAGGTCTCACATATGGCCAACCTCTGGTGTCTGCACACTTGTGCGGGAAATCTCAGATGAACAGGCTCTCTCAAGAGCCCCAGGTGGCAATGTTCCCTCTAAGCTGATGATGCAACTGAGCAAGTTATGAAAGCACTTGGGGAACCAATGGGCAGTGGGGAAAGGGTCTGGCTCCATGTTGGGGAACCAGGAGGGAACTTGCTCAGCTGTGTCATCAGCTTAGAGGGAACATTGGTTACCAGGTAGGTCCGTATAGGCTGCTACATACAAATCAGTGCTGCCCTCAAGAAATCATTACAGCTGTGTGTGATGTCTGTGCTGTATGTCTTTCTTTTGGTAAGTAATTGTTTAGCTTCTTTTGTACTTACTATTTAATATTTTTGAGGGAGCTAGAGTCTTATAAACTTGAGTACTTCAGAGAATTTCATTGAAATTTGATGTTTTTTCATTTATAGCTACAGACCAGAAACCTTTTCATTTATTTTTATTTATTACAATTATTTGTATTAAACTTCTAGTGCACATAAACCCAAGCCTCTCTGAAAAATTTGTAAGATTTGACTGCCAAAATTTTAAATGTGGTATTTTAGCGCCATCATTAATTTTACTGCTTTTTGTTAAATAATGCACATAACTTTGTAGTTCAGCATTTGCTCATTTATATTAATTGAAAGATGATCAACTTACAAACTTCATGATGGAAAAACCTTTAAAAATATCATACCCTAGAATAAGTTATGAGTTCCAGAGGGATAGTCATGTTAGTTTGGTTCAGCAAAACAAACAAGTCCTGGGGGCAGGAAGGGGCAAGGAGACTGGGGCCACAATGGGCCTTTGCTTAGGGCCCTCAATTGCCTAAGGCCACCTCTGGCTGAATCAGGGCCCTAGTAAGCAGTAACTAGCACTGCATTTCGATCATCGCTGCTCCTCTTTTACTGTACCAGGCAAGGGAGGATTTATATTGACACTCAGACTCTAAAAAGGTTAATTCTCATTGTCTTTTGATATCTGCCTCTCCTCTCGCCTCAGAGAAGTCCATCCTACTGGCTACAAATTCTGAGCTCATTACTATGTGGAGAAGATTTGTACCCCGTGGTGCAAAAGTTATTTAGTTTCGGCAACAACTGAATAAGAGAGACTAATAGACTGCATCAACCCCACTGGACTGGATGTGGCAACATGAGCTCACATGGAGCTGGGTATAAAATGTGGTTTAGATAAAATCAGAAAGGTTTGGTTTGATTTTTACTTTAAGAGAATATACGAAATGCTAAATGTTGCTTTGAAGCTAAAAATCAAAACATTTCCTCTGATAATGTTGGAACACTCCATTGGGACACTAGGTAAGTGCTCATTCCGATTTTTCAAAAGTGTAACTTCATTAAAACAAACAAGGAGTCCTGTAGCACTTAAAGACTAACACATTTATTTATTGCATAAGCATGACAGCTCATGCAGTAAATAAATCTGTTAGTGTTTAAGTGCCACAGGACTCCTTATTTGTTTTGCTGAATTACACTAACACAGCTACTCCTTTGGAACTTAACTTTATTAAGCAACACTTCCTGTGAAACACTTAAATATCCATGAATCCAAATTGCCTCAAAATTTGGGGGTATTCAGACTTGGGCTTGAAATTGGGTGCTACATCTAAGTGTTCCTGGGAGAAAAATGTCTACAATAAGGATGCTATCTGCTATTACACAAAATGATGAAACAGCCAAGAGCTGCAAGCAGGGAGGAAGAATGATAAGTCTCTGGATGTGGGGGAAAGGGAAGTAAAAATATAATAAGAATTAAACTTTGTGGAATCAAAGAGGTTGTGTAGAGACAGTCCCTCCTCAGAAAACCTTTGACATTAGGAGAGCAATGAGGAGGCTTTGTGCTGAGGAAAAAGAGAGGTTTATCATCGAGAGCAGCTGTAAAATGCCCAGAAAAAGGCTTGTTACTGTTGCCACAGAGTGAAGACAGAGTTGTTGGACAGTGCGTAGGGGTGAGTGGGTGAATGGTGTGGGAAGATGATAGTGCAGGCAAGAGAACAACTTTCTCCCAGAAGGGGATCTTAATGGGCTAAAAACACCTCCCCTTACATGTTGTTGGACAAGATTTTAGAGTTGGTAAAAAGATTTCCACTGACCATTCTTCCATCAGAAAATACTTATTAGTCCATACTTAAGTATTTTACAGGAAATGTCAATTGATGAAATTTCATTTTAAAAATATGCAAGCACATTTAGATGTCCAAATGGAGTGTTTAAACATTATCAGAGGCAATATTTTGATTTTTAATTTCAAAGCAACATTTTGTTAACCATTGTATAAAAGTAAAAATCAGGAAAAAAATTTTGATTTAATCTAAACCAAACATTTTGCTCAACTCAAAATGAAATATTTATTTAATTTTATTTCTTGGGAAGTTAAAAATGTTTTTGGAACAAAAACAAAAATTTCAGTGTCAGAATTTCCTGTGGAACAGACAATTTGAGTTTTAGCCACCACAGAACAAAATGTGTGCATAATTACTAAATATCTGTATGTCCTTATTAGTATCCCTTATCCACCCATCTTCCTATTTCACCACCTATTGTTTGTAGCTCTCACTTGTTGTATCACGTTAACCTTTAGATCATAGGCTATTCAGGCAGGGCAGGGCATGTGTCTCTCTGTATGGTATCTAGCATAGCAAGAGCTATGAACAAACCACACAACCTTTCCTACTACCCAAATCTCTGCACTTTTCTCATCAAAAGAAGTTAGTTTCTCCTTCAAATATGCCCTACGATATTAAACTAAGGGAAGAGACAAGGGTAGAAACAGAAAACAAACATTGCTCTTGAAATACAGTATATGGGGCAAATCCAGAGTGCTCATTCACTGGGGCAGAGGTGGGGAGGGGGAAGGATTTTGCTTTGGTAAAGAGCAGAAGGCAAATCCTTAGCTAGTGAAAGTTATCATAGCTCCATTAACAAGGATCTGTCTAGACAGCTGAACCTTGTGAAATGAAAACGTGGCCCTACATTTCTGGACACTTATCTTCAAAGTGAAAGTAGAGTTAACTGGAAGGCAAAAAGGGGGGAAACGAGGGGGAAATAAAGAGTGGCCTCAGTAACAAAAGGCTGTCTTATTCAATTGTCTTTATGGGCCCTGCAGTGATGCTAATGTTTAACTGAAAAGCGATCACCACTGACTCTTTCATTTACCCTGTATTTTCACATTATTGCTCTCACCAAAAATGTCAAACATCACAGAAGTTATCCAGTTTATGCAATGTACAGAGCCAGATACTTATGCTTATCCCTCCACCTACACTAATAGAGGGAGACAAACTGGGGAAAGTAGCCAAGTTCCAAAGGGGCAGCCATATTAGTCTAGTTCAGCAAAACAAGCAAGGAGTCCTGTGGCACCTAAAGACTAACTAATGTATTTACATGAGCTTTCATGGGCGAACATCCCACTTCAAAGCATCTGATGAAGCTGATGTGATAAATAAATGTTAGTCTTTAAGTGCCACAGGGAAAGTAGGCATGCAATGTAGAAGGCGTGGGCAGAAGCTCTGAAGGCCACCCACCACCACCTTTAAAAACTTTAAGCAGAGGGGCTGTGTGTGGAGGCTGGTGAGGACAGGGAGCTGGCAACAGTCAGAACCAGGATAGTTGCAAAAGGGCAACCGTGTTAGTCTAGTCAAGCAAAAAAAGCAAGGAGTCTTGTGGCACTTAAAGACTAACAGATTTATTTATCGCATGAGCTTTCCTGGGAGAATACCCCACTTCGTCAGATGCTTTGAAGAGGGAGAACTTGGTTATGGCTCTGATGTAGTCTGGCAATTCTCATGTATAGATAAAAACAGTACAACTGGGGAGAACAGAGGATGTGTTTTGCCCTCATGCTACCTCTCCATCTCTTTTGCAGAGAGGCCAAAATGCAGGTGCACAAGAACACTGCTTTCTCAGGAGGAATGTGTGTCTCTTTTGCTGACCAAAACGACTGTCAAAATTTGGCTGTTGCTGCTTAATTAAAAATTGTTTAATAAATCATTCAACTCTTCCTCCAACTGCCAAAGGATGCTTGTATAACTTATCGGAAAACATTAACAGAAATAAGACACATTTTTGTAAACCTTTAAAAAAAATGGAAAAAACGTCACAGTCATAGTAATATGCAAGTGTCACTGCTTATCTCTTCCTTATGTAGGATGTGAACTGCTAGGAGTTTAAGAAACTGAACTAGTCACTCATTCCAAGTGTGGTCTAGAAAACAAGTTGCCTCCCCTATTTCCTAGGTCAATTTACTCATGTGCTTAACTTAGAGCACAAGCAGACCCATGAACTCCTTCAGTGGAACTACTCACATGGTTTAGTAAAGTGCATGGTTTGCTGAAGCACAGCTTAATTGCTTCACTAAATCAAGACTGCATGAGGTATTTGTTATCATGTTATATGAAAGTGATGTGTTGGCCTCCCTGATTTGAAAGCTGTGTTAATCACTGCATTTTCCCCCTTGTTCATGTCAAAATTACAAACGTTGAAAACAGAACAAACATGTTGATTCCCCTATATTGACCCCTTCCCCCATTAACCCATTAGAGGTTAATTTACAGTGTACACGCCAAAGGACATGTAGTACTATTTTACCTCAGAAATGTGTCCATGCACCATCTCTCTGCAAAAGCACAGAAAGGGGTGGAATCATCATACACAACCTGCACAAGGTATGCCTAATGGCTTCCTTTGAGCATTAACCAGACAGTGCCGTGGAAACAAAATGGGAGACAGGTTGGTCAGGAAAAGACAAGATGTTTCATTAAGTAGCTGCTGCCCTTGATGATTGTAAAAATAAACAAAATGAATTAAGTATTTCAACAATGAATAGTGTCCTATTATTACAGAATATATACTGCTGCTACAGAGAGGTCATGAAATACTGTAAAATAACAAAGCTATTAAATTTGAAACAACGTTTTGAAATTCTGAAAGCAGATTGCCAAAATGAATTTCTTTCTTCAAAACTGGAAACAAGTGTTTGTAGTTCAGATTTCTTCTCGTTGGGAATAATCAGAATCAGCATGATTTCACAAAACTTTGAGGTTAGTCAAGACATCATTTTCCAAAGAAAAATTGTTTCAATGAAAATTTTCCAAACAGCTCTAATTCCAACAAGTCTGGGGCTACCTAGGAACATCTTAGCTATCAGTAAACCACTTATGGTGGTAGGCTTATGCCTATATGATGACAACAAAAACTCGTTTTTTTGGTGCGCTAGAAACTCCCAAATTTCCACGGGCTGTTAGCAGAATGGGACTTTGACACAGCAGTGCAATTCTGCTGGCATACAATGGCAGAGAGTGGGGAACAATTATAATTTTCAAAGAATGTCTAATGCCTTTCATCCTGGAAAATCCAAAAGCATTTGAACTAGTTACAGGCATGCAATATTGAAATGCAGCCACCTCTCAGGTGGCGATTGGTAGCCAACTGGTTGACATCATTGATCAATGGAACATATAGTCAAAAATGCTTGCTGTGGAAATGTTAGGTTCTATAAAGACCAATAAAAGCACACTAAGCAACCATCTCACTTAGAAAAATGAGTTGACCCTGCTACAGCTTGGATTTATGGTTTCAAGGAGCCCAGGGTAGTCAAAGGCCATTAAGATTCCCTCTGATTGTGAAGCATGCAATATGGAGTGTTTGGGGCTTGGGTGGACTCAACAGCCAGCTAGGAAAAAGATGGTCCATTGTGATCAACAGAAAGAAATGGAAAAATATTTTTGTACATTCTGAAATACACCACGAGAGTCCTTTCAAAAAAGTGAGCAGCAGCAGAGTGGCAAATAGCAGTGTGTAAGGGCACTCAGGAGGAGGATGACTCAGTGTGACCAAGCAGGGCGAGGGCTGTGAGTAGGGCTGGCTGAGAGCAAATGGACGTGGGTGGTTATGACTGAGTATCACCGCAGAGGAGCAAATTAGCAAGACTTCATTCCAGGGACTATTGGAGGGGGAGTCATACAGCAGCAATTTCATCCTTTAAATCTTTCAGAAATAAAATACACTTTCTTGAATTAGAAAAACAAAACAAAGCTATTTTATAGAAAGGTACAAACCAGAAAACTCTTAAATCATTAAAAACCTGGGGTTCTATTGTGTGGTCCTTACTCAAGCACTGATCTATGGAAATCTTGGGTATGTCTTCACCACAGAGTTACCCCAACTTTTTACCTAGTTTTCAGCCCTAACTCGTCTACTGGTCAACTAGAAAAATCTTTTACTCAGGTTTCTGTGTGCTTTGAAACCAGAGTTGTTAGTCTACTGGCCATTCATTTCATAGAATAGAGATTTCACTTTAACATGAGCTTTTGCCTATTTGCTTAGCATTGTGCAGGCTCTAATGCCTTCCCACTCTCTGTTGTTGGCTGGGTTTCCCAACCTTTTTATCTAATGCAGTGCATAGAACCATGAGATATGCCACTCCTAGTGCCTAACCTGAGTTCCTGCAGTGCCAGCATGGGCGTTTCTACGTGGGTGTGACTCAAGTGTTGTCTAGCAACATGGAAGGTCACGCCTGGGTTTGGGTAATCTGAGTGCCCAGACTTGAGTAAATTCTCCAGTGAAGACATACCCGTTGTTGGAGTAAAACTCAACAACTGGATTTTCTGTGATCAGTGATACCATAATGATGCAAGATACAAATCCCAAACACCTTTCAAGAACAATTCAAAGCCTGTCGTTAGAATTTATTGCTATTAACAGCCCTGAAGGATGACTGGATTTCAATTCAGCAAAAGCCCTATGCACAGAGAAATCATGAGAGAAAAAAGGCTGAAACACACAGCCTTCATCACCCTTAAAATAGCTTTTCAGATTGAGTGATCATTATAATTAAAATGGAGCCAAGTGTCACATAGCTAAATTACAGGTCTGAGAGCTGGGGAGAAGAGCATATCTGACTGCATGACAATCAAAAATAGTAAACTAAACTTTGAGTTCCAATTCACTGTAATCATAGCCAAAAAAGAAAAACAGGGATGAAATGTGAACATTCATCTAAAAATCTTGTCACCGATTCATAAAATGTCTGGGTTTTTTTAAATTCTATGATAATTACAATCAATGAGCAATAACTGTATACACCAAGATTTCTCCACAGCAGATAGCAGAGATAAAAAACAGATGTTCCCACAGACTTTCCTGGATACAAGAAGGAAAGAAGTTGGATTCTCCTGTTTCAAAAACCACAGTTTTGCTTTCATTAGGGCTGAAGAATAAACTTCCGCGGCTGCCATCAGCATGTCACTTGTGCCTGTGAGACACACGAGCATTTCTGATCTTACTCAGTAGAGGGAAGTATTGCACATGCTTGTGGTAATTAAGTGGGTACAGCGAACTATATTGGAGACTTTTAGAAGCATTTGCACATTATAAAAATTAATTTCTTTTTAAAAAGTCACATACATGCTACTTCAAGGTATTTTCAAAATAAACATTTTTCTTTTTGCAAAAGCATGCTGTGTTTGTTAATTCAGATCTGGAATAGTCCACATCTCTCTCTTTGCATGGAACTTCTCTAAGAAATTAATACATTAGAAAATCCTTCCCCTTCCATGTAGCCTCTCGCTTAAAGGCAGGAAATATCAAGGTGTGCCTCAGAGCAGAACAAACTAGGAGGTATCTTGCCAAGTGAAGTGTTGGTAGGGATTAATGGAAACCCTTTCTTAAAATTCCAACAGTAAATGGAAGGGAAGGCAAAGTTGATTGTCTTGCCCAAAGGAGCTTGCTCCCTCCCTGGAATCTGGAATTCACCTATGGTGCTCATAACATTACTGCTGAAAAAACAGTGGGTTTTTAAATTGGAATTTACCAAGTGTCAGATATTTAAAAAATTATTTTCAGGGTCTTTCCTGACCCCTGACCCCCAACCCCCTATATTTGAAAATACTACAGCATGGTGCTGAGTGTGTGTATCAGGACATTCCAGAGTATTTTTCAAGAACAGAAGCATAAAAATGATGTGTCCAGCAAGTGCACTTAAGGGAAATTTTGTTTGCCACATGGTGTTGCCTTCCCTTCAGCTGATATCTCACCCTCCCTCATATCTCACCATTCCTTGTTTTCAACACACTTCGTGTATTCAACAGTGATATAAAGAACTGGGAAAGGAAGATGACTTTGCTAGAACTATTTGCTAAAATTTGCCAGCATGTCATTGATTTGGTTTACTGGTTTCCTAAAATATTTATTCACAAATCTTTGATCTTTGGAGCTCCTTTGACACCCACACAATTTGCTACTGTTCACAGAAGCTATGGGAAGAAGCTACCTATCTCCAAGAGCAGATCAGGAGGAACCCAAGCCCATCAGCGACATAGAAAATACAGTTTTGAATCATTATAAAAATCAGATAAGATGGATAAGAAAAATGAAGACTTCAGCAGAAAGTTTCTCCCCCCACCTCCACAGTTTGGACTGTTAAAAGTGACTTAAATAGAATAAAATAAATGTGATGTTACCAATTATATCAGCTCCACTGCTACATTTAAACAAAATTAAGGATCAAAATGCAGTCATTAAGATCTTATGCAACTCCAGTGATGAAACCAGAATTAGTAAAGCACTTTATCACAGACCAGGTTCGTCATGAATAGGACAGTGTGGAAGGAGTAAATTCTACCTTCAGATTTGCATGCTTAAGGCTTACCAAGCTCAGATGGAGATATGCTTTTCCATATCTTTAGTCGACATATGGCTTGTGGTTGTCAAAGAGAAAAGAGGATGTCAGTTCAAAGCAGGAATATAATACTGCCCATCTTCTGCACTGGTCATGCAGGGAGACAGGGAGGCAGGTTCATAGCCACAACATTCCTATTTTGCTCAATGATTACTAGATCAGTTAGTTTTGTCCAATTGTCCAAGGATCAGAAAACTCTATCTGACCAAGTGAAAAGTGGGATTTTCTCTCACGAAAGTTCATGTGATGAATAAATTTGCTAGTCCTTTAAGTGCCACAGGCCTCCTTGCTTGTTTTGCTGAACTAAACTAACACAGCTGCCCCTTTGGAACTTGAAAATAGTAGCAAACAAAAGAGTCTCTACCATTGCCAAAGGTGCCATTAGAGGAAGCTGGATACAGAAAATACCATGTGACAAGAAGATGAAAAGGAGGAGAAGTGTGTATGGGTGACCCCCTCTCTATCTATCTCTTGAACTCAAGATAACATTGGGTGGGAACTTTAACCCTCTCTGGTCTGATCCTCATTTAGAGCTCAGACAGCTTGTCAGCTTAAACCCAGGCGATGCTTTTTACATGGATCCTTTTTAGGGAAGCCTTAAAATCAGCAAGGCTCTTTTGGTAATAAGCCGTGATGTGACTGTTGAACTTCTAGTCAGTGGACCTGCTGTCCAAGTCCAACACAAGCTATAAAAGGTACAATTTAAATGATTCTGCTATTACAATAACAGTGCAGGACAAATAGGACAGGAACCAATTCTTCTGGTGTTAGAGTATTGTCTAGGTTCTTTAAACAGGGATGTCTATCCTGAATCACCCTATTATGGGCCAGGTCCTATCCTCATGGAAGTCAGTGGGAAAAGTCCTATTGTTCTTCAGCAGGAAAGAAAAAGATCCAGATGCACAGCTGATGAATGCAATAGGAAAACAGTCAGAGAAGTTCCAAAGACGTAGTCGTCTACCTTAGTCTAGTTCAGCAAAACAAACAAGTTCCAGAGAGGTAGCCGTGTTAGTCTGTACATAGCACAACCAACAAAAGTCCTGTGGCACCTTAAAGACTAACAAATTTCTTCAGGCATAAGCCTTCATGGGCTCCAACCCACTTCGTCAGAGGGGTTGCAGCTCGCGAAAGCCTTATGCCCGAAGAAGTCTGTTTGTCTTTAAGGTGCCACAAAACAAACGAGGAGTCTTGTCGCACATTTAAAGACTAACAAATTTATTTATCACATGAACTTTTGTGGAAGAAATCCTTTTCCCATGAAAGTTCAGTGATAAATAAATTTGTTAGTCTGTATATATGACAAGACTCCTTGTTTGCTGCTTCTTAGTCAGAGAGTTGCTTTCAAACGATGACCATCACTCTGATACCATTGAAGTGAATGGCGGGTTTACAATGGACTCCAATGGAAATAAAATCTGTTCCCACACCTTAGGCTCTTTGTCCTTGCTGCTTCAGGCACCTCTCTTCTCTATGTCTTGGTTTTCTTTACCCAGAAACAGGAGCATGCGCGCACACACACACACGCACGCACGCACCGCAGTGCACCTCCCTGGCAGGCACATTAAGGTAGAGTTTAATTTAAGCAATTTCTAGCCAGTTTCAAGTAAGAAGCACATGGAGTAACCTCATGTATAACACCTGGTAACCGACACCCTTAAGTAGAATTTCAACTTGGAAATGTCTGCTGACTTCAAATCTGTTTGAAATGAGCTATTTTAAAGTGCTCCATTTGAAATCTGTGCCTTTAAATTCATTTTACTATTACAGTCATTTCACTAACTACTTAATTGTAGCCATCTATCTGCGTCTGTCTCACTCCGACACCCACAGATGCACCCACCCACACGGCCACCCACGCAAGCCTACACTCTGACTCATGCTCAGAATGGTTGTCAAAAACCCCACTCCCTGCCTAACGCAAACACTCTTGTGCTGCTGCTTTGATCTATTTCCATGTATTTCTGTGAGTCATCTGATCTGTCTCTGATCAACACCCAGTAAACTAGAGCCTACATGTGTGTTGTTTTGCATGCATTTGACTTGTATCAGGAGCTGTTTGGGTGACCAGGCTATGATACAAAGGCATGCAGGATCAGAACATTCCTGGCAACCTTTACCACAAACTAATTGCTGATTTAGCCAAAATAGGAGCAATTACTTCCAGGTAGAAGTGTTATTCATGATCTAGAAACCACATGGAAATATACCAGGAATATTGGCATCCCTCAGAAATAAAAGTCGTAATAAAAGCTTATAGGCACTTTCCATTAGAGAATCCCTGAGTGCAACGGATAACATGGTGCCTCTGAATCCATAGGTATTATCATCATTGTTTTGCAGCTGGGAAAATGGAAGCACCAAATGATTAAAAGCCCGCTTCAGCAAGGCAACAAGCCATTGCTATCAACATGAATGGTTTTATGTCAAAGTGCCCATATAGGTAACTTAACACTTCAGGCTTAGGCCCCATAGAACTCACCCATACCTGGCAAAAAAGTCTGTGGTGGCATTCAGCCTACAGCCCTGGCATATAGGCCTGCTCCACAGCAAGACCATCTTTCCTGCTATCCTCTGACAGATTTTCTGTCACTTGCCTTCACTCGGGTAAACCACCGAATGCCATTCATGATAGGGCCTGGGATGCGCACTGGTTCCCCATGAACTGGGTTATCTGCAGCTGCATATGTGATATTCTGATTGTGTCTATGATATTTAGTATTCCATGAAATACCTTTATGGTTTCATTGAGATGCAAATATAGATGACCTATTCAGATGATCTGATTTTGTTGTTTTCCTTCCCATAACTTGTGTATGCCTAACTAAACCTTCTTTGATTATAAACACTTTGGTAGGGAGTACCCCTCCTTGAATTTTGGAACACCTTAAAGTCTTTAAATCATGATTTGAGGACTTTAATAACTCAGTCATAGGTTAGAGGTTTATTACAGGAGTGGGTGGGTGAGGTTCTGTGCCTTGCATTTTTCAGAAGGTCAGACCAGAGGATCCTATTGGTCCCATCTGACCTTAGAGTCTATGAGTACTTTTTTTGCTCAGACATAACTGTGTATGTGAGAACAAATAAATATATGTTTTAAAATACCTTTCCCAAGAAGTTTGCATCTATTGTTGTCTGGTACCATGTGTATGGGGAATTTCTATTTGTACACTGTGTGGATGCATTTTAGAAGTTCAAAGTAAAATGAGCCATCCAGGGTTATGAGAAAAGTATTGTGAGTCATGTCTAGGATACTAAATATTACGAGAATCGGTAGTAACAACCACCACAAAAAAGAAACTTGAAAGCTTTGCAATTCCAAGGCCTACACCAAAGTTAATGGCAAAATTCCTACTGGCTTCTCTGCAAGTGAGGGCACACTTGTGTTGCCTGACTGCAGACATATCAGTGGAGAAAGGACACACAGGGCCAGCTACACAAGTTTAATCTAGAGTAACTCCTTTTTGTTTAGTAGACTGCTACTGCTGTAACTGAAAGCAGAGCCTTGCTACTAGGTTCCAAGGTTCCTAGTTGCTGTGGCTCAGTCTCACTCAGCTTTATATCCCATTTGTGTAATTGGTCCCATCATTATCATGTTTGCAATAGCTGAAAGGTCCGAGCAAGCAGAAAAAAATGATGCATGTTGGTCTCCTCCTACCAAGCAGAGCATAAACATATGAGACTAGAGAGCCTTTGGAAGATGACTGTTTATTTAGACGTCACCTATTCAAAGTGTTACATTTAATTTCACATATCTTATTTTAAGCCTTATTGCTAGCAGGTGAAAGGGGTAATACTGTTAGCTGCAGACAAACTAACCCTTAAAAAGCAAAGCTAATTCTGCATGGCAGGGTGCTGCACAATGTGTCACGGCAAAGATTCTGTCTGGGTGGAGTGGGCTGATTATTATTTTAAACATCTTGTAGTAGTGAGGCATGAATTTCCATCATATAATCTGCCTCTGGTAGAATCTACAGAAACTCATTTCATTGCTGACTCTACAGCGGCCAATCTTTGCATTGAAAAACAGAGCCGATGATTACATTGGCATCTAGATGCTCTCTGGTAGACTGACAAATTACAGGCGTAGTTATAATTACTACAAGTTTTCAGTTAATAGCCATGAGGAGGATAATGCTTCACTGGATACTTTGTTGAGGAAATGCAAGTTTTTGTAACAAACAGACCCTTCTCCCTATTTTCTTACTTGTTTGAGAGGTGGGAGGCTAGGGATGGGAATAGAAAAAACCTGTTGCATGCTTCACTTAGTTAGGTTACCTTTATGTCACATTTCTTGGGCTTGATCTCATATTCCTTAGGCAGAGAAATACAATCAAAAGTAATTGTATGGCTTGCTTGCCTGAAGAATACGATTGAATTTAATCCAGCTTCCCACTGAAACCTTGGGAGTCTTTCCACTAGTGTCAATGGGAGTTGGATAAGGTCCTTTGAAATCTATAGCTAAAAGCAGAATCTACATATTAGGGAAGAAAAAAAATGATTTTCTGTGGCAGTGGAAACCAGATCTCAAATATTTTCAGAGCATTTGACACATCTCCATAGCATTGAGAATGAGCCTCAACCTTTTGTGAAAAAAATCAAATGACAATTCTGTTGAAAAGGGCAGGAAGGATAAATATCTAATGGAATAATCAGAGTTGGAGAGTGAAAACTTCCTCTAGATGGACCTTACTCTTTTCAGTATTTTATTGGAATAAGAATGCATTGTAGAAGGATCCAGAAATTGCCCAATTTCCCATTTCATTCCTATTACTGTTGGTTTTTAATGGGGTATCCTTCAGTAGTTGAAGTTAAAATATTCCTGTTTATTCTAATATTTCTTTAAGTGCTTAAATGAGAAGAGCTATATGGATAAAATGCAATCTAAACCCTGCACACAGGTTATATCTGATTCATACGCACTCCTGATGTTCAGTCATTTCTCAAATCCAGGGCTGTTTCATGCAAGAAGTGGAACAAATGTGACAGCCGTGCACGTGGGTGGGTGTATGGCTGTGAGTGTAGGCGGGTGCGTGGGTGTGCGTTTGTGCCTATGCCTGTTTACATGTGGGAGGAGAGGTTTGATGTGAGCAAGAATGTATGTTAAAATTCAGAGCCTTACTCAAGGTCTTGCACAAAAATTTTGTTTATATTTTCTTTGATTGATTGTTTTGCAATCAAGCCCTAGCTGCTGCTGGCCATCAAACACCTGACTATTCCACTGATCCTACATCTAGAAGAGTTTGGGATATTTATTTAACTTCAAGGAAAGCTTCCACAACTTTTAGGATCTCACGCTTGCCTATTGTAAGACTTTTCTAGGTCTAGTACCTAGTTTCTTGGCACTTGACCATTCCCCAACATGCACATTCCTTTTCAGATCATTTAGGAGGTACCCAAAGGCCCATAGGCATTGAATCTGTTTGAAACAAAGAATGTTTTTGTTTCCACTTTGTAATCATTACATCTACTACACATGGACTGTATTGTATGTCATGCAGAAATATAGATACAACATGCACAAATAAATACAGACTATGCACACACACACACACACACACACACACACGCACGCACAATACTACATATACACATAAAAACAAGTACATCTGGCAAAACTCAGTTTAGGAATTAACAGAATTCTAGGAATATAGTGGTGACTTTAGGCACAGAGGTACCTGTCTATTGTACTCATTTTACAGTGCACTCATCACACAGTATAGAATCATAGGGTTGGAAGGGTCCCCACGAGGTCATCTAGTCCAACCCCCTGCCAAAAAAAGCAGGACC
>ML681986.1:289641-383752 GCA_007922195.1 Podocnemis expansa | reverse complement strand
GTAAAAAAAGCATTGAGCACTTCAGCTTTTTCCTCATCCTCTGTCACTCATCACACAGTATCTAGGGCTCAGAGCACTGTGAGCTTTTCTCAGTTATCAGCATATATGAAAAGTTGCTGCCACTTTAAATACAGGCAGGTGCCCAAGGGCTGGCATTATTAACCACCACACTGTGCAAAACAGGCTGAGAACTGGCGAGCAGCCACCTCAGAGACTGAGAATTCTGGGCTTCAGTTTTTGCCTCTATCCTCAGCTGTACTACAGACCAGTGTTCCTCCAAATGCATTGCATCTCAAGCTTCACTGAATATTTTAAAAGCATGTTGCTGAACATCATGGAGAATACCCTAGGCTGGACATAATCGAAGATCACTTGATCTAATGCACTATCAACATATGGACTTACAACTTTCTCTGTACACATATAGTTGCACCAGTTTAAGTAAGCGAGTTTATTTAAAGTCTTCTATGGATTTTCAGCTGAGATTAAACTTGTTCATAGTCATTTTATTTCCCACTGAAATAGGCCTAGTTTAACCAATATAAGAAAGTGTCTATATAGTCTTTTGCATTGATGCAACTCTGTTTAAAAAAAAAAAGATCCCACCTTAACTTAAATCAGTGTACATCTGCATGCAGGTGAGTCCACAGATCACAAGTGGAAATACATTCCTTGAGGGGCTGATATTCCTTAGGGTATATTCTTTGAACTCTGTTACCTGAAAGTTAGTTTCCATTTTTTCCCCTTGTATCTAGCCTGGCTTAAATATGGCAAAATCAAAAAGCATTTCATATACATGCTGCAAGAGGCAATAAAAGGGGGTGTGAATTTAGCCCTTCCCCTAGAACATTACTTGACCTCTTGTTTAATGAAAAAAGTAGCTTCCATTCTCTGTTCAGACTTTTCCCCCCAAGAACAGGAGATAGTATCTGTTCATTCAGACCTCTTACCCCACGCTGAAAGCTAGACTATCCTAGCCCAGTACAGGTTGGAGATACCTGCATGCAAACAAGCTACAAGTCTCTCCCACATTTTATGTTCTTGTGCCAAATTACAGCGATATTGAAATGACTGAGGTTTTGAATGCTATGCTGTCGATGTGACTCCTTCAGCACATCTCTTCTCTCAACTTGGCAGAAGGAAAGTATACAGGAAGAAGCTCAGACTTCCGTATTGGAGTGTTTTGGCCCTGTCTGCAATAGGGACATTTTGCAAAAGTTTCCCGCAGTTGCTAACATTAATTCAGTTGCAATGGTTTTTGTAACATTGGGAGCCCCACTTGGAGAGGCTCCTAACCGCAGGTGGTGCCATCTAATGCTGTGTGGAACAAGACTAACCAACACAGTACTTAGATTCTAGAACATTGGTAGCAGCTGATTGGTTGTCAATCCTGGAGTTCCCGTTTCTGCTAAACCCGGTGAATCTAAATGATAAAGCTTATAACGACCTGGACACTTCATTTACTGCCTCCCCTCACTTCTATGGGGTAGCTTGCTAGCAAATAAAATCCATTTTGTTGTACTCTGAAGAGTACTCAGATACTTATACAGCCTCCATCATCCTAGTCTTGAGCACCTCTCAATCATTTTATTCTCACAACCCTTCACGAGGTGTCTATGGACTGACTTCAAGTCTGGGGCAGATAGTACAACTGCCCAGACTTGAGGGGAGTTGCATACTCCAAGAGATGCTCAGGCTTGCTCCAGCTGGCAGAACTGGGCCCTATGGAATTCCCCAACACCCAGTTTTGCCAGTCCTAAGCGGTCAAAGGCCAAGATGCAACATTATAAAATCAATCTGTAAATGGGACCATTTAATTCCAGGGTAGGGCTCACCTGGGTATTCCTGAGTAGTCAGTGTTAAAGTTTTTGCATCAAATGTATTAGACTGGAGACATTCCAGAGCAATCTCTGCCTTCTTTAAACAGCACTGAAGGACTCTCTCTCCACTAGTACCTGGTGTGAAGTAACTTGCTCTTAAAAAGAAAGTTAACTTCATGGAACCATCAGGGTATGCTCATACCACAATGAGTAACTGTCTGTTCTTACGACTGTGACACTCCTTCTTCCTCACCTCACATCTGTATTGTTCATTACCCTCAATTGGTAAATCAAATCTGAACTTAGACAGTAGGCTCTTTGGAGCCAGGACTAAGTCGAGCTCTTTAAGGCATCTAGTGCTCTTCTGGATGGTGTGGCAGCCATCACTCTATATTCATCTGGTGTCTAATGTTCTCAGACATGGTTCATCAGGAAGTACTGTACATGTCTAGCTAAGATGCAGACTAAGCTGTTTTCTCCCTTCCCCTTTTCAATATAGTCATTCAAGACTTCACTCTTCAGGATTTCCTGTCTCCAGAGGTGTTAAGGACAGGCTTTGGCAGCCTGGTAATGAAAATCCCATACTGGAAAGGGAAAACAAACAACCAAAGGAGAACTCCATCCACTGGGGGATTTTTTGTTCAATTTGAGGTGATGCCAACAATATAAGCCCAGGATAAACTTTAATAGCTAAAAGGTTTGCTCCGGCAACCTTGCTTAATGTGAACAGTGTAAGCTAGCTAGCACTAACTCATGGGTCCATAGGAGTTTCTATTATGATACCCTATTTTTAAGAATAAAGATTAACCAGGCCATAAAAATTAGCCAGCAAGAGAGGGGCTGATGCTTCAGTTTTCATATGTATGTGTGTTATGGGAAGTACAGTGACTAATTGTTTAAACTCATTATAAAGATATGCATCATATTCATATATATTTGTATTGTGCCTATGAGAACGGGGCCCCAATTTTGGTTGGTCAGTAGGCACTATGCCAATAAACATTCCTAAGTACTAATAGGGTCCTCATCACTGTAGCATTAAGTATTTACAGGCATTAAGGATTTTTTCTTCAGAACACTCTTGTGAGGTAGGGAGGTGCTACCTTTAGTTTACTGATGGAGAAATTGAGGCACAGGGTAGATTAATTGATTAAAATGTGGCTGCACAAACATATGAACCCAGGTCTCAAGTCTATTCCTAGATCATCCTTTCTGTCCACATGTAAAGCTAAAGTACAAATTTAAATGTGAATTTCTCCAGTGCCTAGAGACATTCAGATGCAGGATCATGGTCCAGCCCATTACAGCTGGTAAGTCATGATAGCCACAAAGCCCAGCATCTGTTCATAACTTGCAGGCTGAGAACCCTGGAAATAAGAGTACTGTATACAATAATGCAAATTGTGATGCCCACCTAAACTAGGGGTTTACATCACAGCAGCAACATAAGGTGTTGGTCACGGATGGATGAAATCTACAATGCAGTTACTCCCAATTTACAGAAGACAAACCTGAGAAACAAAGAGATGAAGTAGTTCACTCAAGCAGGCCATTGGTAGAGCCAGAACAGAAACCCAGGTTTCTTGATTTCCACTCCCAAGTCCTTGCCATCAAGTCAAACTGCACAAGCACCCCAGGATAGAATTTGGCCTTCAAATGTTTAAATCTTTGAGTAAAAAGATAGGTTGGTGAGGGGTGTTATAAAGATATTTCCATAAGTTCAGCATTACCACATTTATCCACAGAGGTGGGGCAGCACCCTGCACAAAGTCTGTTTATGTGCCACATCTGTTCATCTTTACCACACTTTCCCCCACTGCATTTTTGCTTTTGAAATGTAGATGTTACAATGTCATTGCTAGGGTTGGATCTCAGTGATAATTTCTAGAAAAGCAGTCTCGTTCTTTTCTTGACATTAAACATGCAGACACAAACATACATCTGTTCTCACAAGTGTAAGATCAGGCCTTTGGTTTGCACTTTAGCCTAAACACTGGGGAAATATAAGGAGAGTGTAAGGTCACAAGTGACTTAATATTTAGGTTTGGTAAAAATAAAACCACCACAAAACTTAAGTTCAATGAAAAGGCGCAGGAAGAGAGCTGTGGTTTCTGTTTTGTTTTTTAAATTTATTGAGTCTGAGAAGAAAGAAGGAAATTCTAGTGGAAACAGGGTTCAACCCTCCCCACCTCAAAAATTAAACCCCCTCACTCACATTCTTCTTTCATGTTTGCACCCCCTTCCTTGCTTTCTTGTATGTAAGTGCAGATAGTGGAATTTCACTAACTATTAACAATAGCAAAATTAACTGGTCTAGTGTCTCTATCCAAACTCAGAGATGGGCAAACTGTTCAAAGAATAAGGAAACAGAAAGTTGAAAAACATGCCTCTTTCAGAAGTCTGAGCCAAATCAGTCTTGCTTCCTAAAAGTAGCTCCACTGAAATGAACACGACTGTCATTTTTTTTTTAAAAGAGGGTGGGGTGCAGGGTAAGGACAATATGTGAGCATATAGAACATTATATTATAATCCTGCCAAATCAGGGTGAATCAGAACCACAAAAAAGTGGGAGACATAACATATTGATCTATGAAAAGTTTGGGAGCAAAGAAAGGGCACTATACTCTTTGCCCCACAGCAAATGATACCCCTGGCTATCTGGTTTCAGCAAGCAGAATTTTTCCCCGTGATGAGTTATTTACATTGTCAGGTTTTTTTGTTTTTCACTTTTCCTTCAAGACTTAATATTCAGGGATTACTGTAAACTCCTTAATTCCTACTTTGAGGAATAGAGTGGATGCAGATGGGTTTAGGCTTGCAGTTCAAAGCTGTGTACGGAGCAGGGAAATGAATTCAAGGTGTGATCCAACTCTCTCAATTTTTGCATCTTTCTACTCCTCCAGCTGCCACCATCAGTAGTGGTAAAAGGGGGGGGGGGTCTAAGACCATCATCTAAATACTCCTCCCCACAGTTTGAATACTGGAAGCCCACTCTCAGTTGTCCATAGTTATGTCAGCTGGAAGCCTCTACTGATGCTGGAAGTTATGTTGAAATGGTTACTCAAGCAAGACAGAGTGCCTATAATATGTGGAGATGCATATCTGTTGGCATAATCTCTGCTTAAACATCTTATTGATTCATTCCCAAGGACTGCCATTACAGAATTGCCTGAATGGATTGTAAATTACCAGAGTTATGGGGTAAGGTTCATCCATAAAAACTAATCAGCCATGAGCAGAAGTAATGAGAGGATATTGCATGCTATGGTTATTTGCTATTTACTTCTTTAGATTTTTTACAATAACAAGGAGGAACCCATCCAAAAGCTCTGGGCGCACTGCCATTATTTAAAACACATGCACAGTGTCAGCCAAATCCCAGGCAGCCTGCCCCCTCCCCTCCATGGAAAGCAGCTGCAACAAAATTATCAACAAGCAGCCTAGGGCCTCAGAACTCCTCTCCTCAATAGTCAGATCCCTCTGAAGGGCTCGGAACAACAGGTCAGCCTTGCAGAATACCTTGATGCTCAATGTGTCTGGGCTATTTGGAACTAAGTCAGGAAATTTTAGGAGTGGGGGCCAGTAGGCAAATGACTCATGTTCCAGAGTGGAAGGGAGAAAACCAAGCCAGTGGCCTCCTTCTGCAATATATCAAGGGGACCCTCTAGCTTAAGGGCCTCAGCTGACTCAGTTGTAGGATTACTGTATGCGACAGAGTCAATCTCATCTGTACCTAACCTTTGCACTCCTCTCAGACACACTGACGAGTTTTTCTTTTCTTCAGAAGCCAAAATTCTGCCTATTTAAACATGGACATATTTGATTGGCGCATGGACTCTTAGTGACTGTGTGGAGGATTATGGGGGCCTTCTGCCCTGGCAGACTGGCTCAGAAAGCCAGGGACAATAGGATGCCCTGCTCCAGTGGGAAGCAGCATACAGTTTGCCATGGCTCCTGCAGCTGTGAGCAGCACACTTGCAGGGGAACTCTGGGCCTAGCCACATCTGCAGCCGAGTCACTGTACACAACAGCCAGCCCCCTGCCTAGTGCAGAGGGAGAGCAGGCTGTGGCAGTGTGGTTGTGCTCAGAGAGCAAAATGGCTCAGCTGGCTTGTCTTTCCTACCCCTAGTCCATCTTCCCAAGACCTGGTGGAATTTTCACCCCTAGATTGAACGATCATTTCTGTTTTGCTGTGGACCTTAGTTGTACTGAGTGTCATCTAAAGGTCCTTGTCTCTGAAGGCAGGAAGAGCATCACCAGGAAAAGCAAATTCACTAGAGCTAGGAATTTCTTTGTTATTAAGTATCCTGTGCAAAGCACCCGCTTTTGTATGCCATAAGGATAGTGCTCATGGGGTACATCTACCCTGGAGCCTTAGGTCAACTTAAGGAAGGTTAAGTCTACTTACGGACCCCCGAGGCCACACTAGGCTTTTATTAAGTTGACTTAAGCACTTCCTTAAGTTGAGTTAATAACACCGCCTCTTAAGGTCGACTTAACGATTAAGTCGACCTTATTAAGTTGACTTAAGCCAATTTAGATGGGGAAAAGCAACAGCAGTTATCTGTATGGACTCTCTAAGTTGACTTAACAAGGTTGACTTTAAGTCAACTTAAAGTTGACCATATTAAGGCGAGCCAACAGAGCCTCCAATGTAGACATACCCAAGGAGAGGCTAAGCATATCCCCCATGTCACAGTACCTCAGCAATGAAGGATTTGACTACTCAGAAGCTCAGATAAGCACCAAATAAATATTTAATCACCACCATAGTACTTAAGGCTAGGGCTGGTCAAAAATGTTGAATCTCTCTTTCAAAGGAAAATTGGGGGTTTGATTAGATCCATTGAGGGATTTTGCAGAATACACCCATGAAAACTTAGACTTTTAGTTGAAAAACCAGAACACCTGGAAGTAGTTTCATTTTCAGCCAAACCTAAAAAGATTTCAATTAAAAAATGCCACTGCAGTGCCTTATGGGAGTTGTAGTGGGAGTACCTCCTATCCTCATTCTTCATTATGGGCTAGCCTTGCCAGCTAGACATCTATGATGATGTGATGTGGGTGACTCAATAAGAAGAAACCATAGGGCATTATAGGGGATATAGTCCCCCCAGAACGCATGACAGAGAGGAAAATATGAGCATGACGCTCCCAAACTACAACTGCCAAATAGGACTGCAGAATCTTTTCTGAAATAAAGGTATTTCTAGTTTTGATAGAAATATTTTGTTTCTGATTTTTCTCCAAAAATCGGAAGTTACCATGAAAACTCTGCCAAAAACTAAACACTTTTTTTCCCCCCATTCATTGCCATTCTTTGCAGGACAAAGATAAAAAGCTATGAGATGCTACCTAAGATGTACTTAACAGACCCGAAGGATGAAGGGGACCCTCATGATCAGTAGGTCTGACATTCTCCATATCACAGGGCACAGAATCTCACCCACCACAGTAAAAGGCCCATAATGTCCAGCTAAGTTACTGAAGTCTTCAAATATTGATTAAAAGTTTCAAGTTAAAGAGAACGCACTATTTATTCTAGTTTGAACCAGTAATTAACCTGAACCCTCTTACCCTGAGGGTCTGTGCCAATCTGACCCAGGGGAAAAATTCCTTCCTGACCCTTAGCATGGGGGCAAAACCCACCAGTCAGATATCTGGGAAAGAATTCTCTGTAATAACTCAGAGCCCTCTCTATCAAGTGCCCCATCTCTGGCCACTGAAAATATTTGCTAACAGCCAGTAAGGATGGGTCATAGGCAACCGTGTCACACCATCCTCTCTATAAATATACCAAATTCCAAATCCATCTTGAAACAAGCGGGGGAGAGGAAGGCACAAAAACTCACTATTCTCCTTTGAGAGGCTGTTCCAGAACTTCACTAGGCTGATGGTTAGAAATCTGTGTCTACTTTCAAGCCTAAACTTGTTGACAGCCAATCTACGCTATTTCTTCTTGGGCTAGCATTGACAACTTAAATAACTCCACTCCCTCCCTGGTGTTTGCTTTCTATAAATACATCAGGGGCATAATCATTTCTCTCCTCAGCCTTCTTTTTATTTGGCTAAACAAGCCAAGCTCTTTGAATTTCCTCTAGTAAGGTAAGTTTTCCCTTCCTCTGGTCATCCTATTAGCCCTTCGCTGCACCTGTTCCAGATAGAATTCATAGTTCTTAAACATGGAACATCATAACAACACACATTATTCCAGATGAGACAAATTAAGGGTAATTGTAATAGGTACTGGCATTAATTTACCTTAGTCACTTCCACCACCAAAAAATGTTGACATTGACCAAGATCTGTGTTTGCTCCTGTTGGGCCACAGATAGAAGTGTCTTTAGGCAATAGCGAAGTTAATACATCTGTGATGGGGGTGAGACAGGATTTGCAATTGGTATGTTTTCTACAAATACAGTGAGTTAGAATGGTCCTCCCCTATGTCTCCACCCCCCTTTTGTCTCTATTAGAACTAGAGTCAAAGCAAAATTGGTGGGGGTACATCTGTCCAAATCTCAGTGAATATGTCATCTAATATCAAGCAAAATATATTGCTGGACTCCTCAAGTAATCAAATAATGGGAGAAAGACTGACTATAGAAGGGTAGAAATACCTACAGCTCTTCTACTTCTTAATGTTCTGCTTGGATGATCTAATGGACTGTGGCAGGGAATGAGTGACTGCACTGTTCCTCTTGTGTTTCCTAGCAGACCAAACATCTCCAGAAATATCATATAAATGAATGTAAGGTCAATTTTTTCAAGCATGACTTAGGCTCTGAAGTCCTCCTTACTTTCAGTGAGACTTGAGCTCCTAAGTCACTATGAGACCTTTTAAAATGTTACTTGTAAACTACTTCTGCCAAACAACGCCCCCACCACTCCTCCCCCAGTCCCCAATTGCTTAGGGATCTATGATCAACTTGAACTGACTGAAAACTTTCCAGTGGTGTAGTTGTCCATTGGAAAGTCCTGATCTAATCAAATTGAAATGTTTCACAGGAACATTTCAATGTCAGGAAAACTTTCAACAGAAAATCAAAATGTTTCATTGTTCTAGTATATAAAAGTAAATGTTTATAGATTAACTATGTTGCATGACAAAAGTCAAAATGAAATATTTCAGAATATAATTTTGCAAAAACTTCAAAGGCTTAAACTCTTCATCTCCATCGGAATTAAATCAAATTTCAAATAGGATGAAAAATTTGGGTTTTGGTCAGCTGTAATTGGTACTCTCCCTGCTTAACGTGTGCGTGAAGGGAAATTTTCCACCTTCATATGGTCAGTGAGGAAACGGAGCTACATCCTTCCTCCAGGAGCATTAAGAAGCAGCATAGGAAGGGTCAAGAGGATGTGGATTTGTACTTACTGGGATTTCAGGGAAAAATCATGGTTCTAATCTATGGATCTTGGAACATCAGTTCAACATGTCCACTTCTTCTTAGTCCACTCTCTGAAATCAGTGTTGTTCTTATATATTCCAGATTGAAGTTTCATGTGTCATTTAAATGAAAGCTTCTCAAGCAACACTGCAGCATACATAAAGCACAACAGCTGTATGCTAATGTAGCTTGGCATCACAGCCAGTTTTGGTATTTCTCTTAATTAACATAGTACTGCATTACAGCAAGGAGACTCCTTTAACTATAATAAATCTGAACCCAGTGTTAAATAAGATTTAATTCCAAAGGGGCAGCCATGTTAGTCTAGTTCAGTAAACAAACAAGGAGTTCTGTGGCACTTAAAGATTAACAAATTTATTTATTGCCTGAGCTTTCATAGGAGAAAAATCCCACTTCATCAAAGTGCCTGATGAAGTGGGATTTTCTCCCACAAAAGCTCATGCAATAAATAAATGTGTTTGTTTTTAAGTGCCACAGGACTCCTTGTCTGTTTTACAAGATTTTATGTAATTAGTGCTTAGATTTTGTTCTCCTCATGGATATTTAGTTCCTGTCTAGGGTCTGATCCAGCAACCTCTCTTGCAGTCAATAATAAAAATTCTGGTGATGATGCTGGGAACAGGTTCAGAACAGTACCAATTTGCACCAGTTCTGTTATTCACCTTTTGCCCAGGTACACTTTTAGGCTATATCTGCACTAGAAAATTAGTTCAAATTAAGGAGCCTTATTCCAAACTAATTTGAATCCCGTCTACACTAGGCTTTGCCTAGTTTGAACTAAAAAGAGTTTTAGTTCGAACTAAGCAAAGCTTGGTTTGAACTAGTTAGTTCGAACTAACTGCTTACTTCAAATTAATTTGCATATTTAGTTCAAACTAGCACAATGTAGGCATGCTAGTTCAAACTAAATAAGTTCAATTTAGTGGTTAGTTTGAACTAAGTGCATTTTCTAACCGCGCTCTTTTAGTTTGAACTAAAAAGTTAGTTTGAACTAAAAAAAAGCGTGGCTAGTTCAAACTAAAAAAGTTAGTTCAGACTAAAAAAACACATGTAGTTCAAACTAACTTTCAAACTACTTAGTTTGAACTAACCAGGTCCAAACTAGGATTTTAGGTGCAGACATAGCCTTATGGACTCCTAGATTATGAACACTCTTCCAGAGCAAAAGACCTGAGCAGCTCCAGCACTTTGATTTGTATTCTACACCTGTTTACATTTTTGGACCTGTTATTACAAATTAGTGGTATAGCTCACACCACAAAATTCAGATTTTTTTTTTTTGTTTGTTTGCGCAGAGTTCCCAAAAGACAAGATTGTTCAAATGCAGAATTTGGGCTAGTCCACTATATAGAAAAAGGGGGTCACTCAGAACTGAAATTTCAAGGTAGTCCTTTAGAGAGAGAAAAGGGGTGGTTGTGTAGTAAAAGCACTAGACTGGGAATCATGAGAATCGGGTTCTATTTCCCAAGTTGCCTGGCATCCTATATGACTCTATTCAAGTTAAACTATCACATCCTGCTTTCCCATCTGTAAAATGGGAATAATAATACTGCCCTACTTCAAAGATGTTTGGCTACAATAGTGGTAAGCTTCATAGCAAAATCCTACCACTAAATATGTACACTGCAAGTTTCACTTCTGGATTTGAGTTTTTCTGTAGTTTGGTGTTTAGTTCCAACCTTATCATTTAAAAAAATGGAGTAGGCTAGGTAACAATGTTGTGCACAAAGGCTGATGTTCACATGGTTGTACTGAAAAGTGCTAATGATGGGTCATCAGTTTGGTCTTAAAGCCAAAGACAAAGTGACCTTTAAAACTAATGAGTGCACCGAGCATTCCCTTTCAGGCTCAACAGAAGGAGCAATTTACATAGTGAGAGCTGCAGACAGTGGATGCTACTGCCCAAAGCACTAAATCCTATTGCCAGGCCTGAGCAAAGTTAACCTAGATAAAATTAGCAGGAGTCTCCTGGTTGCAAATTCAGTCTGTAACCAATATCACAGCTCCTATGCTGGAGAGAGAAAGCAGAGTGAGCACACCATTGAAATGAAGTTAAAAGACAGATATTATTGGGTACATAGCTTGATGGATGGCAGACTTGGAAATTTCTGAGCAAGAAAATGGCATAATATTGTTTCTGCTGTGTTTAGGGAAAATCACACTTTGTCGGGTTTTTTTGGACATAAAAAACAAAAAAGAGATTAAAGTACTTCATGTCCCTGATCACTCATCTAAACAAAAACAGCCCTGAAAGGGCTCAGTATTGGCTAACCAAGCAGGACAAAAAGACAACAGCCTGTGCATTCAGGTATTTGATCTGAAATTCAAATCTGAAGCTTAATGAGCGTTTGGGAAACAATGCACTTCTGAATCACTTGTCTGACTTCTTGCACCCTTCAAATAGCAAGACAACTGGTTTAATGCACTAAACCAGGCTCTGAAAAAGAACTTCCTTGTCTTGCTGTGTTATCATTGTTAATTAATTGCAGTCAGCAGTGGAAATAGCTTCAAAGGATGCTTCTGAAATATTTGACTTCAGCAAGGTTAAATTTGACTTTTTGCCTTCATCCTCTTCCAATGGACATTCAACAGCCAGTTGCATAGACACAGATAAAGCACCCCAGATTAGGTTTGCAAAATGTTGTAGATGTTTGTGCATGATGGTGGGTGTCTCATCCTTTTAAGGCAGTGAAGGCAATAATAAACAACCTAAATGCTGTTATTAGTCACTTAAATCAATTGATTCTGACAGCAACAGCCTAGATACAGCATGAAAAGGAAAAGGTTTACCAAGAACACTAGTGAAATGTTTGCTAGCGTCAATTCACTCAGATTATCTTTCCAAAGTAAAATGGCTTGTCTCAAGTTTATTAAGTCAGGCAGCCTTTCCTTTGTGGAATACAGATCAAGCCAAAATAGAAAAGCATCATTTTAAAAAGGGGAGAACATTAAAGCAAACTCTAGAGCCCCAAGGCAGATATTTTGGAGACAATAGAATAGCATCCATCTCCCTTCTGCACTGTCCAGTTCTCAAGGAGTTACAAATGCTGCATAACCTTTGTATTAAAAAAACAAAAAAACCAAACCAAACCTCAAAGCTTAAAGATACTGGAGTTATTTAACCCCTGCTGAAGCTTACTTGTGATGCTGATGCTGTCCTGCCCTTTTTTCTTCACCAGCCCATCATATCTTTATGAAGCCAGCGTTTGTACACTCAGCACATCATCATGGTCACAAAGTCAAAATAAAGTCTCCTAACATTGTTCAAGCCACCATACCTATCTCTACATAGGCTAAATCCTGACAAGTTCTGAGCATCCTCACCTGAACTCCTACTAGCTTCCTACTATCTCCTTGCAGAATGGAGCCCCCTCTGCACTTATCTTACAAGAGAGAACACTGGTTCTAGAGGGGATTATTGTGGTCTCCAAGAAGCACAGCAAAGAAAACTTACACCTCAGTTTGATTGTTATTACAGACAAGGTGCCAAACCATAATGCAGGACAGAGATGGTTAAGGAGATCATAGAGAGCATTTCTGGAAAATATGGGCTATTCAAAGAAAGATTTAAAGGGAGGAGAAAAAGAGATGCATAGACAAGAAGTGGAGATCTGGTGTAAGTGTGAGAGAGAGCACCATGAAAGGCTTGAGATTGAGGGTGTCAAAAAAAAGAAAAGTGTATGCTGAAAGGCCTGAGAAAAACGAGGAGTCCTGTGGCACTTTAAGACTAACAGATTTATTTTTCACATGAGCTCATGCGAAAAATAAATCTGTTAGTCTTAAAGTGCCACACAACTTCTTGGGTTTTTTTTGCTGGACTAGACTAACATGGCTATCCCTTTGGAAACTGAGAAAAACAGCACGAGAGTGGAAGAGGATGAGGAAATGTGATCAAAGTTGTCAGTAATGCCATTCTGCAAGTATGTGACACAGCTGGCAAAAATTCACATTTCTTGACTTCCAGTCCAAGGCTATAAACCAGCAATTCTCCAAGATCTTAAATAGAGCCCCCTCCCCACCCATGGACTCGTGTGTAACAATTTTACACCTCTTTTCCCAAACCAGGGGCGTCGCTGGCTGGCAGAGGGACCCAGGGCATGATCCTAGGCCCCACCGCGGGGCCCGCAGGCCCTGCCCCCAGTCTACAGGCCCTGCCCCCTGGCCGGGGTCAGGGCCAGGCACCACCGCACCACCGCAGGCGGCCAGGCCCCAGATCCCTGGTGGGGGATGGGGCCATTGGCAGCCGGGCCTCGGATCCCTGGCCCAATTGGGCTGGAGATCCGGGCCACTGGTGCTGGGGTTCCGGGCATGTGCCCTGGAGTGCCCAGCGCCAGCAACACCCCTGTCCCAAAGCCTCCCAGACTTTCAGGGGGAAAAAAACCCACCAAGGCCTACATGCTTAATTTGGAGGGGGCACATGGAAGGGATAGCGGCATCTCCCCTGCAGTTTGGAGCCTGATATGACTCACTAGAGAAAATGATAGTGGCAGTGGGGAAATCACACCTCACTGGGATTATCCTCAGGCAGCAGCGTGGATGGAGCCATCATCATCTCTGGAACCTTGCAGAGTGGCAGCAGCACAAGAAGCGTGCCTGGTAGCAATTTGTGGAGTGTGCCCAGCTGTGGCTGTCTGGAGCAGGCGGTGGCTGTGGGGAGCAGCATTCCAGCTGGATTCAGAAGCAGCTGTGCAAAGTATGGAGCATGGAGCTGGACTGGCTCTGTTCCTCACACCACCAGTCATCCTGGGCACAACGGCCATAGTCATCTCCCTTTGCCTTCGCTCCCCTCCTAAGATCCCCCACTGCCAACACTGGCCCAGGGCTGCCTGTGTGAGCTGCTGTGGTCTCCACTGCTGCCCATCTCCACTCATAGCCCACTGTCCCACATCAGCTGGGGAAAACAACTCTATCATCATAAGTTTGGGAGGACATTGCCAATCATGCCCCCCAACTCTGCCCAAGGTGCCCCCCAATCCATTTCATGCCCTTTTAGGGGGATTACCCCCCCATTTGAAAACCAAGTTATAACAAAGAGACTGTCCTTTCTGTCCTACCGGGAAGGAGCCCTTGGGTCCAACCCCACAGCAGGAAAAAACCTACCAGAAATCTAGTATTGAGCTACAGAAAATGTTTGTGTTTCAACAACTTCACACACGTGTAGACATCACAGAGAGTAACTCGACTACACTATGAAATCAGAAGTCTTTCACTTGAAATACTGCTGTTAGTTGCTGACCTAAATCTTTTTTGATTTTATCCAGCATATGGGAAAGCAGAGTCTCCCCTGTCTCTTTCCCCATGGCAGCCTGGTCAGTGGTTTAGAAATCTCAAGGTGTTGCACATAGGCAAAAAACATAAAATTACAAGTAAGGTGGCCAAATATCTTCTGTCCAAATGGGAGTTGACAGAGGGGTTTGGAAAAGGGAAATGCTTGTGAAAAATGTTCACTGATAGTGAAAGCTGTCAGATTTTGGTCAAAAAGTGAAAAAAAAAAAGTTTTTGTTTGTGACCAAACTCCCAGAATTTTGAAGATTTTTTTTTCCAAATCTCCTTGAAATGTAATTATTACAGAGAAAAAGAATAAAGTTTCTGATCAGTTCTAGTTACAAGTGACAAACACAAGGCAATTTTTTCACAAATAAATATTGGAAATCAGATACAATTGGAATGAATGCTAATAAGTCAAAAATAATTACACATAGCTGTAAATACCTTTAGGGCTTAGTCCTACAACCTCCACCATGAACAGCACTTACTAAATAAATCTCAGTAGTAACTGTTGGCAGTTCCATGTCTTTATTCCATAGCTATGTCTACATCAGAAAGCTTAGCTTGGACTTCCCTAGTCTGAATTAAGCAGTTCCTGGTTAGTTCAAACTAACCAGTTTTTTAGTTTGAACTAGCCGCGCTGACTGGTTTGAACCAAATAGCTTAGTGTGAACTAAAAAAGTTTGGACTAAGCCATTAGTTTGTGTCTACATCATGCTAGTTTGAACTTAAAGTTCAACCTAAGCACTTAGTCTGGACAAACCACTCAAAGTTGTTAGTTCAGACTAAGCTTTGGCTAGTTCAAACTAAGACATTTTTTACTTTGAACTAGCCAAAGGCTGGTGTAGACACAGAATGAATTAGTCTGGACTAAGCTTGCTTAGTCCAGACTAATTGACTAGTTTAAATGTAGCCCATGAGACACATACGGTGATGATTAACCATACACATTTCACTCTGTATGTGCTCTACTGACTATAAATGGGAATATGGGGACAGGATAGCACCAAAGGAATGGGTGCAGGTTTGGGCACCTGCCTGTATATCACTGCAACTACTAATCACCCAAATATGAACAGTAACAGAACAAATGCACCCTAGGACTCAGACCATTAATCTCTCTCACAGTCACATGATTTCCCCCCTTATTTGCTATAGACACATACAACTTGCTGATAGTGCAGTATTTGGAATTTGAGAAAGACAAAGCATTTTTCATACTTTTTTTTTTTTTTTGGCTCCCACCTACTTTTTATATCCACTTTATAAATGAGGAAACTGAAGCACAGAGAAATAAGTGATTAAACCCAGCATCACACAGTGAGTCAGTGGCAGAACATGGTTTCTAAGTTCTCCTACCAGTCCCAGACTGGCAGACTCCTCCTTTAACTACTAGATAGCAAATATATTTGAACCCTCTAATGTGTACAAGAAAGAGTATCAGAACTTTCCTAAATTCAGAGTCCTGCCCCCCAAATTCTTTGCTTCATATCTAGGAAGACTCCACAATTCAGTCAGACTTATTTCACGTGAATGCCAACTCTTGTAAAGCTGAGAAAGTGCTTTAAACCTAACATTTCTTAATATGCATTTTCTCCCTTTGAAAGTGTTAAACTGCATATGCCAATCATGAAGTGCTCACTAACACTTAATTTGCTCCTAGAATTTTAATACCATGTATTCAGGATTCCTTGTTTGCCCTGCAAAAATTCTCTTTTCACACATCAGAATATGAGAACAAAGCAAGTGCTACTTAGCCCTAGGATTTAACCACCTGTTGTAATCCTCATTGATCTAATCTTTATTTTAATTAAAAGCCTTACAGTTTGGTTTGCAGCTTTTTCGATCTGCACTTCGCACAAGTTTTGCCATCTGCTGCATAGGATTCTGCTGTGGAATGATGTAGCATGTAATTCTTAATTACCTTAATTGCCCAAATTTGTAATACTCTTCAAATTTTTTGGTTTCCCCAAAAATGCACATGGAAGATGACAGGCATGGATTGGCATGACAAAACGTGCAAAGGGTTTAGCAAAAGCCATAGGAAATGCTCCGGGGGAAAAAATGTGTTCATCTATTTCAGCAAAACAAGCAAGGAGTTCTGTGACCCTTTTCAAGACTAACGAATATATTAACTGCATGAGCTTTCATGGGCACAATATCACTACATCGGATGAATGAAATGGAAAATATAGCATGTTAGCTGTAAATATATAGATACAGAGAAGGGTGGATCAAGATTAATTCAAACAGATCTAGAGAGAGAGAATGCTAGCCTGTGTCTTTGAAGTAAATAAGATGTTTGGATTCAAACGGATAGATAGGCTACCATTCTCTCCTTCTAGATCTGTTTGAATTCACCTAGAGCCACCCTTCTCTCTATCTGTATATTACAGCTAACATGTGTGGCAAAGTTCCCCCTCAGGTTTGCCAGGTAGCAGTCTTCTCTCTCTGGTGAAATAGGCCTGGGGTTAAGGCACCAGAAGTGCGATGCCGGGATCAGAGTAGCCTTAGCCCTTCCCTCAGGCTGGTGCCTGAGTTTGCTGCACTCCTCTCCTCCTGGGAAGGAACTCTATCCTTTGACTTTGGAAGAGTCTTGTCTTTTCTTCTTCTTCTTCTTCTCCTCCTCCTCTTCCTCTCCTGCAAGCCTCTGACAACTTCTCTCTCTTTTTTCCCCTCAGCTTCTAACACAGGTGTGCTTTTTAACAGGGCTGGAGCAGCCTTTGCCTAGCTTCAGCTGTTCATAATCAGGCTGCAATCACCTTCCCCTACTAACAGGGAAAAGGGCTTTTCCCATTCTAGGGCTGACATATCTGCCTTCAAGTTCCCTTTTGTAAATCTCTGGCCTGACTTTATCACACATGCTATATTTGCCATTTCATTCATCTGACAAGGTGGGATTGTGCTCATAAAAGCTCATGTGATATAGTTGTTATTCTTTAAAGGTGCCACAGAATTCATAGAAAATGCTTCCATTAAAGGTAGATACAAGGTAGGTATAACATTATGGTAAACTTCTGAGAGGGCTTGCAGTTAATACAAAATATGTTATGCCATGATTCCAATAAATCACCTCAGCTCCTTCATAACAGTTGTGTGCAGACATTGGTTTGCATTTATTCCAAAGCACCTCAGGAAAAGATCATCACAGGGATGTGGTAAATTCTTCATCATATCGAATCTTCAGATTAAGACTGAGCAGCTTTCAAACACAACAGTTGAGCTCTGTACAGGAAATATTAGGTGGAAGTCTTAGTAGCCTCTTCTGATGCAGGTAGTCAGACAATCATAATGGTCCCTTTAGACGTCAAGATCTATTGCTGTATGTTTTAAGCAAGACAATGCAGTTTACCTGGGGACAAATTCTGCCCTCAGTGCACATGGACAGATTCCTGTGTAGATAGTAGCAATCATATATTGGCTCACATGAACACAGAACTTAACTTCAGTATGCTTTTTGTCAGGCATATACTTTCATTTAGTTCAGCTGTTACTTAATTTGAGCATTGCCAACCATTATTTCTGGTGTACTAGGCCTCTATGCATGTGCTGGACTGCTCAGGTTGGTCAGCATAGTGCATGTGATATAATTCTTCTTGCAAAACTTTAAAAATATCCAAATAACTACTATTACCTCAGAAACTCAAAATTTATTTAACAATACAGCCTTTCGTTAAACTGCTGAGGCAAACTCTGTGGTTTGCTTGCCCAATGGTTGACCAATTGAAAGACATACAGACCCAGTCCTCCAGTCAAGAATTGACCCACAGACCAGTATTTTCTTCATAAACAAAGCAAATATTGATTGAAATCAAATGTGAATACAGTGACTTTCAAGAACTGAAAATCATTTACCTCAGAAATCACTCCTTTTCTGATACAGCGGGTACAGCACAAAATGGCAGTTACAGAGAATGCTGCCCAGCTGCCGCACACAGCACCAGGAGCACCGTTGCCCCAGGATAAGACCCGGGGCCCAGGCCCGGACCCTGTCGCTGATCTGGAGTCGGGGCCCTGGGTTCCTGCTACTGCCAGCCCGGTCCCCAATCCCTGGCCAGAGAGGCAGGTGCCCCCATGGCCGGCCTGGTCGGGATAGGCAGGCGCCATCGTGGCCAGCCTGACCCCAGATACCTGGCCAGGGCCAGGGCCAGGGCCAGGAGCGGCAGGGGGCACACCAGCTGTTTGGAGCACTGGCGCTGGGACTTGGGGCACGTGCCCCATGTCATAGGTGCCAGCTACACCCTTGCACAGCACCAACCTAGCTCTGAGACACACACAATTTTATACATTTAAACAAAGAAATTACAAACATGTAAACAGTTATTCTTAACATACATAGAAAACAATTACCTAAGCATTCAGCAAGTGTTGATCAGACAGTTTCTGGATGAGTGAAGATCTAAATCCTTATACACAGAGCAGACACACAGCTTTATTCACAAGTAGACTCACATATTATTTTATTTATAACATTGTCTTACAGAATCCCTCTCGTTTGTCAGCAAGGGCCTTCTGCTCTGTTCAAGCAAAGGACTGCCTTTCAGTTATGAGCCTATGGCAGGAACTCTGTTAGCCTGGTCACTCAGATCTAAAGTGCACCTATGCCTTTAGATGGGCCTTACCAATGAGCTTTCTTCTATTATTTTCTCTCTCTCTCATCTTGTTGCTGTCCAGCGGCCTGGTACCTGCTATACTGCTACAATGTGGAGGTCTCCTCAGACACTCCACAAATATCACTATTATTTTGGCTTTTTATAGGTCAGCTTGAGGGTGGGGATTGCATGTATCATGTTTTATAGCATTTTCTGATATTTCATGATGTAGGGAATCATTTGGAACATCAAAGGATAGTATTCTGAGGACAACATAAGTGACTACATAGGGGGCTGAGTGAGGGACAGGGCTGATTAATATAGGGGCTGAAGCCCCAGCTGTTGCCTAAACAGGGGGCCCTCAGCTCCAGCCCCTAAGGCCCCTGCCTGATCTGCTCCCCCCTGCTGCCCCACTAAGTGCTAGCAGAGCTTGGTAGGCACGGGGAGGGCCCCTGTGTGCCCTCCTGAAACTGAGGGATAGATCACTCGAACCAGAAGCCAGGGTCCATGCTCTTGCCCCACCCCTGAGCTGACTGGTCTGCCTCCAAGGGCAGGGCATGATGGTGAACTAGGGGCATGTCTGGCTAGCATATGATACAGCCAGCATGGCCTTCCAAATCCATGGCCATGGGGGACTGCACCAGAGGCCACACGGCATGCCAGCTAACCCTGTCCCCAGCTAGAAGCAGACCAGCCAGACCAGGGCCAGGGTAGGAGGGCTGTGGGGAGCAACCTGCAGGCCCCATGGGGTGAGGGGGGCTGGGATCCCAAGGCAGGGGGGGCCACAATGGTGGGGGGGGAGCTTAAAATCCAGCCCTGGTGAGAGATGGCATGTTCAGGCCTACATAAGGGGCACTTATGCAGAGTGATACTAAAGGGAAGGGAGTGATGAAAAGCAATACTACTGATCAGTTACTAAATGCTAGATTTCCTTACCACTTAGCTCTTATCTATGCCTTATCACCCATCACTGTTTTTGCATATCACAAAATGCTTTAGTATTGTCATCATCCTACAGCCAGTTGATGAATTCACTTATTGTCTCTCAGGAATTTAAACCTTTTTAGAGTTTTTTCTGCCAATTCTTTCCCTATCATTCTATTTGGTAGTTTTAATCATTTTGGGACAAAAATCCCTGGCTACACAACAATACAAATGAAACTGACCTAAGACCTATAGGGCCTGAATGATCATCTCTATATTACGTGCCAAAAAACTGATTGTGTTGCCCTTCGAAGATAAGCAGATGCATCACTTAATGCCACTGGCTACTCCATTTACCATCTTAGAATCTTTACCATTATCATCCCAAATTCTGTAGACCATCATGCTTTTTCCATCTGTCTTAATAAGCCCCCTTAGCCAGGAGCTACAAAAGCTAATCTACTCATCTTACTTTATTGTGCCAGTCTTTGTCTCTCTGTAACTGAATTTACTTTGTGTCTCCTTAGCTTTCCTGTGGACTTCAATGAAGACTAAGTTCACATTTTCCAGGTGTCCAGACCACCTATCATTTGCTACTATTAATTCCAGATCCTAACTTTAGGAATGATCTATTTCCTGCTAAGAACAGTACAATCAGTTGCCTCTTCATTTCTGCTTGTAGTAAGGCAGAGCAGTTGCCCTCTGGCCGAGAGGTAGTTGGCCACCAGCACTTCCTCTGCTGGCCTGAGGGGGCCCAGCCCAAAAGCCCTGCCTGGAACCAAAGAGGTGGGCCAGGGGGAAGAGAGGACTATAAAGAGGAGCAGACCAGACAGCCAAGGGGGAGCCAGAGGAGGAGACGGGTGGTGGATGAAGAGGTTACTTGCCTGTAACCGGTGTTCTTCGAGAGGTGTGCTCCTGGCCATTCCTTAGTAGGTGTCTGCACGCCCCGTGCACGGCACGCCGGAAATTTTTCCCCTAGAGTACCCGTAGGGTCGGCTGTGGCGCCCCCTGGAGTGGCGCCGCCGCCACTGCCTATATAGCCACGAGCCGACCCGCCCCTCCTCAGTTCCTTCTACCCTACTGTCTGAGGGGAGGTGGGAGGGATTGGGAATGGCCAGGAGCACACCTCTCGAAGAACACCGGTTACAGGCAAGTAACCTCTTCTTCTTCTTCAAGTGCTGCTCCTGTCCATTCCTTAGTAGGTGAATAACAAGCCATACCTCGGAGGTGGGAGACATCACAAGGAAATGGACTGAAGCACCGCTCTGCCCACCGCAGCGTCCTGCTGAGCTTGCTGGGTGACGGCATAGTGCTGCGAGAACGTATGCGGGGTGGACCACGTTGCCGCCCGGCAGATGTCGGCAATCGGGACCCCAGCGAGGAAGGCAGTGGAAGCCGCCTGCGCCCGAGTGGAGTGCGCCGTTACCCGCGGTAGGTGCCTGCCGCCCAGTTTGTAGCATTCTTTAATGCAGGCCACAATCCAGGAGGCGATGCGTTGTGAGGACACCGGTTGGCCTTTTTTATTGTCCGCCACAGTGACGAAGAGCTGGGGGGTCTTTCGGAAAGGCCTAGTCCGTTCTATGTAGAAAGCGAGCGCCCGGCGCATGTCTAGGGAGTGGAGACGCCGCTCCTCCTCTGACGCATGGGGTTTCGGGTAGAAAACCGGTAAGGAGATGTCCTGATTTAGATGAAAGGGCGACACCACCTTAGGCCTGAAGGAAGGGTGCGGGCGAAGCTGTACTTTGTCCTTAAAAAACTGCGTATACGGCGGATCAGCCACCAAAGCACGCAGTTCGGACACCTGCCTGGCTGACGTGACAGCCACCAAGAAGGCAACCTTCCATGACAAATACAGAAGGGAGCAGGTCGCCAGTGGTTCGAAGGGGGCCCCAGTGAGTTTAACAAGGACTGTATTCAGGTCCCATTGGGCTGTGGGTGCCTTAATAGTTGGGTACAGCTTAGAAAGACCCACCAGGAAACGCTTAACCAGGGGAACCGCGAACAAGGAGGCACCCCCGGGGGCGCGGCGAAAGGCCGCAATCGCCGCTAGGTGTACCCTCAAGGAGGACAACGCCAGACCCTCTGACTTCAAATGCCACAAGTAGTCCAGGAGGCGGTGAACCGAAACCAGCTCCGGGTCCTCTCCTTGCTCCGAAGCCCAGCGCGCAAACCGGAGCCACTTTGCAACGTACGTGGACCTTGTGGTGGGCTTCCTGCTACCACACAATACTGTCCGCACCGGGGAGGAGCATAGCAGCTCAGCACCCGTCAGCCACGGAGGCACCACGCGTGGAGATGCAGGGCCTCCAGGTTGGGATGAAGCAGGCTCCCGCCGTCCTGGGACAATAAGTCCGGTCTGAGCGGAAGCGGAATCGGCCGGCGCTGGGACCACCGCACCAGGGTCGTAAACCAATGTTGCCTGGGCCAGGCGGGAGCGACCAAGACGACCGGCGCCTTGTCCGTCTTCAGTTTATACAGCACCTTGGCCACCAGTGGGGTCGGGGGAAAAGCGTACAGGAGACCCCGGCCGCCCCAGTGGATCTCGAAGGCGTCCCCTATGGAGCCGGGGCTGCGACCCCGAAAGGAGCAGAAACTCCGGCACTTTGTGTTGACCCGAGAGGCGAAAAGATCCAGAAGGGGATAACCCCACCTCCGGAAGATCGAATCCGTCACCTCCGGGTGAAGGGACCACTCGTGCGTGAGAAACCTCCGGCTGAGGTTGTCCGCTAAGCAGTTCCAAAGGCCGGGAATATACGACGCCACCGGTCGGATCTCGTGGCGAATGCAAAACTCCCAGAGCCGCATGGCCTCCCGACAAAGGAGGGGTGAGCGAGTACCACCTTGTTTGTTTATGTAGTACATTGCAGTGGTATTGTCGGTATGAACCGATACCGACCAACCCCGGAGTTGGTCCCGAAATACCCGGCAAGCAAGCCGGATCGCCCTCAGCTCCTTTACATTGATGTGTAGGGGCAAGTCTGCTGTTCCCCACATGCCCTGAGTTCGGAGAGCTCCGAGATGAGCGCCCCAGCCGACATCGGATGCATCCGTAGTCAGGCGCAGGGAAGGCTGAGGGGAACGGAACGGGACTGCGGAGCACAAGTTGGGGGTACGCGTCCACCAACTCAGGGACTCGAGCACCACCGGCGGCACGGATAGCATGGCGTCCAGATTGTCCCGCCCCGGGCGGAACACTGTCGCAAGCCACAACTGGAAGGGCCGCATTCGCAGACGGGCGAAGGGAACCACAAACGTGCAAGTGGCCATGAGACCCAATATGCGAAGGCACTCGCGGGCCGATACCCGAGGAAACCGCACCAGCAAGTCTATTGTCTGCTTTATCGTCTGGAAGCGGCCGGCTGGGAGGCTTGCCCGCACTGATGTGGAATCGAGGACCGCCCCTATGAACTCTATCCGTTGGGCAGGAGATAGAGTCGACTTTTGAACATTTATTAGCAGGCCCAAGCGAGTGAACAGGGACCGGGTCACGCTTAGGTGGGCGAGGACCTCCTGCCGCGATCTCCCCACGATCAACCAGTCGTCGAGGTATGGGAAGAGCGCGACTCCTTGCTTTCGGAGGTGAGCCGCCACGACCGCTAGGCACTTTGTGAAGACTCTCGGAGCGGCGGAGAGTCCGAAGGGGAGGGCGGTGAACTGTAGGTGGGCATGCCCCACCACGAAACGCAGAAACTTTCTGTGTCGCGGATGAATCGCGATGTGGAAGTACGCGTCTTGTAAATCGAGGGCGGCGTACCAATCGCCCGGATCCAGAGAGGGAACAATGGAGGCGAGGGAGACCATCCTGAACCGGATTTTGCGCAGGAACCGGTTGAGCCGGCGCAAGTCCAGTATGGGCCTCAGGCCCCCTTTGGCCTTGGGGACAAGGAAGTAACGGGAATAAAACCCCTTGCCCCTGCAGGACGGTGGGACTTCTTCGACTGCTCCTTTTTGGAGCAGGACCCACACTTCCTCTTGTAGGGCGAGCCGGTGGGCCTGGTCCTGCAGGGCACCACGAGGCATAGGAGGGGCCGAGGGGGGTAATGAAGAAAATTGGAGGGAGTAGCCCTTCTGAACCGTCCTGAGAACCCAGCGGTCTTTCGTAATCAGGCGCCAACGGGGCGCATAATGGGACAGTCTGTTGTAAAAAATAAGGGTGTTTGGATCCTGGGTGATTGGTACGTCTCCCCCGAGCTGACTTTCAAAAGGTCTTCTTTGCACCCCCCGATGGGCGCGAGGGACCTTGTCCACTAGGGTGACGGCTAGCCGGCCGACGTGGCCCTCTACCCCTTCGCCGGTCCTCGTCCTGGCGGCGGAAGTAGGGACGCGAAGGAGGCGGCGCTGGCTTAAACGGCTTCCTCTGGCTCGCCGGAGTGTGAAGACCCAAGGACTTAACCAGCACCCGTGAATCTTTTAATGTCTGGAGACGAGTGTCAGTCTGGGGAGGAAACAGATCAGGCCCTTCAAAGGGCAGGTCCTGGATGGTGTGTTGGACCTCCAGGGGCAACCCAGACGCTTGCAGCCAAGCAGAGCGCCTCATAGTCACCCCCGTAGCCATGGAGCGTGCGGCAGCATTGGCTGCGTCCAAAGCGGATTGCAGGAGGGCCTTAGATACCACCTTGCCCTCCTGGATGGACGCGGAGAAGGCCGCCCTGGAGTCCTGCTCCAAGTTCTCACTAAAACGCTCCATGGCGGACCAGGCGTTAAAGACATAACGGCTGAGGATAGCTTGTTGGTTTGCTATCCTCAGCTCCAACCCTCCAGTAGAGTAGACCTTGTGGCCGAACAGGTCCAGTTTTTTTGAGTCCTTGGACTTAGGGGTGGACCCTGGTCGACCTTGCCGCTCTCGCTCATTCGCCGCCGCAACCACCAAGGAATTAGGGGCGGGATGAGAATAAAAATGTTCGTAGCCCTTAGAGGGAACAAAGTATTTGCGCTCAGCGCATTTGGCCGTAGGGGGAATCGAGGCCGGGGTATGCCAAAGCGCCTTGGTGGTGCTATGCACAGTTTTAATAAAAGGCAAAGCCACGCGGCCTGGGGTCTCTAGGAGCAAAATGTCGACCATAGGGTCCGCGTCCTCAACAATGTCCTCGGCTGGTAGGTTCAGGCCGGTTGCCACCCGACGAAGGAGCTCCTGGTGGACCCTAGAATCGTCCAGGATCGCTAGGGGCTTGGGCTCCTGCCACCACTTCATCGGGGGGCGAAGAGGAGGACTCCTCGAACTCAGGGTCCTTGGACTGTGTCCCAAAAGTTACACTACGGGCCCCCGTAGTGAAACTCTCCCTGTCCGCCTCGTCTCGCAAGGACTCAACCTCCGACAACTCCCTGGTACCGACAGGGGGAGGAGCGCCCAGCGCAGCTGATGGAGGGAGTCGAACCTGCGATCGAGCGGAGGGCGCAGCGCCCACTCGAGATGCGTGGACGGCCCAGGGAGTCCAGAAGGGCCACTGCCAGCCGGGCCACTGAGGGGGCGGAACCGCCGGCGCCGACTGAGGAACAGGACCTGCAACCTGTTGGGGGCGGTCCGGCACCGACTCTGGCGCTGAACTTGAAGAGGAGTGCGGGGACCATGGCGGTGCCGCCGACGGTACTGGGGACCGGTGCCGGCTCTCTCGTGGACGGCGAAGTGGAGACTCTCGGTGCCGCTGGGGGGATCGGATAGGAGGAGCTCCCGCTGCTGCGACGACCGGTGCCGGTGCCGGTGAGCGGTGCCGGTGCTCCCGGGGCGGTGCCGGTGCCGGTGAGCGGTGCCAGTGTTCCCGGGACGGTGCCGGACTGCAGCACCGACTCTGTAGAAGAGCCGGCTTCCCTCGGGACGGTGCCGGACGCGGTGCCGAGGTCGACGACAGTACCGACGGGGCCGAAGGTGCCGCGAGCGCCTCCGGCGTGGTCAGCAGGGCCAAGGCCTCCTCCAAAATGTCTCGAGTTGGCGAGGAAGTGGAACCCGGGCTAAAACGTGCCTCTGAAGGGTCACGAGACGACACTGGGGATACAGAGACCGGCTGGCCAGCGCGGCTCTGGCCGTCTCCCTGCCGCACCGGGACACGGTGCGGGGACGTCTCCTCCAGGCGCTTCCTCTTAGTCGGCACCGGGGAGGAGGAACGGCGCCGAGGCGCTGCTGCCGTCTTAGTGCGGCCCGGCTTCGGTGCCGCAGACGGTGCCGAGGAGGCCGGTGCACTGCGCACCGACGGTGCCGTGCTGGACCCCGAATCGCCGGGGACCGGCCGAAGAGCCTCCTCCATGAGGTGCAGCTTCAGGCGTTGTACCCTGTCCTTTTGGGTCCTTGGCTTGAAGCCACGACAGATTTTACACCTCTCGGTGAGATGAGCCTCGCCCAAGCACAAAAGGCAATCACCATGCGGATCGTCCATGGGCATGGGCTTCTTGCAACGTCCGCAAGTTTTAAAGCTCGGCATGGCCTGACCCCGAGCCCGGGGCGGGTGAAGCATCCAACACGAACAACTAACAACTAACTAACTAACACTAACTAACTATAAACAACAAGAGATTTGGGTACTCCGAATAACGCGGCCATGTGCAATGCAGCACGAAGCCAGGGAACATTCCAGCGACCGACAGGGCGGTAAGAAGGAACTGAGGAGGGGCGGGTCGGCTCGTGGCTATATAGGCAGTGGCGGCGGCGCCACTCCAGGGGGTGCCACAGCTGACCCTATGGGTACTCTAGGGGAAAAATTTCCGGCGTGCCGTGCACGGGGCGTGCAGACACCTACTAAGGAATGGACAGGAGCAGCACTCGAAGAAGAACCAGCGGATCGCCCTCCCCGGGAGGGCCAAGGGAGTGACCACCGGTGGGATTTCCCTCTTTATTCACCTCCCCCAGGCAAGGACCTGGAGGTGCTTCCCTCGGCAGAGAGTCTGAATAAGCCAAATCAGTAGGATGCCCACGAGAATCTGGAAGAACTCCCTTCTGCAGAAGAAGCCAGCAAGCAGACAGCACCAAGTCCCTGTGATCTAGAGGAGCTGCCACTGGCAGATGGGTCAGAGGGATTACCAGCCCTGCCGCCCGTTGAATGTGAAGGCCTGACCGGGACCCATTGGGCACCTATCCAGAAGACCTGAAAGACTGGGGGTTTCAGGAAACGCGCTAGGGAAACAGGAAGAAGTAGCTCAGGGGTAGTGGGTGGTGAACGCCCAGCTGGTTTGGGGGTCAGTATTTCGGCTGGAGCCCCACTGACCCGGTGGTACGGTTTGGCCATTGATAGGGCCCTGAGCTGGAACACAGTGGAGTGGGTGGGCCTGTGTTCCCTCCCAACCCCACCTTCTATCTTACCCAGCCTGAGGGGTTAAAGGCCAGAGACTCTTGTGCTCCACCTTACCCTGCCTGAACGGCATGAAGGCTACAGACTCTACAGACTCTTGGGGCTTGGCCTTGCCCTACTTGAAGGCTTGAAAGCCATGGAACTAGGGGTGTATTCTGCTGAGTTGGTAGCAGGCCGGGCAAACCCGCACCGTGCGGCGGCTTAGCTGAGGATGAGTCAATTACACTGATGTTTTTTGGATTAATTCTCACCGGTCCTACAAAAATCTCAATAGTTATTGCAACTTCTGCTGTCTAGCCCATCACATTCTTATGACAGTAATTTTCACTGTCTCCTACCAGCCACATAAATTCAGACCCCTTGCAAACTCTCTCAATTACTCCCCCACCTACATTTGTGGGGCAACTTGATGTGTAACATTTACACACAGTATTACACACCCTGCCATATCATATCATATAACACTAAATAATACTACACACATATTACACGTTTAAACTACAGATGGCCATGAAAGTCAACCTCACATATGTGTGTCAAAGTCATGGTATAAAAGTTACATGAACTGACTTCATATTATACTTTAAGAGGTTATTAAATTCCTCCTACAATTGAATTTCAGTAACTAATAGCTAACACAGCAAAAGATATTAATAATTGTCTGCAATTGATGCTTGCCTCAAAATAGCCACTGAGTGATCTCCCAGGATCTTCAGGCTCTTTTCCTTGCATACCTCCTCCAATTGCTCTCTCCCCCTCCTCAGCCCTCTCCCCTTAAATAAAACTCAATCTCTGCCAAATAGAATTTTGTTAGCCTTGGGCCACCTGAAGGGGTGAAAAAGCAAAGATAAATATAAAACTCTGGCCAAAAAAAGAAAACACATTGTAGTACACATGAGCATAAGCTAAACATGATGGGGTGTTGTAGTGTACTTCAAAGCTTTTATTGCTGGTTTGGAAAAACTTCAATACTTCACTCAGGGCTCCACTAATCAGTAATCATGCAAAATTCTTATAGTAAGATTTATAAACTTCCCAATCCCCCATCTTTTATCTACTATTTCTTTGAAGCAAGAATTCATTAGTTTTTAAGAAAAGAAACATTTAAAAAACTTTATACAGTCTCATGCAAAGTACAGTAATAGCCAAATTTTAAAAGGCAAATGCCTTATATAGCATGAAAGAATTTTGAGTGTGAAAATTTCAGTATTTATACTACTCAAAGTATTTTGTATTCAAGATCTAGGAACATATAAGGAAAATCTGCATACACTAAGGAATTCTGCACATATTAATTCCTAGTCTATAATTGCCACACTTTTCTGCCCCAGTTGACAGGAGATACACAAGGTACGTATAATACCTTGCATATCTCCCAATGACATACTAAGTACTCTCACACATTACGCTGAGCTGACTGAAATGCCTTCCAGTTGGTTTACCGATACTCCGGTTCTAAGGCTGGAGTCACTAGGGAGACATCTGGATCGACTGCGCACATCTACACAGGCTGCTCAGTCAAACCCAGAATATCAGGCTGATGGTTGCGATTTTGCTGCTGTCAATACAGACTTAGCCTAAGACAGGAGTTCTTAGCCTTTTAGAGGCCTGGTACCCCCTACAATGATACAAGGCAACCCCACACCCCCACAAAAAATAAATCATCTGTCATGATGATGTCACATTTGAAGTATATTAGGTGGATGTTCTATGTTTAAATTATACTTTACTCTCACACCCCTTGGACTGCTTTCCTGAACACCAGGTTAAGAATTCCTGGCCTAAGCCTTGGTCTATATAAGAAACTTATGTTGGTATAACTGAAATCCATACCCCCGAGTGAAGCAACTATACTGACCTAACTCTTGGTGTAAATAGTGCTATGTTAACAGGTGGGCTTCTCCTGCCTACAGAGCTACCACTGCTTGGGGAGGTGGAGTACCTATCCCAACAGGAGAAGCTCTCTGGTCAGCAGAGGTAGTATCTTCAGCTAAGTGCTACAGAGGCACAGATGCACCAGTGCAGTTGTGCCACTGTCATACTCAATGTGTAGACACACCCTGAGTGTAGGAACCTGCATGGAACTCAAGGGTAAGTACAGGTCGCAAACGGAAGAATTTGGAGGCGGCAGTAGGAAGCCAGGCTGGGTGGATAAGGCTAGAGAGTCCAGCTGTGTCACTATTAAGAGAACTCTTTATAGCAAAGAGCCCATTTGGGTTTAAAAACACAGAACAATCTCATATTATTACCCAGCACACAACACATGAAACATTGCCCTTTTCTAAAAACAAACAAACAAGGAGTCCTGTGGCACTTACAAAGACTAATGAACTTACTTATCGCATGAGCTTTTGTGAAGAGTATCCCACTTCATCAGAGGGATGAAATAGAAGTTACAGTAGGAAAGGGGATGTATAAATGCAGAGAAGTAATCTTGGGTTAAGCTGGCTTTTTTTTTTTTTTTTAAAGAAGGCCACCACTGTTTACAGTAACTGGATCAGAAGATATAGAAAATACTACAGATAAAAATGCCACTACAAAGCTTCACAGCCACAAAAAATTAATAGAAGAAAGGTTGCAATGTAACTTTTAATATAACTAGTATTAAGGAAGGTGAGACAACCACAATTAATGTATCATACAAAGAATTGTACTCTCTCCCTGCAGAATTCAAGAAGAATTTACCATCTTAAAAATAAAAAAGTTGTTTTAGCCATGTACGCACAAAAAAAGTATTTTCCGATATATAAGCATGTTACAATCACATTCAGACACCATGGTGAGTATCTGCACTTCTGGGCCTTTGGAGGATCCTGGCTGCTCCTCATGCCTCAACAATGCATCCGAGGCCTGTCAGTATCTGTCACAACATGCAGCGTGTCGTGTCTCACTGCTTAATCAAGCAACAAGCAAAAATGAAAAAGATTTGGATCTAATATGTGAGTGGGCTGATGTGTGCAAAAGAAATGAATATGAAGTAAAACATGCTAGATGCTAAAGTAATAACCATATATATTCAAAAAAGACTGGAACTGATCCAAGAAGGGGAGATACAAAGAAGGTTTTTATTAAGAAAAGTCGTTTACAAGTTGTAGTGAAGCTATATAAAAGTTCTAGCACTCCAGAATTTGTAAGCAGCATGAGAAGCAGCCATATACCAATGTTGATAATACTGGTATAAATCTAGCAAATCTCCACTGAAATCACTTTATATTTTTTTGATCTGTTTATATTACATATCCAAAACCACCCATGTAATAGAATTTTATCCAGGGATCTTGTGAGGCTTCATTCTGAATACCAGGACTAGGTTGGGTTTCTTAATTTTAAGATGATTTCTAACTGGGCTTTTAGTCATGATGAAATGAGTTATGAAAGTGCAGAGGTGCCTCCCTGGAGTTCCTGCTGGATACTGCCTGCTACAGCACACAGGTTTAAGTTCTAATGTCTGTACTAATTGGTTAGATGTACAGCATTTGGAGGCTCAAAATGGTGAAAATTCCAAGGCAAGCTATCTAGGGGAGAAAACAACTCTCAAAACATGCCTTTTTCACATTACATTTTGTAACCCACTGCAGCAGAGAGCTGCATTCAGAGCAAAAGGACCATGAGAATGATAAACATGACCAGGGAAAAATAAATAAAAGACCTGCAGAAGACAAATAAAAACAATGAAAACCAGAACCACCTAAATCTGCTGGGGAGGCAAAGGAGTGCGGAGAAACCAAACTCAGTAACATCTGCTCAGGTTACTAAGGTAGGCCCTGATCTTGTAGCTAGCTCAGCTGCATAAGGGTCAGAATACACAAAGCCAGTTTCGGGATTGGGGGCTTAGGGTCCAAATGCATCCTATTTACTTTTGTGAGTAAAGCTACTGGCATGAGTAAGGCTTGCATGAACAATCTCACTGTTCATAAGAATGTAAGAAGAGTCATACTGGATCAGACCAATGGTCCATTTAGAACAGGCTTGTCCAACCTGTGGCGCAGGGGCCAGACTCCAGCCCGCCGAGAACTATTATTAAGCCTGCAGGGTGCTGCCAAAAGAGTGTGGGAGCTGGCCAGGGCCCCTGTCCATTTCCCTCCCTGCACACAGCACAGCTACAGGGAGGCATGGCATAGCTGGAGAGCTGTTCAGGGTCTGGATTCAGCCCCTTTCAAGTGTGCAGGGGGCAAGTAAAGGAGGAGTGCCCTGAGCAGTTTAAAATCCCGACTTGGACATTCCTCTCCCCTGTTCTGCTCTCCTCCCACACCCCTAACCCCAGCACCCCTGTCCTTCCCCTGACCTTAGTGGCATAAACTCTTCTATAGAGATTGCTACCCATCAATGTTTTTGATACAAAGATGCCCAATGTCAAAACCTATGACCCCTACAGAACTGCCAGGGTTTCTGTCTTACTCTTCTCTTCTCCCTTTCCCCAGCACTGCTCTCCTTTCCCTAGGCAGTGCTTGGCAGGGAGTGAGGAGAGCAGAGTTGGTGAGGTCCCTGTCAAAAACTGAGTCTTGCCACCCACCTCATTCTTCTTCCCCTCCCCTCCTCTGCCATGCTCCCCACGCTCTGCCTTCCCCTCTCACACAGGCACCCGTCTCCCTTGTCCTCTGTGCACAGTGCTAGCAAAAGCAATCCCAAATATCACACTAATTATTTTATTAAAGTTTATTAATAAAGATCAATTTCTGTGTCTTACCTATCAAAAGTTTTCTCACCAGCCCCCGACTGAGAACAGAATTGCAATGTGGCCCCTCACCCAAAAAGTTTGAATACCCCTGATTTAGAACAATATATTGTCTTCCAGAAGTGGTCAGCTGTTTCAGAAGGAATGAATAGAAAAGGCAATCCTCAAACAAGTCAATCCATTGTCCACTCCAAGCTTCTGGCACTCAGAGGCTAAGGACACTTATAGCAAGGGGTTGCATCCCTAACCATCTTGGCTAGTAGTCATTTATGGACCTATTTTCTGTGAATTTACCTAAATTTTTTTGTTTGAACCACATTGCAGTGTTGGTCTTCACAATTTTCCCTGACAATGAGTTCCACAGGTTGACTGGATATTGAAATATGTTCAAGGTTAGAATTGAGGTAGTTTAAATTAGTGTGCAATATCAAGAAGGCAGTCCTAACTTCTATAGCTTTAGATAAGGCACAATACTAAACAAAAAAGTTCAACATTGTGGAAAGATATCTGGAACTGGTAGGAACCCCAGTATGGAAGAAGAGTATAAGGATGATAAGAGTATCAGCAAATAAAGGACTGATGAATCCCCATTCCTGTGTGTGGTTGAGGACAGACTTTGGCCCCTTCCTAACTACTTGAGAATAGTTAGGAAAGTGGGTTTCTGTGGGGGTTTCATGAAACCAATTTAATTTGATTTGCTTTTCAGTGATTGTAACATTTTGTACATCCCATCCTTTGCATACTGTCATGGGATGCATGTCTGTGCACCCCTGGCTTATGATCTATGATTTTTCTGTTCACTTGTGCTCTGTGATTGTACTCTTTTTTGCCAATTACACCATGCAAGGTTTCTTTATGGATGCTCATAACCTACTCTACATGATTACTATGATATAATGTTTCCTGCAGCCTCATCCACGTGTACAGATGTGTAGCATGTTTTGCGGGGGTTGGGGGTGGGAGACAGATGGGAATTCTCTTCCAGCAGCATATAAACAGCCAAAGCTGTGAGCAAACAAGTACCTGGAGGAAGCAACAAAGATATGCTAATTGAGGTCCCTGGCTCAGACCAGACAAAGAGATCACCTCAGCTCAGAAAAGGAGGGATCAAGAGGGCTTGGAAACAAAGAGAGACAGGATTTGGGGATTTTTGCATGATAATCTCCATTTTGAAACAACTTCAAGCAAGATCTGGGCCCTGCCTGGCCTCAAACAGAAACAAGCTGTACAAACATCTGACAGCCGAACGTCTTGAGCATAAACTTGGTTTATGAGGTCATTTTAGGTCAAGGGTCTCAAACTCAAATCACCATGAGGGCCGCACGAGGACTAGTACATTAGCCCGAGGGCCACACCACTGAAAAGTTTTCATACAATGATATTGGAAATATTGGTAACAATAGTGCCTTGCAGGCTGCAGGCAATAGCTTTAGGGCCGCATGTTTAAGACCCCTGCTTTTAGGTAGATATTAGGCTAGCATGCATGTTTTTACCTTTTATTTCCTTGTGGTCACTCCTGACTCATTTATATTATGATTCTGCCTTGATTGGCCATATTTTCACTTAGAATTATAATCTGATCAATAAACTACTACTGTAGTAGTTTTATCTAGAGCTGTATGGTCTTTAGAGGGTGTGAGTGAAGACAGCTGGGCACGACCCATTTCTTTGTTAAATGGACAGACTTGTGTGTATGGTGATTGGGAGTGGTTCCCAATCCCTGTAGGACAGAAGCTCCCACAGTGGTATCCGGGGACAGGGGTGCTTGGTTGGGGACCATCCCTCGAGTTGCCAGAGGGCACACACACCCTCTGCTTGGGACTGATTGCATGCAAGAGGCTGGAGTGCACTGACTCAGGAGTGAGTGATCACTTGGCAAAGCAGGGTAAATAGGGGCTCAGGAGTGGGAACTGGGGTGGGAGGAAGGTCATAGTGGCACCCTGGACTGGATCTGGGGAGCAGGCCTGTCACACAGATATCTTAACAACTCTTTGACTGCATAATAAAACGCTGTGATCAGGTATTCTAAAAGCAGCTTGAGCACCTCAGAATTTCCCTCCAGCATTACTATTTTGTAACAGAGGGTACACATCTGGGCAGCTTTTCAAGTGCAACTGTGTTCAACCCACAAGCTGCCTCAGTAGGCATTTGTGTGTCTTGTAAAACATCCATCCCAAACAAGTGTAGGTAACGATGAGATTCCACCTACGTACTCACCACTGAGCATCAGCCTACGTACTCATGCCTGAGTGACCTATCTGTCAGTGCATACAACAGTAATAGGAGAAAGGCCTAGCTTGCTTAGGATTCTGTGGGTGTTTAACACAGCACTTTTTAAGCAGCTAAACACAAATTTATGAAGTGTAAACTTTTAATGGCATAAAGATGAGTCATTACAGGGTTTCAAAATGCGTAGCTATGATGCACATTCTAATTCAGCTCATCACTGGTGGCTTGCAGCTAATTTGTTTGGTTTACTAGGCTGGGCAGAAAACTTGGAAATCTCTGTCAAGTCTTGGATGAAAAAAATCCCTGCATTTGCATTCTTAATATTGTTTGTGAAACCTTAAAGGATTTTCCTATTATTTGGGTATTGGCTTTTCACTGTCAACTTGTACATTTTTATGCTCCAATAGTGCTATATTCTTGCAGCATTTGGTTATAGTTGAAAAATAAGAAACAAAAGCTCAGTTTGTCTGCATAGGTTTTTTTCAAGATGATCTTTCTAATTTTTTTTAAATAGCATACTGAACAAAGCCATCTAGAATCCCTGAGGTAATGAGAAATTAACTAAATATTCATGGGTTTTAAAGCTACAGTAGGAACTCAATCTAATAAGCAGGATGTTAAATATTTAGGAAAATAAACCTGACAATTAAATAAGAACTAGCTATAGTAAGTTAAATTAAATCTGGCTAGTCTGAGATATGAGAGGTCAAGATCAACCTTCACTTACATGTGTGTCTTCCAATTAGTTATTGTGGGGCTACATGTGCCTGTCACCTAATGCAGGATACATCTCATCATATTGTAGCAAATAATGGACTTCTCATAACATTTTGAAGACCTTTGAAACTCTCTTTAAGAAAACATCAAATATTTCAGTATCAAAGCATCAGCTCCTGAGAAAGCTGTATGCTTTGCACAGGACACATTGCTAGCTAACTCTCCAAAAAACATGGTTACACGTAGTTTTGTTAGTCTTTCATCTGCGTACTAGATCTAGGCTTAAGGTTTGCAATAGTATAGATAAGGGAACTCAAACATCATAACATGGGCTATATTTTATTAGAAAGATTGTCCCATGGACCACTGCTCATTCACAAGCGCATAACATCTCCATAGCTGCTGACACAATTGCTTGCTAGCTTTAATAACCACAGGTTGAGACCCTCAGGTCTAAGTCATGCTTGCTTTATCTTGGTTCAAACACAGCACAGTACAGGCACTAGGAGAAGTTTTAACCATGAGTCTTCAATGGCTTTCACAGGCAAGCAGAGAAGAGGCACCGTCTTGTTCCCAAAAGACAGGCATGCACCTCCCAAAAAACCCCCACAACAAAAGGATATCAACAGTTTCATAAGGAAAAAAAGCCAAGACTGAAGGGACATGGACTCCAGTAACAACTTCCATCAGGTCAGGGTTAAGGCTCAGAAACAGAGCAGCATGGGAAGACTTCTTTCATTCCACTCCTTAACTATTCTTTTGTTTTTTTCCCTGGTTTGGTCAGGGATCCCTGAGAACATACCTTATGAAGGAAGCAATCAGGAATTCCATTCGTTCCTTTCCAAATGGGCTCAAGGATAGTCATCTTTAATATTCTGCTCCTCCTCTGCCCACAGAGTTCTTTTTCATGGTGGTGCGTAGGTGTATGTGAAGGATTTATCCTTTCCTCACTGAATCACCGCAGCATGCCATCTTTGCAACCCTTCTGTAGAACAGAATGGAAGCAGACATCATTTCTCTTTATTTTCCTGTTAAGAAGATATACAGTTAGCTCAGCAATGTGATCTGGCTGCAGTTGAATTAGTGATAGCAAAATAGACTAATATCTCCCACTGAATGCAGAGAGTCTTACCTAAAAGGTTAGCCCTGCTCTATAGCTTGAGCCATCAAGTAAACCTGTCAGCTGCTTTCTGCTTGTTACATTAAGCCTCAACCAACCCATCTGTTGTTTTAAAAAGTGCACAGCTGCAAATACTCCTGCTTCATCACAGCCCCACTGCAAAAACCCGTTTGATGATGTTGCAATAGCCATCCGATAGTAATTCCCTCATTCTTTGGTTTGACCCTCATATGAGGAACAGGAAACATGTCTCAGCTATTCCAGTCATGTCATGCCCATTTCTTCTATACGACATTATATTTTTCTAAAGCACAATCATACCCTGTGGCTGGTAACAATGAGTAAAACAAAGCATTGCTTCTATAGTTCTAATTCTGATTTAGGTGAATGCTGAAAAGTCCCATAATATTCAGTTATGAAGGGGCCAGATTCCAATACCCTTCAACCAGTTTAGTGACCTTACTCCATAATCAGTCCATTGAACTCAAGTGAAATTACTCGTGGACTACTGAATGCTGAAAGGTAACAAGATGTAGCCAAAATGCTTACTAATCCCCGGATCACAGTGTTAGCAAATACGTGGCTTTTCACCCTGGGTCACTCCTCCTGGAACAGCTGGTATATTTACACACACTATTATTAAAAGGTGAAGGAAATGAGACTTTGCAGTTATGATGATGAATAAAGTTTCAGTTATGATTGAATCCTCTTCCCTCAAGCCTCATACATTGCCTATTCAGAACCTCAGTGATGAGGAAATGCTCACTTCAAGCAGATAACCAACAACTGAAGTTTATATTACAATGACTTATTTGTCTGCACAAGGAGAATCATATCCTGGAATTTATGTTGATTGTCAAACAAACACCAGCAGCAAAGTTACAATGGTGGGCTTTCATTTTGTTTATTTTTTTAATGTTTTGTTTTCAAATGTACCAGTAGGTCCTTCCAATCCTGCCTCTTGAAGCACTTTTATAAACAAAGTTGTTTCACAACACCTCTGAGATACTTTAGGTATCGTGTTAACTCCATTACAGACAGCAAAACAAGTGGTTAAGGACCTGCCCAAGGTCACACCTGCAGTCTTTGAGAGAGGAAGAAATATATTCCAGGATTCCCAGAGCTGGGCTTTAGCTATTAGGGCAGACTTCATTGCAAGCAGTAAAGGATACATTTAAGGAAGGATGTGTGCATCGAAAACATCCAAACTTCACTAGTACTATTTGAGGCAAGGTACTGGGAATGTACCCACCCACCATTAAAAGTCTGTCACCCAGCCTGAGGGAAGGAGCCACTGAACCCACAGCTCAACTAATCACAGGGGACAACAAACAATAGAACAGGGATGGGTGTGGACAGTACCCCTACCACCCCTACCAGCAAGCTGGCTCATTAACTTCACTCAGTCCCATTCTTCTTCTTGTTCATGACCTCCCACCTGTTTGTATGTTGTCCAGGTTGTGAGCATCCGGGGATAGAGCTTGCCTTCCGCTCTCCATAATCAGCCTGGAACACTGGCACCTCTACAAGAACAAAGCATGTGTTCCTTCATGGTTTATTACATTTATGGGCAAGTAGGGCAAGACGACAGCCACCCTCCTCCCTTCTTCCCACACAAATGTCCCCTTCAGCATACAAAGTCAGGCATGTTAGAGGTGAAAGCTAGATGGAAGAAAATGTATTTAGCTCTGGGGAGCCATGCCTCCACCCCGTTGTTTTCTCCATTTTCACGTTGCTTGTTTGTTTTGTTTGGTGGGTGGGATTTTCTGTTCTGAATCTGTCAGGTCAGTTCTGTTTTTAAACATGCCTGTCTGCTCTGATTAGTTTCAAATTTCTTCTATCACGTGGTTTTTAATATTTTTTTCCTTTGTGGTTCCCTAAAAAAATTCAAATAGAAGTGCAGCCCCCTTTGGAAAGCTGTCTTTGGGCATCCTTGGGTCTGTGGACCACAAGTTGAAAGGCACAGTATTGTACCCTCAGCTGCAGTGCCTTCCGTTCTCCTACGTCTATGCTTTTCTCTTGCTTGTTCCTCTTCTCTCAGCTCCTCCATCCATTTAACCTACTCCCCCTTTCTTGTTCTAGCCCTACTTCTCACCCAGCCTCCCACTTAGCTTCTCTCTGCCTTGTTTCCTCCTCCATCCAGATACAGGCTGCTTTTTAGAAAGTGAGATGAAGTGCAGCTGCTGAGCCAGGCGCCTGCTGACAGTGGCAGAGTGGCTAAGATGGATAGAGACCTGTCATTTGAAGTGTTAACCAACGCTACAGTCTCTGATTCCATGTGGCTCGAGTCTAATAATGGACTGGATGGCTGGCTTAAGGTCTCTCGCAGAGGTGTGTGGGCATGGGGGAAGTTGAGAAAAGGATGTACGATGTTGCAGAACCCCTCCACCATACACACAAGCAGTTGTTCTGTGGGCAATCTGACTTGTCTCGGAGATGGAGGCCTGGAAGAGTTCACAGCAAATAAAAGGACTCTGCTATAAAGACATTCCTGACATTATCATCTGTCTTCAGAGTCATGGTGACAACTCCTAAAGAGGATTAAAGTGAATGAGCAGAACCACACAGAGGAGAGGATTCTGCCAGCAACTGTGGCCCTTGAAGCTTCTCCTTTACCACAGTTTTTTTGAACTCCTTGCTTCTCTTCCTGGAAGATTAACATCATGGTGGGGGGCGGGGGGTGAGGGTGCCTCTTCCTCATTATCCACCTAACAACAGGCTATCCATTGACCCAGCTTGCCCCAATTCTCCACCAGGAGGGCTGCCATCAGCCAAGACTCCTTGCCTTGGAAAAATTGACGGATGGAGTATTGGCCATTATCAGCTGTATGAGAGATCTGGGAACATCTTGAGTAGTTTTCACATCCCTTGGGTACAAAACAGTTAAGCAGCTGGAAACTCAACATGATAAAAAAAATCCCTCATATATTTGGAATGAAATGGTCCACCAGACTATAAACCAACATACCATCCTAGAGATAACCCCTGGTGACCACTGACTCATACTGTATTTACAAACTCAAAATAAAAGTATATATTATATACTTTAATTTTAGTAAATGTAATACATTAGTGTTTACAAAATAAATTTTGTATTCTAATGAAACCATGTTATTAATTAAATTAGCTCTTTTCCCCTTCTACTGTAAACCGGAGCAGTAAACTCTTAACATATTTAAGATCTTTCTTTGCTCCAGCAGAGATTTTGGGCATGCCAGATGTTGCCAAAAAATAAAGATGCAGGAAACTTCCTTCTAACAACTCATTGCTTATTGAATTCTATTACTAAAGATGTACAATTCAAAGCTTTACAAGCTTTCAAACCATAGTACAGAGAACTACTGAGATACAAACCAGTGCTATGACTAACATTACAAACTGAAGAAACATACTACTCATACTACCATCTCACATAACAGAAAGGAGCGAATAGAACACCACATTCAACCTCATATCTAGCAGTGAATTTGCAAATTCCACTCAAAGTTAAGTTTCTTCAGTAGTGAGACAGTACAATACAATTCAAGAAACATTTAAAAAAACCAAACATTTTAATAGTATAAAAAGTTGTTTACTGGTGTTTCTACTATAAAGCTTTGTTCCACAAATCAGAAGTGACAAAATAAACATGTTTACAGTGATCAGAGACTGCAGTGCTGACATTCCAGCTCACATTTTGTTGACAATTTCAGTATGACACACATTATGGTTGAATACTCATTACATATCTAGAACACAGAGCAAAACTGCAGCAGAAGTGCACACCTCACTATGGAAATGTATCCATTTTTTGGTGCCATGTTTCCCTGTCTCAGAGAGCACTGTGAGTAAAAATTCTATTTAAAACTATGGTGTGTAGCTATTATGACTGCAGGGATGCAGCTATACAATAGCAATTACACTGACATTATGGATGTACACACACATACACGCACCACATTAAATACCAGAATCCCTAAATTGCAAGCTAATTCCTTTTCTTTAGACAAAATGACATCTATGAAGATGAAACACATTCAAAAAAAGAGAAATAAATAATGAACAAAGCTGTTACAAGGGAACAGAATACAAGGGAACATACTGGCATACTGTATGCAGTATATGGTATACTCACAGAATCATGTGGGTTGGGAAGCACCTCTTAATGGGTCATTTACCACTAATGTATCCTTTTGCCTTTCCATGTTATTTTATTGTTTCTGGATACTGAATGGAACCTTTTGAAAACTGACACATTAATCTGCATCATTTTCCATTTTTCCACACTTAAAATGCATTTTGCCTTTAAGAGCCACAGAGAACTCTAGAAGGTTTTTGAAGTGTCTGTAGCAAAACTTTTGTCATTCTATCCATAATGTCTAGTGTTCTGAGTTCCTTCCCAAATGAAATTTACTGTTTTAGCTACACATAATCAAGTGAATGATCTGTCTAATGAAACTAGAGTAAACAGGATGCTCTCCTTTTCTGACACATATTCCTATTCACCACTCCCATGTAGTGGATAGGTATATACTGTAATGTATTACATATAGGCTGTTAAAACCATTGAAATAACATTACAAGTGTCAAATGTGTCCGCTATAATACAGGATCAGCTCCATCAAATGCTATAACATTTTAAACCATGAAATATTTTATGTATTTGCTACGTTCTCCTACAAATACCATTGCAAACTTGCTGTTAGCTGTGTCACTTCAGCTTTTCTTACACTTTCTCCACGGATTTTTCACTCAAATGTGTAACGATCATATCTATGCTAGATACACTTAAGTAGACACTGAAATTTCAAGTAAAATGAACTGAAGCCACATCTACTGGACTCAGTACATGTCCCAACATCTAGATTTACTTTGATAAGTTATACAAATACAATACATTCTTAAATAAAGAAGGCTCACAATATTAATTTGTGAACCTTTCCACATTATAAAACCACTTTACAGGAATGTGTATCCACCTGTACTACTGTTTTAGATTGCAGTGTCTCTTGTTTTCACTCTCCACAGACCACTGTACCAGTTCTTAGACTTTGGCTATGAAATCTCTTATTTGAATGAGGCAACACTGGTTATTAAGGCTTGTTTGTTTCTCTTCTACAGATTTATTCTGGCGCCATTTTCCAGAGTAGGATGACTATCTTGTATCTTCCGGTTCTGTTTTTATGACCTTCCTTTCTATGTTGTTAAAAGCTGAATGAGGAAAGTCTTTTAAAATACCAAGGCCTTCTGCAAAACAAAAACAAAACAAAGAGGGAGGGTAGGGAAGTTGTTGAGAAGTATTATGTTGAAATAAATGTCTTGTATTTTTACCCTAAGGAAATGCCCTCTGAACTGCCAATGACGTATCAACTTTCTTAGGAGATGAGATTCTGCCCCACCCTCCTCCCTAGGCACACAAGCATGTCAGGACCACCACAGTTCTGCTACTAAAATACAGAACAGGCCACAAAGATACTGCTCCAGAAGCCCCCATTCACAAAGAAGCAGAACTCAGCAGTAGCACACCCTGCATAAGCTGACTGTTCCTGGGCATGGGAAGACCATGGACTAGAACAGTGGTCTCCAACCTTTTTAAACACGAGATTGCTTTTAGGATCTACATGTAGCTTCAGACTACATGTTAAAAATGCTACTTTCTCCCAGACCTAATTTTGCTATGCATATAACTCACCAATTTAGCGTGATCATTTCTAGGGACTTCCCCCGCACCTCCCCCCCCCCCTATTTTAAAAAACACCAAAAAAAATTTTTTTGTTTTGTTTGGTTTTTTTTTTTTTTTTTTTAAACTTACTGTCCTTCCAGCTGGCAACACCAGTAAGGGCCATTGGCAATTAGCCTGTGGGGACGGCCCTCTTTCCCCTGCGCATGGATGCAATGGGATAGTTCAGAGGCTGGCCCCGCCCTCCTGCCGGGCTCTGGTCTCCTAGGGCAGAACAGTCGACCTAGGGGAGAGGCCAGAGAGCAGAGCCCAGCCTGGGTTGGCCAACTGTTCTGCCCTGGGGGCAGGACAGACCTGCAGAGAGAAGAGGCCAGTTTCACACTCTCACCAGCCCCACCACCTTTGACTTTGTGCCAAAGGCAGCAGGGAGGGAGCAGGGGACAGTGTGGCCAAGGGGGGGAGCGGTGCTGGCCCTTTGCTGCCCTGCTCACAGAAGGACAGCGTGGGGCCCATGGAACCAGGGGCAATCACCCCTCTCGCCCTCACCTTCCCACCCATGGATGGCCCTGACCCCAGCAACTGCTGATTGCCTGGCTCCCACTTCCCTCCCTGTCCTCCACCCACCCCTAGTAGTCCCCACCACTGGCTTCCCTCCCCTCACCTCCAGCAGCCACCAACTTCTCTCCCCCTATCTCCAGAGCCCCCACTGGCTCCAAACGTGCACACCCCCCCCCAACTCCTCATCCTTGGAACATAGGAGAACCTGAACCACAGTTACTGGAAACTGCTCCCTAGCCAGGGGCTTTACATTTCCTGCCCCAGGCTCTGCAGGCAATGCAGAGGATTTAAAAACTCCCCGCCCCCAGCTCTCGACATGTGAGCAGCAGGGAGTCTGTTACTGCTGTAGTCTGCAGATCTACAATTCAAACCTCTGAAATCTATCCACAGATCACAACCGACTGGCTGGAGACCACTGGACTAGAAAGACCACAAGCCACACAAACCTTTCTTGCAGACAGCTGGTGCCAAGAAAGAGGGGTTTGGCCAAGGTTAGGATAAGGCATGGATAGGAGAGAGACAGAATTCTGCCAAGAGCTTAAATAGCACAAGAGTCTTAAGAGGAACTGACATTATACACTTATCTCCTTAGTATTCCTAAACCTTGCAGTGAGAAGGACTTTGAACTAGGTTTACAGGGGACATGGAGACCTAAGCCCAGAGATAAATGGGGAAGTGGGATACTAGAGGGAAAGCACAAGGAGAACTGTGCAACATGGGAAGGCCTCCTGATTCATACTGAGAAGCTTGGGCAATTGGCTAGTTATCTTCTTAGGTGCCTGTACATGAACACAAGCTGCCTGGGAAACAAGATGGAAGAACTGGAAGTCCTGGCACAGTCAGGGAACTGTGATGTGACTGGAACAACACTTAGTTGGGTAACTGGAGCACTGCTATGGATGGGTATAAAATGCTCAGGAAGGACCAGCAGGGAATAAAAAGGTGGAGGTGTTGCACTATATGTATAAAGACCAGTATGACTGCTCAGAACTACAGTACAAAACTGGAGAAAAGTCTTTTGAGAGTCCCTAGTTAAGTTTAGAGGTGAGAGCAACAAGGGTGATGTAGTGGCCATCTGCTATAGACCACCAGACCAAGGGATGAGGTAAACTAAACTTTCTTCAGACAATTAACAAAATCTTCCAAATCACAAGCCCTGGTTCTCATCTGGGACTTTAATCACACTGACATCTGCTGGGAAAACAATACAGCAGCACAGACAATCCAGGAAGTTTCTGTAGAATGCTAGATAATATTTCCTGGTGCGAGTACTGGAGGAACCAACTGAGGGTCATGTTCCTCCTGACCTACTGCTGACAAACAGGGAAGAACTGCTAGGGAAGTAGAAGTGCGTGGCAACCTGGGCAGCAGTGATGGCTGAGTTCAGGATCCAGAGAAAAAGGAAGGAAGGAAAGCTGCAGAATACAGATCCTGGACTTCAGATAAGCAGACTTTCACTCCCTGAGGGAACTGATGGGCAGAATCCCTTGGGAAGCTAATATGAGGGGGAAGGGAGTCCAGGAATGTTGGCTATACTTGACAGAATCCTTACTGAGGGCATAGGAACAAACCATCTTGATGTGCAAAAAGAATAGAAAACATGGCAGGTGACCAGCTTGGCTTTACACAGAAATCTTCAGTGAGCTTAAACATAAGAAGGAAGTCTACAAGAAATGGAAACTTGCACAGAGGATTAGCAAGTAGTACTAAAATACTGCTGAAGCAAGCAGGAGTGAAATCAGGAAGGCCAAAGTACAACTGGAGTGACAGCTAGCAAGGACAGGAAGGATAACAAGAAGGGTTGCGACAAGCATGATAGCAACAAGAAAGTGGTCAAGGAAAGTGTGGGCTCCTTACTGAATGGGTTGGGGGGGAGCAACCTAGTGACACATGACAAGGAAACAACTGAAATATCCTCTCTCTCCCCCCCCCCGCCCCCATCCTCACCACCAAGGTCTGCCCCCAGACTACGACGCTGGGCAGCACAAATCAGTCAGCAGCAATCAGTGCCAAAAGAACAGGTTCAGAACTATGTAGAAAGCTGGACATGCACAAGTCCATGCGGCCAGATGCAGTGCATCCAAGGGTGCTGAGGAAGCTGCCTGATGTGATTGCACAGCTATTGGCCATTATCTCTGAAAACTTGTTGCAACTGCAGGAGGTCCAGACAACTGGAAAAAAGGCAAATACAGTGCCTATCTTTATCTGTAGAATTACTGATCTATCAGCCTAATGGAAAAATCATGGTACAAGTCCTCAAGGAATCCATTTTGAAGCATTAGGACGTGAAGGAGCTCAGGAATAGTCAGCATGGATTCACTGAAGGCAAGTCATGCCTGACCAACTTGATTGCCTTCTAATGAGATAACTGGCTCTGTGAACATGGGAAAAGGAATGGACGTGATACACCTTTACTTTACCAAAGCTTCTGCCAGCAAATTAAAGTAGTATTGGTTGGAGAAACGGATTATAAAGTGCATAGAAAGCTGGCTGGAATATCAGGTTCAACAAGTAGTGATCAATGGCTTGATGTCTAGTTGGTCCCGGGTTGCTGGGTTTTGTTCAACATCTTCATTAAGGATTTGGAGGATGGGGCAGATTGATCCTTAGCAAGCTTACAGATGACACTAAACTGGGGGGAGTGACAGATATTCTGGAGGGTAGGGACAGGATACAAAGTGACCTAGACAACTTTGAAGACTGGGCCATCTGGGATGAGAATCTGATGAGGTTCAACAAGGACAAGTGCAGAGTCCTGCACTTTGGAAAGAAAAGTCCCATCCACTGCTACAGCCTGGAGACTGACTGGCTAAGCAGTAGGTCTGCAGAAAAAGACCTGAGGTTTTCTGTGGACAAGAAGCTGCCCACGAGTCAATAGTGTGCCACTGTTGCCAAAAAGGCTAATGGCATATTGGGCTGTATTACTACGAGCTCTGCCAACAGATCACAGGAAGTGATTATTTCTTTATTGGGCACTGGTGAGGCCACATCTGGACTACTGTGTCTGGTTTTGGACTCCCCAGTGCAGAAAGGATGTGGACAAATTGAAGTGAGTCCAAAGGAGGACAACAAAAATTATTAGATTATGAGGACAGGGTGAGGGAACTGGATTTATTTAATCTGCAGTCTTCAGCTGTCTGAAGGGGGGTTTCAGGGATGATGGAGCTAGACTGTTCCCAGCAGTAGCAGATGACAGAACAAGAAGCAATGGTCTCAAGTTGCAGTGAGAGAGGTTTAGGTTGGATATTAGGAAAACTTTTCACTAGGACTGTGGTGAAACACTGGAATGGCTCACCTAATGGGATGGTGATATCTCCATCCTTAACGGTTTTTAAGGCCCGGCTTAACAAAGCCCTGGCTGGGATGATTTAGTTAGGGCTAGTCCTGCTCTGAGCAGGTGCCTGAACAAGATGACTTCCTGAGGTCCCTTCCAACACTAATCTTCTATGATTTTATGGAAGAGTCTTAAGAGCTGCTCTCAACAATATGCCAATGCACTGGTTTTATATGTAAAATGCTTTGCCAAAGCACAGGCATCCAATTCAGCCTTCACAGTGGAAGAATAAAGGAATATTCCCTAAAAGCATGTAAGAGTTTTTCCGCGTGTTTGTCAAGCAACAGTAAAAAGAGCAACCACAGGTCACTGCACAGAAGGGTTAGCAGAAGCACTTCGAAGTCCAGTCTACAGAACCAAAACAAGAGAAACTCTGCTGGAGCTGAATCAGGTTCAGGATGATGTAGGGCCACATATTTATACATAGAGATGAAGGCACCTTTTCAAAAAGCCTGTTTGTAGTATCATTTGGTCACAGTCAGGCAGGCTGCACCAAATCACATTAAAACCATGTTCTGCCACACCAGATTTTAACAGCAGTTGTTCTATTGGCTGTTTTATCTGTGTAGATGGGTCCCAAGACTCCTGCCTTGTGTGTGTATAGTTATGGCATCCCCTATTCAAAGCATAAGTCAAAACATGGTAATACTAAATCTCTCATCACAAATTCATTATGTTTCTAGATCAACAAGTCATGCTGAGTTCCAAAGGGGTAGCAGTGTTAGTCTAGTTCAGCAAAACAAGGAGTCCCGTGGCACTTTTAAAGACTAACAAATTTATTTATCACATGAGCTTTCATGGGAGAAAATCCCACTTCCTCAGACACTTTGAAGACAGTCTGAGATGTCAATTACAACTTTAGTTCAAGGTACCAACCTGCGGAAGGTGGCTAAGAACAAAATTCTTTGTTGAAAGAGATAATTAGGTATGTGGTTCCTCACAAGCTTTCTGAAAACTATCTGTGAATGGGTATTATGGGGCAGCTTGTGGTACTTTACAATGGGTAACACTTACCTGCGGGCTGAGACTTTGCCTCGCCACTGGAGTAAAGTCGGATCAGGTCACTGCACAGAGGCTTTCCTATGTGCTGCTCTCCATCTAGTGAAATGTGTTGCAACTGTCTATTTTGTAGATTTGACATTCGGAGATTCAGGGGCCTCTCACCTGAAAGAGGTCAATACTTATTCAGTACTGAATATGACCCAGAGCAATGCTAAAAATCAAACTTAAGGCTAAAAGAGCAGGAAAAAAAGAAAAAAAGCATGATTTGAGGAGCAAAATACACATTTTGAATTTCAACCACGCAGGAAAGATGTCTAAACTATACATTTGAAGATGACCACTCCTCCTCTCCAAGCTGCCAGTGCTGCTACAGATTGATGATTAGCCACAGCAAATCCCTCATTTTGCTCAAAATCACTTTAAAGTCCTAAAAATCACAACCATTCATGTTCTGCTGGGATAGTCACAGAATTTAAGGCCAAAAAGTACCACCAGATCATCTAATTTGCATATCACAGGCTACCAACATGTTAAAGCTAACAACCAAGTTTAGACGAAAGCATTATAGCCCACAGGAGATGGGACTTCCATGTGCCCCAGGCAGAGCATAGGAGAGACCAAAGTACCCCAGTGCTCATGGCTCCTGTAATGGCAGAGAAATAATTGAGACGTACACAGATAATCACAATGAGTGACCCTCAGCCCCAAGCTGCAAGGAACCAAGAGGTCTCCAAACTAGGTGACTGCTACGCTGACCTTGGGGAAAATTCCTTCACCCCACATATGGCAATCAGTTAGACTCTGAGCTTCTGAGCAAGAAGCAGCCAACCAAACTACTAAGAAAAATCGAAGGGAAGATCAACAAGCCTGGTGCCTTGCAACTCTGTATAAATCTTCACAGCTGTATTCTCTATCAAATTCTTCTGCAAATTATTGTTCCAAAACTCATGAAAAAAAGCTGTATTATTTGTAATGTATACCTAAAGAGAAAGTCTAGTTCCTTCACTTCCCTTTCTATTCCATCTTGTCTATTCTTTTAATCTTTGCCTACTTAAATTTTATGTTCTCTCTCTAAAAAGAAAAAGACCTCTGGTTGTATTTTGCTTCATCTTCTGGCTTCTCATTTCATTTTACAACAGTAAAAATGTCATTTAAAGCAAAATAAACCCTCTCGCATTTCAAATGTGAGAGACAGAAGAGTCTGATCTCGAATGTGGTACGTGGATTACTATGGAACCTTTTTAGAACATTAAAAACTGTGTCAGGTGTCATTAAAAGTTTCTTGGAGACTGATGAAAAGCCATACAGCTATTTACTTCAGGTATAGTACCCAGAGGTAGTTAACTAGAAGCGATACCCACCAGGAGCAAGACATGGCACAAAACCTAAGTACAGCTCTCTTCCATGGTTTTCCTGTCTGTTGCTTTAAACAGAGGTAATCCAAGAGCCAGATTCTGGTCCCAGTTACACCTGTCTACACAGAGAACACCTTCACCGAAGTCAGTGGGGTTTCCTAAGAGTTAGGAAGCAGAATTTGGTTCTACATCTGGTTGTATCATTTAGACTGTAAGTTCTTCCAGCCAGGGATCTTGTCTCTCTGTTAAGCATCCCCCACATTGCTGATGCTGTATGAATTACATCAGTACCAACAATGATTGCATAACACCAGACAAACTGGGTGCCAGAAACATCATGCCTAGAAGCTACTATACCTTGTCCATCCACATTATCTAGCGTCATGCCATTGGGGCTGTGCTCTTCTGAGCTTTGCCTGTAGTACCCTGTGGAAATGCGTCTCTCTGAGTGCTGCAGTCTCTCTAACCCTGCTGGGTTACAAAGAAACTCCATCTGTTTTGCCATCACCTTTTCAGGCTACAAATAAAGCAAGAATACATACAAATTTATATGTATGTTTCTGTATAGGAAAAAATAACAGCAGATAATAAAAACTAACAGTCTAGATATAGTTCTTTGTTGGCTCTCACGTACAGATGTGTGCTTTACAGCTATCAAAACTATCAAGCAAACAAAATATTTTTGCACCCACTAAAACAATTTGCTGCACTATACAACACATATATGCATTCAATGTCACTCAAAATGCACAAAAATAAGTATTCTGTTTTAGCCAATCAACATGGTATTTCTTACCTGAGGAGAACAAACTTTCTGCATTTTGGGAGTCAACACCTAAAGAAACTCCCAAATGCAAAAGCTGTGTCTTAATTATCAAGTTTAGCCCTATTGGAATAAATGGTTTTATAAAATATGCCAAGAGCAATGGCAACATCTGCTAAAAACTTATGCCAAGATTTTACCAGACATCTTGGAGTCATTATTTTAGGAAATAGCAGTATACAAGTTTTAAAATCTGCCTTTGTGAAAGTGTAGGATGACAGTATGTTTGTGGGGGATAAAGGTGTGAAATGTCTGTCTAGAAGAAGAACAAGACCTATACACCTCTAGCGAGTGAAATTAAACAATGCAGAGCAACGTAGGAGGGAATGGTGTATAAATGTTTGTCATCAACTTTAGTGCCAAAAGAATTTTAACTTTCAATATGATCTTGTTCTCAAGACTGTGACTAAACAGCTTTATGAAAATAAAAAAAACCCACCAATTTAAAAAAAATGCCCATTTCAAAGGGCCACACAGAAACATACAAATAGAAAGGGAAGCAAAAATATGCAGAATTAGCACTCACAGACGACAGCAAACTACAGATATTTTGTAAGCATCTCCATTACTACCCGTTTTTATTTTAAAAGAGCTGATCCTTGCAAGGGGCTAAGCCTCTCTTGGGAGATATGGAGTGTCCTTAACTCCCACTGAGATCTGCATGCTCGGAAGATGACACTTTACAAGTTAACTGACGATATAAAAGACGACCATATCAGAGTTTCTCCAGTAAACGATGACACAGTGTAAGGTAGGAACCTGTTCTGTGTTTACTCACACCACTTCAGATGTCATCAGGTTGTATGAGAGAAACAGAACCTTGAACTTAGGTATTGCCAGGTAGGTAAAGGGAGAAAATTTTCAAGTGCATTTTGACCAATGGTCTCTGCTAATGATTTAGGATCTGAAACTGTACCTTTTATTTTTAGAAATATTTTGCTTCTATGAATTATGTATTGTACTGGCAGATTCCCAATAGTGGATGGAGCATTGCTTCTCAAGCCTAAAAAGTTAAATCCTTACTTCCGCGCAATGAATGAAAATAAAGTTATAGTGTGTCACTCTAAGAGCTAACCCCACATCAGCAGTGATGTTATTTCCACTAGCCCAGGTGATCTTTGAGAACTGGAGGTAATGATTTTAGTCATCAAAACATTACACCAAAATCAGCCTAGAAAGCAACTGTTTCTACTCTAGAGAGTATTTCAGTAGAAACCTGATAGTTTCATGTGGTTTGTCTACCTGTGAATTAAGAGCTGCCAAATCTTCACTTTTGCCTTTGGCCACGGCATGTGGTATTTTTTCTTGTTGATAAAGTGTCTGGACCGTGTCCTGGAAATCAGGAAAACCATCCTGCTGAGGAGAAACAAAGAGGGCATATGATTTTGTTTAGCTTTTAAAGAAAATGTTGGGCTGAGATTTAAAACCCTCAAACAGCTATATTTTAGCAATGTAATACTACAGCACTTATGACATGGTACCTACCAGAAGACACGAGCACAGATTAGAGGCTCATGCCATGCCTAACACATCCAGGTGTAAATCCAGAGTAATGACATTGCCTTCAAGAGAGTTACTCTGGAGCTAAGTCAGCAAGACAGAGCAGAATTAGGCCAGAAGTTTCACGGCTTTTCTTTTTGATTTAGCAGTTTGGGAATCTTTTTAAGAAATCAGTGTTATCAATTCAAGCTGTTGCTCTAACTGAGACCATTTGCATCTGTAACATCTATGAAATCTGCTGTACATGCAGAGTAAGACCCTGAGACTGATTCGAGAAACACAGCAATGCATGCACTTGAGTACCTTACAAAAAACACAACAGCGGAATTTAGTAGCTTAGAAAATTCAGCAAGCCCCCATAAAATTCACAGTACTGCAAAGACCCATGCAAAATACATTGGTTTCATGACAGAATTATAAAATGGCAGTGTTTCATCTTTACAAGTTTTCTGCATGCCAATATGCCCACTATAAAGCAAAATAGCATTGACTTTGTATGCTGCAGGGAACAGTTCTGCTCCATCAGCTGCCTGGATGCAACAACCCAAACATTATTTATCAGCCTCTAACTTCTATGGTTTGCAAACCTCTCATGTCTCTCGTGTATGGAAAATTTGCAAGCTCCTGTAAAAGTTTGCAAGTCCCCATTACAGTAACTTGCTATAGCAAGATTAAAAAAAAAAAATCAAATCTCCTTAGCACTGTACAAACCCAGCTCATGTAAACCAGTGGAAATGCAGCATTATTCACCAGAAAATACAGTAGGGATGAAAGCTAAATCAAGGGAGAAGTCTGGAGAAAGAAGCAGGTTCTAAAAACAGAGAAATCATATGTCCTTAATGCCAAAGTAACATTTTCAGGAAGATTACTTTAGGAAGTTGTCCTTTACTATTAGGAATCAGGAAATGCTTATAGAGTTCTAGGTACTCAGAGTGCCTGCCCAACCAGGTTATAACCTAAGAAATATAAACAGTGGGATTCTTAGGAGAAAACACTGTTGAATGATACACTGACTAACAGTGGAAAGGGGCGGGGGGGGGACAGAAGACACCTAGCAAACAATAAGGCCTGTGCAGTCAGTGGCCTACGCAACAGTGATCAGACACATCTATGTCACTTTGAGTGCTGTCAGGCTGTCTGCTTCCCCCTCACAGTGCAACTCCAATCACTGCAGTGAAGTTACTCTTGCTCATTCAAAGGAGAATCAGGCCCAGAGTGTTTTACACAGCTCTATTCCAGCCCAATTCCCTCAACAGAAAAGAACAATCTGATGAGTATCTACCACTTTAGAACAGTGTAAATCCTCCACAAGATCTCACCTTCTAGACACAAAAAGATGCACTACTGAACACTGGCTACTCTTACACAGACCTGAATTTTTTGTGAGATTGGAGTTTTGTTGTTTTGTTTTTTAAGAGACCTCAACTCTGCCTCTGAATGACTTACATGCATGTGTATATGTAGCTGAAATCTTGAATATGGATGCACGACAGCATGAATCATGTAATTTAACGCTATTAAGCGTGCTTGCATGTATTTACACTGGCAATTGTACACCGGTGTAAAACTGAAGGCCATTTATCAAAAGCAGGCCTACAGAGCATGAATGGTTTCTGTTGCTTTGTGTTTCCTTCACACATATTTCTTCAAACAGGCAATTTGATTCTGGATCACCTTGCCTGAGATGTGTCCCTACTGTACTGTTCTTTTCTTCGCAGTACCTTATGGTTTAGGAATGGGTGACTAAAAAAAGAGGTAACAGAAGGTTATGCAATTCAGCATGACGTCCACCCATGCCCTCCTCCTTGCTAAGCCTGCCTCTCCCCATTCCTCCTCCCTACTGTGTAGCAGGGGTCTGCTACAGCACATGTGTTTCTTCTGTGCTGCTTGGTTGTTTTTAAAGTGGTTTTCTACAGCAGATGTTCTCAGTCTCACGTGTACTTTTCCTTCTCTCCAATGACATTTTTGGTACATGAACTGCAGATTGTAGTGCTTCTGTTCTTTTGACTGGGAAAGAGAGAAATCCCACACCTCTGATACTGGTTCTCTTTTCAACCTGCCTGGCAATGGTGTAGGTGGGCATACGCCCTCCCTCTTCTATCTCCAAAGCTGGCACTGACTGCAGATGTTTCCTCTGAGCCTCTTCTTTAGTCTTGCATTCCCCTTTGGGTCTCTTACTCCCACTGAGTTTTTTGAACTTGGCTGTCTCAGGCTCTCCCACTCCCCCGCCTCTATCTTAACACTGCCATTTCACTTGATGACTCCTTTGTATTATCAGCACACAGAAGAGCAAGAACCTTATTATTCTCCACTTCTTTCCCTTCCTGGCTATCAATACTACATGTGGAAAGCAAACCTCTGCACATACCATTTTAAAAGGCACAAACAAGGATGAGGAGTAGCCACATTCTCTGTGCCATCTGCCTGATATACCTGTGACTTGTTTTGTTTTCTGAGTTGTTGCTGCTACAGCAGCTCAATGCTCTGCGCAGCATTACCAGTGACTCATCAGAGATGACAAAATAAGGGGCGCCCTCCTCCCTGCAACACTCTTCACGTCATGAGATGGCTGCTTAGTGGGAGAAAGGAATGCTCTTTGCATCTTTACTCTTCCCTACCGATCTTTTCCAAAAGAAATTTAAGAGTCACAGCACTTTCTTTTTATTCCCTCCCAGCTCCCATCCTAAGTAACTCCAGTCCTTCTCCCACTCTCTATACTCCTTTAGTTTGTTGTTTTCCTATAATTTCTCTCTTTTCTCTACACTTAACTCCCACAACCTCTCCACCCACCCTATCAACAACAAGGGAAGGGCACACGGGGGAAGAGAAAGGTTTTTACAGGTAATCTGATGTGATTTCTGGCATTCTGTTTCTTTGCAAAGCTTGTGAATGTAGTCCTCATGAAGAGGATGGATTTGGAAGCATGGCTGGGGGCACGTGCAATGCGTAACTATGCCCACATAGCCCTCCTAGTCCACCTACCTCAAGCCTAACCCATAAAATTCCAGATTTTTTTTAAAAAGGTAACTGTTCCAGTTTCCTAATGCAGTCATTTACCCTGATGCAAAGTGTGCTGTGAAACACTTCTAAGTCAGCATATGGGGCATTTCACACCACACTTTGCAGAGGTATGACTACTTAATTGGCAACATGCTGGCAAATCATGCTCCAGTGTTCCAATCTTGCTTCAGAAGATAGATGAAATGACCTTTTAAAAAGAAAAGCCGAGATCAGGCCTTATATCTTCACACATTTAAAGCCATAATACTAAACCACTGTAATTCCTCTCTCTCTTATGCATTCAGAGACAAAAAATGTAGCAGTAAAGCCTTCGAAAGCATGGATGGACAATATTTTCATCCGTAGGGAGACAGAATTCTACAAGATTTGCTGTCATGTTTCCTTATACTTCTAGCTTTTTATACAAAAATATTGCTAACAAAAAAAAAGTCAATAGTGAGATGTTTCCCCAAGAAATTAACCCTGCAAAGGAAATGTGCAATAACATGTATTTTTGAAAAATTAATATAATCTGCAATGTAAATCAGAGCTACAATTCATTAAAATAATGAAATAACTATCCTGACACCTAAACGTACTCCCAAACATACAGAACAACTTGGTGCAAAGTTGAGAGGGCCATCCCTTCATCAGTCATTCTGTATTAGTTGAGACTATGGACTCTCTAATGAAAAAGCATTTTAATTTGGTACATCTGCGCAGAACACAGCAGTAAGAGGAAATGTCACAAACATTATTTTGTAGATTTAGGACGTTCAATTCTTCTAAGAAAAATATCATATGATCACAAACTACTAGTCTTTTAAAATAAGTAGAAAGAGAATGAATATATTTCTTCCAAATTATCACGCAGAGAATATTGTCTAACAACAATGTACAAAAAGCCTGAAGTTTCACTACTCTGTAACTATAGGAAGGCTTTCACGCAGTGGTGTAGGAGTCTCCTCTCACAAAACCAGCCTGAAGTTTCAACTTACCAGTGAGTCTACTATTTTTCTGTTTCCATTTTTCCCCATAAAAAAATGCTACCCCCTCCCGGCAAAAAAACAAAACAAGACAACCCCCTCACCCTCTCCTGTGTCTTGTCACATCAGTTGCTTAACTACTGTTAACTGCTCCAGCAAAGGGAAAAAATTTGCAAAGATGAGATCTCAGAATAATCTCCCAAGAGATGCAATGGGAGCACCACTGCCTTAGTTATTTAAAACTAGACTGCATTAAAAAAACCAAAAAAACAAAGAGGAATATGCTATAGCATAAGGAATAACGTCACTGCACACTGTCTCAGGATAGTCATGGTACAGAGATGGAGTAGAAATAGATGACTTTATAGGACTTTCCCTGGCACTGAATTCTGGATTTATAATATTAAAAACCCTAGCTGGTCAAAGCAAACTAATGAACACACACAGACAAAATTACTGGCATGGAGGCTGTGAGAAAACCTTAAGAACACATTCACACCATTTAAATTATACGTTTCTAAGTGCCATCCAATGCTGTAATTCATATGTCACACTACAAAACAACCATGATGCAAAATAACTAATTTCTTAAAATGTTTTTACTTATATCTGGTTCCCAAACTTACTTCTCATTTTAAACTGAAAACAGCATTTGGTTTGGTATTTGTCACATGAAAATAGCCTTTGCATAGATAATAAAAATAGTAGGTTTTGCATATGGCACCTCACTCCTCACTGAAGGAATTAAATATGAAAAACTGCTCTTCCATGGTATTGCAAAACTTTACATGACAGTTACATGATGAACATACCAAATCTATGTTACATGCTATTATAAAGCGAACTCAAAATATTCAGCACACCTTAACACTGCATCAGTATTTCTCAACAACTGGCCCTGAGATCTCCTGACACAATATAGGAATCCTGAGATCTCCCTAATGCAGTATAATGAGCCAGTCCCTGCTATCAAAAAGGTTAATAAACAGTACTACACCATTTATTTTAATAGATGACAGAGAGAACTGCAGCTGCATCAGATGGCTATCAAAGCAGTATCAAAGAATAATCAGTTAAAAAAATAAATATCATAAAGGAGACGAGCCAGTCATTTTGGTTACTTGTCCAAATCTACTCCACAAGCTATTTAAACTTGACTTAATTCACTTTCCAACAGCAGAATATTAAGATACATAAAACGTTAAATAATAGCTAGGATATTGCAGATGCTGTCAGCCTGATTTTGATACTATTTCCTCTGTCAACAAGGAATTCCCAATAGAACTGGGAATTGTGTTTAACTAAGGCTGTGCGTTGACATTCATTTTTATATGTTGTACGTATAGATGCATGCAGATATATCTAAACTGTCTATCTCTGAAAAACGTATCTACAGACTCACACTTCGTATCGATCAACACATACATAAACACACATTTTCATCTACCATTTTCTCACTTATTGATAGTTTTGGTGATTACTTATAGGCACGTATGGCCCGTGTTCTGCCATTAATTACTATGCAAAACTCTCAATGAGGTCAATGGAGAGTTCATGTAGCAGATTGCCATGTGTCCTTGGCACTTCTACACCCTTTCTGGATGGTTTCACACCACTGAACAAAAGGGCTCACGGGATACACCCATTAGAATTACCTGTGCTCTCTTATTCATGCTGTACAAATGCAAACCCTACTCCCAAACCAGGCTCACTTGGCCCTGAGGCTTTAGACTGCTTGCCCATCCCTGGCCAGCAGGCAAACTGCAAAGCAGGGCTTCCGCCCTCCTTCCTGGCCACACGTCTCTGGTTGCTGCTTAGCTGGTTTATATGCTCCTCCAGCTAGGGGGACAGCTGCTTCCACCTGCCTCATGAGACAAGGTCTTGGTGTGCTCTAATCAGCACCTTTTCACTGTGGGTTTCCTCTCTGCTATCTGGGGCTCCGCTGGCCCACTTTACCCCATCCCAGGTGGCTGGGTTGGGGGTGGCAGAGGCACTAAGGGCTAGGCACCCTCCACTCCGCCACAATTCTGCTTTTTCCACCTGATACAAAGCCCACTGAAGTCAACAGAAAGCCTTCCACTGACTTCAGTGCAATTGGGCTTTGGTTCAGGCCATATACGGAAGTCAATGCATTGTAGAATACTGCCTATGTCTTTGAGTACATTTGAAGCAGGAAGAACTTCAGCCAAATATTGAAGCAGAATCCTGGAACTGGATGTTCCATGAGGATCACATGGCCACATTCTGGCCTATGTTTTTACAATCTGAAGAAAACCAGAGTTCAATGCACTTCCTATACATTTAACTTTTTAAATTATTATTAAGAATAGGATACAAACAAAAAAAATACCTGAGTCATCTATGTTGATTTTCCCTTAATGAATATGAATATCATGAAAATGATGCCAAATTAAAATTTAAATTATTTTCTCTGAAATTTGCAGAACTATGTCAGAGCCTTGTAAGAATTTTACTTAGTCACAAAAAATAAAAGCCAGAGCACATAAGACAATGTACAGAAACCTCCATGGAGAAACCTTTGATAATAGCTTCTCTAACATAGATTCTGAGGTGTGACTGTGATTTGTCTTCATCTCATCATGGCACAGGTCACAGATACAGCAGAAAAAGGCTGATGATCCCTTGGGATCTTCAGCAAGCCCACTGCACAGTGGTGTCCATATATTTATGTGAGTTCTGCCCAACCACACCTCCAACAGTGCAACCCCCCACCTCCCCCACATTCCTGAAATTGATACTGCTATACAAAACTTTAAGCCTCCAGCATATCACGTGCTTTCTGAACTATTTCTTTTAACAGGTTCTTTAATTTAAAGGCAAATCATTCTTTTAGTATGTAAAGCTTGGCATGTTAAGGGTCAAAATATCATACCTCTAGCTTAATTCTCTTCGGTGACAGTTCTTCTCTATCTCCACATTTCGATCTAGAAGAAAACACACACATAGTATTGACAAACAATGTAACTATTCTGTCATTACAAAAACTACAGAGCCAAATTGGTATCTGCGATAACTCACTCTACTGAATGACATTACGATAAATGGTGAATGTGGCCCATTTAAGGGGAGGAGGGCATTCATTAGGGCCTAACCCTGTGACTCTTAACCACAGTGGTACTTTGGAAGTAGTTAGGAGTATTTGGCAACCAAGGATTTGCAGGACTGTGCACTTGACCAGGAAAGCAGTTGAAACTTAACCAAAATTCCTTGCCTTTACTTAACATGAAGTGATGGACCTGAAAAGTCTATTGTTTGTGCTGATCAGGTGCTAGATAGAAAGAGTTGTTACTGGGAGGAAAACATGGGGAAAAGAGTCAACGCAAAAAAAGACAAGACCACGCAGTGGGACAAAAAAGGCCTCCCAGTAAATTTACCAAAATTAGGGTGAAAAGCATCCCTGTGCAGAAGAGCAAGACAAGTCCCATGTACCACTTAAGTCCTCCCTCAAAAAAAAAAGTACACAGGCCTATGTGTAAGTCTTCTGAGAAGAATTTCACCTAAAAGCAGAAAATTTCAGTGTGATCTTTATGACAAAATTCCCATGGCCAGAGCTACCCAGAATGGGGGAGGATCCCAGCACAGCCAGGCATATGCATTAGCCAATACTGAAAACATATGAAAAATATAGTTTCAGCACCATGTGTAATACCCAAGCAATATCAACTTTTGATAGCAATTTATAGAATATATTGAAAAATATTACTCATCTTTTTGTATCTATGTCATGAAATGCATTAATTCTATAGTACAGATATTAAATTCTATAGACCAGTAATCTGAAGTAAAAATCGATAATGTTTTCCATTGCTTGATTTGCTAATTATTTTTTAAAGGGACACTGGCCATTTAAATTTGGTCCTAATTTTATTTTATTTTATTTTTTAAAAACATGTTTATAAGCCGCCCTCAATTATTTTTGGTCTTTCATAGATGTTCTGGGGCTAGGTCGTTTAAGCCCTGCTGATTTATGTCAGCCTTGAAATAACATATGCCTCAAAATGTAATTTGCTTCTCAAATACTTGAATCTGGAAACCCAAAAGGTAAATGAAAGGGTTAAAATATTTCTATGTCAATAAAAGCAATATATATATATGTGCTCCCTCTTGCCTGATATAAACATTTTACTAGATGCAGAGGACGACGAATGAAAAGAGATTTCTAGTGTTTTACAAGAAATTCTATTAAATGGATTACTTCACTGAAAATAAAGTTCCCTTGAGTTCAGTAAAAGCTTACTTGGTGGTCCTGTAAGTGTACTTGTATGTAACTTCTCGAGAGATCTGCCGAGCCAATGCAAAGAGTTCATCTCTCCTGGTTAATAATGCATTATCTTTTACACACAGCTGAGCGGCTGCTTCATTAACTGTTAGCTAGAAGTTGAACAGAAAAGAATCATGATTTCCTCAAAACATCACCTATTGACCCTTGTAAAAGTATCCAATCATGTGAAATGACAACAGATTTCAACACAGAGTCACATCACTTATTTTATATTGAATCCTAGAGGATTTCCTCAAATTGTGTATTCTCGCCCCTTCTCTGACAACTGCCTCAGCTATCAAGAGATACAAATAACAGACAGCCTTAGTATTCTTTAAAATCAGTGTTTATTGTAACTCTCATGTAAGCTACTTGTTCCTCACTCCACTGTTAACTAAGCCCCAAAATGAAACAGCACCTCTTACCATTCAAAACATTAGGATCCCAAAGATAGATAGATAGCATTGCAGAAGACCATGCGTGAAGCTTGAAAAATCCACTTGATCATGGCACGTAGGAAGCTTTCCCTGGCAAATAACTTGTGAACCATCCATTTTTGTAAAATATTAAATTCTCTCATTAAAAAGTACATTTCTCATCCTTATGCTGTGAAGATTATATCTGAACGTGAATAAAGTGTAAACCAATGCAGCAATGCCTTCTAGAGACTGTTGTGACAACATTCCAGTGCCCCTGTGGCTACCTATAGCTTTGCAAAGAAGCAAAATGAAATTAACAAGGCTCAAGTCAGTTTCATTGCTGCTAGGAAGCCCTGCAAGTAAGGAACAGTGAAACTGTCAAGAACTGTATCAGTTTCATGATGCTGCCCCATTAGCAGAGGCAAAGACAGGCACTGAATCTACTCATGGAGGCAGACAACCCAAAACACAGAATCTATTTCACAGCTTCTCCGGCATCTATCTCCTTCACAGCAGCCAAGAGACTGCCTGGCACTTTGTATTCATTGGATGCCTACCAGCCAGAGGCTGGTATGACAGATATATCCTCCACAAAAGGTCCAGGGACTCCACTCGAAATCTCACCGGCCTTCTGATTTCCAACAGCTAGATACTCAGGGTGCTTTTGGGGGTGGGTGGTTGCGTGGAGGGGTGTATGTATCTGTCTGTCTACTGGATACCTACAGGAATATATTTTTCAAATGCAGTCAGCATGTTCATTACAAATCAAATCTTGCTGTTCTCCAATTGCCATACATACTCTTTGCGGGAGTACAGTTTTATGGGCAACAGACCAACTGCTGTTCACTGTATAGGGACAAGACTGGCCGCCCACACACACACACAGCAGAAAAATGCTTCTCCACAGCTTGCTGTAGCAGCACAGAGGTTGAGAAGTCTGGAGACAGGACAGAAGGTCTGCAATCACACTGAAGCATTAGCAAAAACCATGCACAGCTCTCTCCTCACCCCCTATGTGTGCTTTATAGCTTGGTGCCTAGGACACCATCCCCACATCTCCCATGAAAATGTCCTTCATAAGCAAACCTTTTAAAATAAAAGTGGCCCTAAAAGATGAAACTGGTAGCATAAAAATTAGTATTCATCAGGTAAGTTTACTGGCTTGAGGTGGAATTTTTTTTGAAAAGTAACATTTAAAAATTATCCTCAATTCGAGTTTGTCATGTGACCTAACTGTTTTGTGGCTTTAAAGAATATTGAGAAACTAAAATAAAAGGGCATTGCTGAGGCTATTAGGCCTAGGCAGACCTCAGAAGTAACTACTGCTCATGAAAAAAGCTTAAGAAATATTATTATGGACTCAATGTGAGTTTTCACTAAACTATACTATTAACAGTATAGACCTAAAGACCCACCAGAGGTGTTCAGGCATAGCAGCCACTGCACTGCATATACTACAGTAACAGAACAGCCAAAAGTAACATTATTAAGCCCATTTTATAATGCACTTACCGTTTACTGTGTTAACGATATATAGTTTTAAAATCATGGATAGGACAATAACCTACTAGGTTAGAAAACTCAAGGAGTGATTTAAAAAAAATGATATGTGGTTTTACAGAAAGAAGACAGCAAAATAAATAAATGCAAAAACAAGAGATTTATCATTACAACACTCACATAAAAGAACCGGCATTCAAGTGTTAATCTCTGTATAGTGCTTTTCATTTACTATGTTCTAGATAGCCTTTGAAGATCGTTCCTCACACATGATGCTTGCTTCTTTGGCATCAGTATGTTATCATACTGAACACGTATATAACAATTCACGTTATTTCATGACTAGATATAGTCTGAGAAGTTTACAATAATATAAAAGATTGCTAATGCTTTTGTTTACTGCTGGCAAGTACTCTATCACAATACTGAAGGACAGCCAACTATTTGGTGTTTTGTGTTTTTTCCTTCTCTTAGTCATTTTCTCCATGATCACTCTAAACGCAGCCTTACTGAGCCAGAAGTATATGTCATGGCTTCCTTCCTTTTCAACAGGCATCACGCTCAGCTAACAGGTGGAAAATTTAAGTGCTGTGTGCCTCAAAATAAGGATCCCTTCCTGAAAATCCTAATTGTAAAAAGCAGGGATTCTAGCAGCAATTCCAATTATGTATACACTTCCACCAACAGTTAGATGATTCCCCTGCCACACACTGACACAGAGAAAATTGAATAAAATCTCTTCTTCAGCTCCCTTAAGTCAACCAAAGTAAATAAACTAAATAGAATGGGACAACATTTATTACTCATATTTGCTATCCCTATGTTTTCTTCACTCTGTGAGGATTAAACATGATTTTCTTGTGTTCTACATGCAGTCACACAAACACCAAAATATTAAATACACATAATTACATTTGTAAAACAGAAATGAACCACACCTAAGAACCACTAAGTTCAAGGGGGTGGTAGAAACAACCTTCCTTTAATCCAATCCATTGTGCTTCAGTCTGACAGCATAAGAACGCCTCATGTTTCGAAACCTGTGAAGTCCTGAGACAACCGTTAGGGTAAGGATAGTGTTCTAATATCAGCTCAGAACTTCCTTGTGCTGAGGGTTTTACCTCAGACCTTAACATAAAGTCAATGCTGGTTTTAGTGCTTTTTTGCTTTGTAGGTTGTCAAGAATAAAAAAAAAACAAAACAATAAGCCACCTTTTGACCAGTGCCTAGAACAAATACCTCTCTCGGGCTTCTGCTGACTGCTCAGCGCCTCTGAAAATAAGGGTATTTATTTGCGCTTGAAATAAAGAAGGAATGAGAGGTCTGAAGATCTCTGTGTAAGCTTGAAAGCCTGCCTCTGACCAAGTTGGTCCAATAAAAGGTATCACCTCACCCACCTAGTCTCCCTATTACTACATGTTCACTGAAACAAGCGAATCCTGTTTCTCCCATAATTTTTCACCAGTCTGTATAGCACAAATTTTAACATGCAACCACACCATTCATTGCAGCTGCTCCTTTAGAGCCATTCACTCACAAGACAACTTATGGGTCACATCTTCTCCCTATCATTCAAGCCAAGTAACTTGGCTGGATGCTCAGGAATTTTGCATGGAAGTATCTCCTTCCAAGTCTACAGTGACCCTCTGAAGCTGCTACTCCAGACAGAAGCCTCTATTCTGAGAGGGAAGAGAATCCCTCAGTGAGGGAGGATCCTCACCTTCTCAAATCCTGACTCTGCAGCCATGTGTTCAGATCTCCCACAGCCTGAAAGGGGACTGCACAGACTCTGCAGGGACTCTTGTAATTCTGCCTCCAGTGCCCATGCACTGAGACTGCACTTGGTTTGCACTCACAAGGTAATGCAGTGAGATCCGCACCTGTATTCTGAATGTCCCCACAACACTGAGCTAGACATTTTCAACATTGTACCCAAGTGGAAACTCCACAGCTACTGGACATGCTAGTGATGTGGCCAAAGCGCTACAAGTTCAATCAAAAATGCATCACCAACAAGTGGATCCATATGAGAAGTTATTACTGGACATGTGCAGTCACCTCTTAAAAGTAAATAGTAATTTTAACGGATCTTGGGTTTTGGGGGGGGGGGGGGGAAGAGGGTCTAGTTTACATTAGGGATGATACACACCTAAAACACTCATATTTTTAAATGAGTCATTTTCAGTCATGGAAGAAAAAATAAGTGTAAAACCAGTCTGCTTCTTTGGCACTCCTGTAATGTGACTTCACCATTCCCTTTAAGAACAAGATTTCCTATGACAAATTTCAAATCACAATGAAATTTTGCAATCACTGCTGATGGTTACGTGCTGATGCAGCATTTGTTATATCACCACTTATCCGGCACTGCTTTAATTTATGTTTATTCTTCTGCAGTACCCTACTTCAGGACTAAAAGAGCATCTTCCAACAGAGACAATACTACTGCATTACAATGTATACAGTTACTAGCTTCATGAAAGGTCCGAATGAAAGAGGAGGACACGTGTACACGTTTAAAGCACGATGTGTAAACAACACTGCTAGTCTTCAGATGTTCAAGGACAAGTCCTCAAGCCAGAGCCTACTCAGTACTGGGGAAATCTTCCACCTCTACAGATGACATCAGCACATACTGTTTACAGTCCAAGTTACTGCCCCTACACTCTCCCCAAAGAGATGCAAAGTCTTTAAAACTAATCTTGAACCCAAACCAGAGAAACACCAGGTCTTCCTGGTGCTGTGGACTCGAGCAGAGGGAAGACAGCTAAGCTCTATTAATCAAGCCAGATGACCTTGTTACCTGAAACAAGTCGTTTCAAATGCACACAAAGGTGACTTACTGACTCTCTAGAAGTGGAAAGAGGTACAGAAAGGCAGGAGTGGTCTGGAGAGAGGCCCCAGTGCTTAGAGGCTTTTGTAATAATAATAATTAACTTTTTAAAGGATTGATTTGTTTGTTTCTGTCATCTGTTTCAAAGACTCAGAACTCAGAAAATGTGTATTTTAAATTACTAGTGCAAATACATATAAACACAGAAAAGGGGTCCCCATTTCACCGCAGAGCTCACTTGCAGTGCTGGTTTGCACAGAAACACACACCCCTCTTCTCATTTATGTAACAGGGAGTGAAACCCACGTCCACAAGAAAACAGCATCTAAGCATTTTAAAGGGGGGATGGTAATGGGGAAAGCTCACCCCAGACTGAGTTATTTTTACCTCGTGGAGGGTGAGATGTTTGCCATCCTTTCTTTTTGAGTCAAATCTGCCATATATTGCACTGTACTTCCTAATCTCTTCCTCTTTGCGAGGGTCCTCGTCACTCATCTCAAAGATGTGACCAATCATCTTTGCCAGCTTCTTGTTTGTTTTCAGCAACTCTTTTACTTCGTTCAAGTCACTTCTGGGCAGGGAGGGAACCATACGTTCCACACATTCAGCAACTGACAGAGCAGCCGCAGCATCTAAGGTCTCAGTGTTTTCTTTTGGTGAAGCTGGAGAGCCAAGGTCAGCAGGCGAAAGGCTGTGTTCACTCTCTGTAGTGTGGTGTCCTTGCCAGAGTCTTGGTTCACTGCTGCTCTGCAGTGGTAAGTTCCCCACCACATCAGATTTACCCACACTCTGCACACACGGGGGGGCAGCACATTTTGGAATCTTCAAGTGAGGTTCCCTGCTACTACTATTCCTTTCATAGCTACTGCAGGATATTCCCAACCAAGCAGGGGACCCTTCTGGTAATTTATAGATTGGAATGCTACTGACTGGTAAGGAAGTGAGAGGCTGATTAAAAAGACCAGGGTTTGTGACCCAGTCCCTCAAGGCCTTCTGCAGTCTTCGGACATGAAGAGGCTTGCTAGCCATGCCTACGAGAGCCATGATCTCCAAGAACTCCTCCTCACCCGCTTCGCACAGCTGCTGCACATCATCACCTCCCTGCTGAATGAAGGCATCGAAGTAGAATAAGAGATTTGCTTTTTGCAATATTCGATAAAGTTGCAACTCCCCAAGGGTTCTGGGTAAAGCTGACGCCATCACAGATGACAGAACCTGCAAAAAGTAAGAACAGGAATTTAAAAAAAACAGTCTTTACTCTAGAAATAGTATTCATCTTCCTAGACTTAAGGGTAGGAGAGATAAGACAATGAGGTATTACAAGGGTCAGCAACCTTTGCCAGCCACTGTGCTAGTCCCTACCCCCAAACCTCAGCAGGTGCCGGGAGCAGGGCCAGGAGCCATGACATGTGGCAGCTCCTTTTCCCTAGATGGGAAGCAGGGCCAGCATGGCGCCACAGGAGCCACACGCACACCACAGCTCCTGCTCCCCAGCTAGGGAACAGGGCCAGCAGGGGACCAGAGCTGTGGTGCGTAGTGGTTCCTTTTCCCTAATGGTCCTACCCCTTAGCTGGGACAGGGCTACTGTAGCGCCTGTGACTCTTGTGGCCTCAGGGCTCGCTGGGGGTGGGGCCAGCAGATGGGAGCAGTCACAGCGCTGCAGGGCCAGGAGCCCTGAGGGCCAGGGTGTACTGGCACATGTGCCAGATTTGGCATGCATGTCAGGGGTTGCTGACCCCTGAAGTATTATCTTATTGGACCGACTTTTGTAGGCAAGAGAGAAGCTTCAAGCTTACACAGGGATCTTCTTCAGGTCTGGATAAGCTTGAAAGTTTGCCTTTCCCTCTGACAGAAGGTGGTCCAGTAAGATAATACATCACACACTTGGTGTCTCTAATATCCTGCGACCAACACTGTTACACCAATACTGCCCAGATTTCAGGTTATTCACTCAAAGAGGAGGGTACTCTCTCTCATTGCAAGATCTTTTGGGGCTCCAAAGGAAGTAGTTGCATCTTCCCTTTGACCAACAGGCATGCTACTGAATAAGGTGTTTTTATCTGGGGGGGTAAAAGTCCAAAATGGAAACATTTCTGATTACACTCAATGGCTCCCATGCTGACATTTCAGTGAATCTGTGAAGGAAAAGATAATTCAAGGATGGACTCAGGTTATTTTCAGTTTCCTGCTTCAGATTTTTCCCTAAAAATGCCACACAGTATTTCTTGCTGCTGCTCAGGGAAGCTCCTGGTGAGAATTTCAATTCAAAATACAACAGACTATCTGAATGCTAATATAATACTTGCCCACACAACAAAGCGAACAATCCTGCATATTTGACTTCTTGTATTCCTTGACTCATCCTTGACTAACTAAACACTGGGTTAGTGGTGGCAGCAGGCTAAGAGGTTTGGAAAAAGGGCATTACAGAACATCTGAAAGGTTTAATGAATCTGGTGGACCAGGTTGGGAAGATGTTGCAGTATCAACAGTTCCTCACAGACACCTCCTGGAGACCCATCCTATTTTAAAACAGAAGGAAGACCTAGTGCCTGTCTCTACTGATCTACAAAGTGGTAGTATCACCCAAAGAAGGAGAGCTGGGGGAGGGAAGGGGAGAGAGGAGACTGCCTCAACACTTTTTCTTGGTAAGCAAAGCCCTGGAGAATGTAGGGCTTTCACATCTTGAGCTCTGCCTGGTAACTAACAGGCAGGCCATGCCTTCTGCTGTTCTTCATGCCTTTCCCATGAAGCCTCACTCGGTAAAAGGCAGCTCCATTCTGAATAGTTCCAGCATGCAGTCCCATCTAGGCACCTTGCAGTCCTCTCTACATACAGAAAGCACTCTACCTTCATATCTGCAAGTAGAGTATTCGTATTCATTTCTTTATGGGGAAACACAAAGCCATCAATGCCTTTTTGTTTTATCCATAAATCCTGTAATTGTTACTGCTGATACCTGATAAAGCCCCAGGGAATTTCAATTCCTAGAAAATTTAAGTATCAACTCACAAGGTAATATTACAGAGTTAGTGGGGTAATTTCCAGTATTATTGTTTTAAACTAATTCATTGGCCAAGAAAGGCTGGACTGCATAATTCATAGTTTGTTGAAGTACTGAGACTACAACGTGAATATTCTTTCTGATTGCCCATCACTCAACACTTCAAAAATTGACAGATTAGTACCCAAAGGGTAAAATTTTACAAAATGTGACGCATTGCACAAGTTACTTGGTCAGTGGTATAGCTTTAAAAAACATTTCAATACCAGAATGGATAAGTGGGTATGTGCAGGGAGGTTCAGAAAAAACAAAGCAAAAATTATTTTACATGTATGTGCCATCCTTAGCAGCCCTTAGTATCCCAAGAAAAATGCAGGAACCAATAATGTTAGAGCTGAAATTTGGTAATAAAGGGCTAGTTTTAAATCTGTTTGTCTTTAAGTGCCACACGACTCCTAGTTTTCAGTTACCTACTTAAAAAAAATCTGATTTGATTAAATACTGCCAATGAACCTAAAAACTACAAGAGCTATATAAACTGAACAAACTAGATATGGTAGCAACAAGATGTTTGTGAACCTAATATACTCAGCTAAGAAAAGAACTTTCACAAATGCATTAAAGTTTGCAGTTTCTGAATTACAACTGAGAGCATTAGCAACTGTTTAGTTTTGAGCAGCCACCTTAACTGTCACAACGGGTTAGACCAGTACTTAACAAGTTATAGCCCATGACATGCAATGAGAAATTGAACATCTTTATACAAATATTAAATATTGACACAGAATAGTTTAATTTACTGCATGTATCAATACAGATCTTAGTCATCTCACATGAAAACTTACACATTTGAGATATTTCATTAAAAGCTATATAATTCACCAGTTTATGAACTCCCATTAACAGAATGTCAATATATTAAATACACTTGGTGCAGAGACCTGAGTCAAATTTTGGGAAGGTAGCGGTGGAATCACTCCCACCCCATAAGCCCTAGGCATAGCATGGAGCTGCCTTTCCAGTTTACAGGCTGGAAGGGCAGCTACAGCCCAGCAGCAACCCCTACCCACAGGTTTCTACCAGCAAATCTGCTCATGACAGATTTGACTGGATTAATATGTACTAAAGAGGTATCAGCAATGAGTCCACAGTTCAGGCTGTGTTGAGATTCCCATTTAGAGCACAACTAAAATCACTCTCACACATGAAAGACTGAATTTAGCCTTCAAATTTCCACAAGTCTTCAGAGGATGCGTGGATTACTAACTTTTGCAAGGGAGACATTTACAAATGCCCCATTCTGAGGTTTTGCCCTCTTCTCCTTACACCTGCCCCCCACATTTATCAGAGCTCTTCTGGCTCAATTTCAAATAACATCTTGCACACATGCCACTTCTGGACTTTTAAAAGTAAAACAGAAACCCATCATTCCCCTTGCTCGAGATAACCTTAAGTGGACTGGTGATGCTGCCAGCCTGCCTCACTGACTCACCAGCTCCATCCATTCAGCCAACACACCCTAGAGACAGCCAAAGGGGTAGGCGGGCTGATCAGTAAGATCATGGGAGAAAGAGATGGAGCCTGAGCAGGAAGGAAGAATACAGGAAGGAGAATCATAATGAACGCTGCACTGTGCAAGGAACTGGAGTCTCTGTGGAAGCCCATATGACCTGCTGACTATGCTCAGAGATTGGGTTTCCAGGCATACTGTTGGCTGGTATACTGAGGGAGTTAAGCTGCACAGCCAAGAGATCAGCACTTCTATCCAGGGCTCCTCACGGCACAGAACCCTGTTGTGCCAAGGAAACTGAGGCAGCATGTCAAGAGGAGACCTTTGTCACCAGTATTCAAGTGTTGCTGCCACAGTTTCCGTGTACACCTCGCAGCAATGTTACAGGAAGCATGAGCTGTATAAAGAAAGGAACACCTGTACGTCCATGTTGTCCCCCCTCCAAAGGAAAGAGTCAAGGATTTTAATAAAGGAGGCCTAGGGGCCATGTGTGGCCCCCCTCCCACCCCACCACACACACTACTCTCGGAAGATCTCAGCCTCCCAATTTGTATCTGTAGTCATGGTATGATGGCTCTGCTTGGGCCTGGCAATTTGGTACTCTCCTGTCTCCTCTGGAGACACGCAGGAACATGGCGAGAAACACTGCAGGTGGGAGCTGATGGCTCTGCCTGTCAGACACTTCCAACTGCAAGTCTCTGCCCTTTCTTACAGCTTGAAAAGGAACCAGGAATTACCAGCACAGTGGGATTGCAGCTAAGTAGCACGAAGATCTCCCCTGGAGCATAGGTTCCCACCCCCCGCCCCGTCGTTGGTGCTACTCCATCCATGCCAGCTTCACCTCTCACTCATCCTGTCTACTTACTGTGAGGGAAAAGCACAAGGGAAGCCGGAATGTAGGGGTGTGTGTGTGTAAAATTATAGAGACAATTCAGATTAGTCATGAAGGACCACAGGACTCTACAGAGGGCACAGGGTGGGAGTCTCAAACTCAGATCACCACACGGGATGCATGAGGACTAGTACGTTAGCCTGAGGGCCACATCACTGAAACCTTTTCGTACAATGATATTGCAAATATCAATAATGATAGTGTCCTTGTGGGCTGCAGGAAATAACTTTAGGAGTCACGTGCGGCCCATGAGTTTGAGACCCCTGGGCATGGGGGAAGAAATGAGTAAAACAGAAAGTCAGGTCAGAAAACAGTAGAAAAGAATCCAGGAGCAGTGAGACAAAAATAGATTAACACTCACGTGGATAGGTACAAATAACAACACTAATATATACTTTTTTTTAAAACATACAAAACCCCCAACCTAGGAAATCCCCCTAAACAAGAGAACGGTAAAATACATTTAAGGTTGCATTTATCAACAACAGACACCAGTTAAGCTTCACCCACCCTTTGCAACCCACAGCCACGTAGTCTCCTTCTCACGTCTTCTCACTCCCATCCACCACCCACCATATGTGTGCTGCCTCTGAACACGTCATCTAAACTCTGACCACAAATATTAAATATCAAAAAAAACCCAAAAAAACCAAGGGTGATTATAGACATTCAACCATAATGGCCCAGAATGCTAAAGTTTTATTGCAAGCAACTCCCCCCATTAACACATAAACATCAATTGTAAATCAAAAGCCTATCCTACACATAACCATTTACCTCAACGCCACACCAACAACCTGATCAAAAAGCTTCCACTCCCAGCCATTCCTGTTGGTAGGAGTAGAGGATGCACATTTTGTGTGGAGGTGGAGGGAAAAGGCATATTAGCGGTACACAGTGGATATGGGGGAGGAAATGAGAAGAACTTAGGGTTGTGGGCTGCAAGTGATTTCCCAGTTTTTTATGGTTATGCTAGAGTAGCTGAGCAATTATTTAGTATGTTTTTAGTAAAGATTTTGTTTACAAGGTGTAGCATTACTAGTGAGCCACCACTGATTAACATAGGAATAAGCATAAGAAAAAAGTGTGAAATGTCAAGCTTTTGCTTTCCTTGATCTTTATGGTTAAATTTATTACAGCCAAAGAGTGTTAGCACTACAGTACTTCTGCATCATTACAAGCAGTTTTGTTTTTTTGTTTTGTTTTGCTACCAGCATGCCTTTTTGAAGAATTCTGAACTGTGATAATCGAGTTCACTCTGCCCTGAACAAGAACAAAAAACCTCAGCCTGAGGGCGTTTAGAAGGAAATTGGTAAGGTTAGCAAGTCCAACTCTGAAAAATCTTTTGAAGAGTTTGAGCAAATTGTGCTAATTTACTGATTTCTCTATCACCGCTATGCCACTATCTCCTCTTCCCCAGCCATATTCTCATCACACTCACTGAAAATTAGGTGCCATGCGCTGAATGCCAGAGCAAATCTTCAAGTACAAGTGTTCGCACGTATTGGGAGATTCAATAAGACTTTAATCATTTATTTGAATCTTCATTGCATCTTTTAAATTTATCTACACTGCTTAAGTTTCTTTAAAAGGAGGCAGAAATTAGTTACCGACGTCCTGATCCCACAAATTGCTCAGCACAGGTGGATAGCTGGACCTACATGGAACTCTACTGTCATCAGTAGAGTTTCAGGAGGGAAAGGGGGTCTGCAGTGTGGAGTATGCTACAGGATCTATCGCAATCAGGTTTTTATATCATAATACTTTGATAGGTGGGCTCCGAGCTCGAGGTACTACTACAGTACCCATAAGTAAACTCCTGCATATAACAAAAAGTGATTATTCCATAATATATTCTAATCACTTTGGGGGTTTTAAAAAGTCTCTGAAGACAAAATGAAATCAGACTTGAGAGAGTGAGCTGCTGATATATATTCATTATATTTTTCCAGTCAGCCTTTCTAAAGGAGTTTAAACCAGAGAAGTGAGTTGCAGTAGCCAGACTTAAAAAGTGGTAAAGAGTATTATAAATTAAAATTAAAAAAAATTAAGGGGTTACCGTCAGCTGTTAAACACAAATTTTACAGTCAGTTAATAGATACAGCAAAAGTGCACTTTACAAGATAAATATTTTCAAACTATAAGACGATGAGGTATTGGGAAAAATTAACATTGTTGAACCTAATCATTTATTTTTCAACTACCCGATATTCATTACAGATGCCCCGTTTTTAGCTGATTTTGCTATGGCAAAGTATTCCAACAAGTTTTGTTTACAGCTGCCAAAATGTTAGTTAAAATCGAATCCATGTATCTGATGCTCACTCTTTCACACAACTAAGGTGCAAACATGAATGACAAAGGAACTGGCCTGAAAGGAAAGAAAACAAACAAACAAACCAGGTACCAGATAATTATTATTCAATTTCATACTTAAATAGGCATTTTAAAAAAAAATCTCTCTCTTTACAATCCCTGAATTTAGGAGCAATCAGACATCTAGCATGAACCCAACCGTTTGGGAGACCCCTATGACGGCATGTGATCTTTATCAAGGCAATTCTGATTTTCTATCAATGATGCAGGTACACAAGAATGCACAGCATATTACTTGCACATGTGGGTGTATGTACTGGATATGAAGTAAAACCAGCACCCAAGCACAGAACTGCATTTATTTTTACCTCATCTCCGTTTCTGCAGATTAGACACAGTTATTTTCGAAGACCCAGGGCCAAGAACGGTTTTGTTTCTTTCAGCAATGAGATACAACAAATGCAATCGAGATAAAACAACGAATGAAGCACTCAATTACCCTTTACAGCAGTTTTTGTGAAGTAAAAACGATTAACAATTTGTCAAGTTCCAGAGCGTTAGCCTAGTCCAGCAAAAAAACAAGGAGGCCTGTGGCACTTAAAGACGAACAGACTGATTTTTCGCATGCGCTTTTGGGGGGAGAAAATCCCACTTCTTCAGATGCTTTGACCAAGTGGGATCTTCTCCCCCGAAAGCTCATGTGAAAAATCAATCTGTTGGTGTTTAAGTGCCACAGGCCTCCCTTTTTAACAATCTGTGGCAATGCAAACTCCTCTTACTTGCAGCTCTGGGCCACTGAGCCCACAACCTCACAGCTGGGATCGCCCCCCCTCCCCCAGCCTCGAGGGAAGAGACAATGCAAGGATGTTTCTGTACTTTCCGCCTACTCCCTCATCCCTTTCGCACTGGATTTCTCTGGGAATCACCCACACACACACACATGAATCCGCCCTCTCCTTCCGGCAATCTGCAGCAGCAGCAGCAGCAGGAACAAACTCCTCTCAGCAGCAACAACGAAAACACCCCACAGGGCAGAGCAGCAGCACTTTTTCGGTTTTGTTTTGTTTTTTTTTTCCCCCCCTCTCTCTCTCTCTTTTCAGTCCATTTGCTCCTTCTCTCCCCCTCCCCGTTCTCCTCGCCTTTTTTAATACAGCTACAGCCCGCCGCGGACGGCGCAGCCCCTCCTCAGCCCGGCACCCGCGCACTTCAGCCCGCGCCAGCGCCAACTTTTCACTTTCCTTGCACTCGCCGCCGCCGCCGCAGGGCACGCCAGCAGCCCCCCACGTGCCAGCCGGCAAGGCGGCCCTGGCCCGAGCGGCTCGGCAGCGGCTCCCGAGCTGGGGCGTGCAGCCCGCAGCCCGCGCGGCGGGGGAGATACATACTTGGCGGGAGGCTGCTTCTGCCGCCGGCTGCCTGGGGCTCTCCTCCGTCCTGCCCCGCCGCGGCTGCAAGCGCAGCAACCAAGTTACTGCCCAGGCTCCCCCGGGCCCTGCCTGCGCGCTGCCAGCCCAGGCTCCTCCTCTCCCGCGGACGGGGCGGGTGGGCGAGCCGAGCCGGGCCGGGCCCCGCCGCCTCCCTGCCTGGCCGGCGCTGGGGCGAGCGCGCGGGCCAGGGCGGGGCGGAGGGAGCCGCCTCCCGCCCCGCCCCCGCACGCGGGCCGCCCCCTCCCGCGCGGTCACATGGGGAGATTCCGCTCTTGCTCCATGCGCGGCGCCCTCCCACGCGCGGCCGCGTGACGCAGATGCTGGCGTGGGCCGCGGAGGGGCGGGGGCGGCTCTCTCTCTCTCGCGCGCGCGCCGCGGGTCTGTGCGCAGGGGCGGCCCCCAGCCGGGCGCCGCCGCCGCCGCGAGTGGAGGGCTTCAGCGCTCTGGCCGCTTCCTCCCGGGGAAACTCCTGCCGGCGGGCAGCGCCGCAACTTGCCGCCCCCCGCCCGGGTGTGGGGTGTGTCCGCGCGCTGCAAAGCCGCCCTGGCCGCGGGAGCGGGGCTGGACACCGAGCAAACGTCAAGGGGGCAGAGGGAAGGGGCGCCGCTGGAGTTTGGGAAGTCCGGAGAGCCGCCTGTGGCTGAAAATCAGCCTAAGCGGGGGGTATCGGATGTCAGGCAAAAGCAGGGCATGGTCTCCTTTCTACCTTCATCTCCTCCCTCTGGCAGGCCTTTCAAAAGACATGCTTTTGTCTGGCTTTTTACCTGTGGGGTTAAAGTGTGCTGGAATGCCACACGATACCTTATTTTTAGGGGAAAGTGGCCTAGGCTCCCGAAAAACAGAAGAATGTTGCATTCATACTGTGTTCTCTTCATGTGTCCTCCTCTTCATACTTCCCTCTCCTCCTTTCCAGGCTCTGGTATGGGGTAGACTTAGGCTAACTGGCAGCGTGCCAGTAGTTCTCCTTCAGGTGGAAATAGTGCTGATGCCTGGTGCCCACTTGATGGTATTCTGCATGCAAAGCACAGGTAAAGGCTCAGATGGCAGTGGTTTAAACTCTAGCAGTCCTCACAACTAACATTGAAGAACCACATCTAGGAGTGACAAAATTCATCTGACTTACCCATCCCTTTCCTGCCTGCCAATCTCTGAGGCCACCCACAAAGGTGCAGATTATAATTCTATTACTGTTGCGATGGTAGTTTACCATAAAACAGAGCAATTATTTACACCTAGGCCTTCAAATGTGAACTTTCAGTTACGAACGTGGGCTTCATGGAAAGTGAAGACCTATGAGGGAAAAGCTCCATTTCTTGAGCCAAGCCATTAAATCAGCAGGCACCCACTGTAGTCCTAGATTCCAGATTTAGCCTTAATTCCATTGTCTAGAGCTGAAAGCAAGTGACCAGTGAACTCTTTCTCCATTCAGGGTTTAATAAGTGTAAATATTCAAGGATTTATTCCAAACTAGTAGTCAAACCAGTAATAAAATAGGAAGTAGTTGTTGTAATTCAATAATACAATCACACTGATGTAGTGAAATTGTGCTTTCCATGTGTTCGATAGCTTTTAAATGGAAATGCAGTCTTTTATCATTTACAGGGACTTTTGCTGGTTGAGATCAATAATCAAGCTGGTAATGTGGGTAAAATTTCCATGAAGTACTGATAAATGCGATCATTAGACAAACTATAAATTAATATACAAAATTCATTGGATGTATTAACTTTGCAATGAATTGCAATAATCCAGTAGAACTAACCAACAATAGCTATATACAGAGTAAAACAAACCATACCTTTTTCACGTACCTAAGTATTCCAGCAAGACACTTTCTCAGTCTCCTTAATTTTAATAATAACTTCTAATGATGACAGCTGCCATGCTATTTCAGGGAATAGGTTCTAGCCCTTTTGTCTACCAGTTTGATTAGAACATGGTGAATTGATTCTCCTTTTTGTAGATTTTTTTTCTTCTCTGTGAAAATGATCAGAAGCCACATCCCACTCCCAAAACAAATAAGGATTTCTTTTTTTTTCCTGTTATGAAGTTGAGGCATTGTGTCCTACCTCATCAGTTATGTGATGCTAGAGTAGCCTGAATTACTATTTATTCTTATTCTCCTCCCTTATTGCTTCATTAGACATTCCTTTTTTATTTGATGGATTTTTTAAAACATAACAAAATATCCTCAAATAAAGTAAACTGAGGGAAAGCTATATAATACACACTGTTTAGGCAGTATTCAAAAAGCAAGGCCAAACAAAGGATGATTCAACTGAGAATTTGAAATAGCTTGAATAATCTGTAAAAGTGGAAAAAGGATGAAGGCAAAAGAATGAAAGAGCAAGAATAGCAAAAGTCTAGAAGCTCAAAACAAGTTCAACTAGTGCTAAGTTCTCACCTTGAATACAAATTCCTTTCTTGCAAATTGTGGACTTATACAATTTTTTTTAAGTAGGAAGAAACCAATGTCAGAAACATAACTTTCTTTTTAGAGAGATTTTTCCATTGCCTTAAAAATCTCTAAATTGATTATCAGCATGCTTTACTAAAATTCGTGTTTGCTCATTTGCATATGTGCTTGCCTGCTAGGAGGCTGGGTCATGTGCTAACCCTTTGGTAACCACATTCAAATACAACATTTTTTTTTTAAATATTATGTCTGACAGCTTTTGGACAGACTTATTCAGGAAACCTGTAGATCATCCACCATATCAACTGTATAATTAAGGGCATGTGAAAACACATGATCTGAACATATTTATTAAAGGTAAAATACACATTTTAAATGGATACAGAGCTGAATTCTCTCAGTGACGCTCATGCAACTTCAGTGAAGTCAGTGAAATTGCACTGATATAACAGGATAGAACTTGGCTTGCTGTCTTTTTTTAAAGTTTTCTTGCAGTAAGTCATCTTTTTATCCATGGTAGTTGTCCTTTTCCGCAGCCTTAGCAAAATAAATATTGTTGTGATGCAGGTTGAGTGAAACCTTGTTAAAGCTAAAAAAAAAAAACAAAAACAAGGAGTCTTGTGGCACTTAGACTAACAGATTTATTTATCACAATGCAATAAATAAATCTGTTAGTCTTTAAGTGCCACAAGACTCCTTGTTTTTTTTTGCTTTACTAAACTAACACGACTGCCCCTTGGGAACTTGTTAAAGCTAGTGATCTTGATAGTACCCTTCATACAAGATAAATCAGTTAAACTCATTAGTGGAAGCTACTATTCCAGGGGTCGGCAGCCCAAAAGAGCAGAAGAGCCGTTTCCCCCCACTGTCCCACCACAACCGCATGAGCCTGAGCTGGCCCAGCAGCTGTGCCACGGCCCTCAGCACTGGCAGGCGTTTGCGGGTGGCGTGTGCTCCCTCCGTCCCTCCCTCCACTGGCAGAGTGGAGCAGTGCTGCCCCGCCTACCCCTAACCAAGAGCAGCTGGCAGAGAGCTGCAGCTTGCGGAGGCGGAGCCCTGGAACAGGCCCTTCGACCCAGCCACCCCAGGCCTGAATGGGCCCAATCCAGGGCTTGGGGGCAAGGTGGCTTCTGTTCAGGCCTGGAGTGGCTGGGTCGAAGTGGCCTGAACTCTGCTGAGCAGACCATTCCAGGGGCCCTACCTCCACTAGCCAGAGGCATTGCTGGTGCTGGGCACCCCAGGGTGCATGCCCCAGACCCCCAGCACCGGTGCCCCAGATCTCCGGCCCAAACGGGCCGGGGATCCAGGGCCTGGCCGCCCAGCTGGGAATGCGGGGCTGGCTGGCTGGCTGCCTGCGGCAGCCCCGTCCCCGACTGGGGATGCAGGGCCCAGCCTCCTGTGGCCGCTTCTGGCCCCGTCCCTGGCCAGGGATCTGGGGCCCGGCCGCCCACGGCCGTGGTGGGCAATCTGGGGCTGGGTGGCACGTGCCAGCTGCAGCCCCATCCCTGGCTGGGAATGCGGGGCCTAGCCACTCGCAGTGGTGTGGTGGTGCCTGGCCCTGTCCCTGGCCAGGGGACGGGGCCTGCAGGTGGGGGGTGGGGCCTGGGCCCGAGCCCCGGGTCCCTCCCCCGGCCAGCGATGCCCCTGCCACTAGCTGCAGCTCTGTGCCTGCTGCTCTTGGGAGGGACGGCTGGTTGGGATAGGCAGGGCAGTACAGCTTTGCCCTGCCAGTGGAGGGAGGGACGGAGGAAGCACGTGCCACCTGCCAGCGCTAGGGACCGCAGCGCAGCCGCTGGGCTGCTTTCTACTCATGCAGTTGTGGTGGGAGGGTGGGGGCACCCCTAGTGCCCCTGATTTGGCCACAATGCTGGGGCCATTTGGGAATCCCCCGAGCACACCTGGCTCCCTGGTGGAGATTGCCAGGGAGCCAGGGGGAGGCTCAGGGAGCCACAGGTGGCTCACTGAGCCTGCATTGCTGATCCCTGTACTATCTAAAACACAGGCCACATGCAATACCAGTCAAAAGCTGAGCTGTACAGGCTGAGAGGTTTTGTTGAGGACTGAATCCAGCCATGGGACTGACTGGAAAGAAAAGTTGTTTTGTTGAGGTATGTGCATGTCTGTGAGTCAGAGCCCCCAGAAGCAACCAGAGAAAGAGGAGGAGAAGAGAAGCAGAAATCAGGAAAGAGAAAAAGACCCACTCGTAACGTGAGTCTCAGAGGAAAACCACAAGAGCGCTTTTTGGACAGAGTGCTGGCTGGAAAGAGATGGAACTGTAAGCAAAGAAATTGCTTCATGTTTCTTTCCTACCATGTTCAGGACAACAGAACTTTGCAAACTTCTTTCTTTTGTGTACTACTTTGTAAATTAACAGGCTTGCATTTAAAGGGAAAAAAAAAAGCCCTGACTGTCATCGATTTGTCCTCTTAACAAAAGCAATCCACAAGACCACTGAATGCTGTCTAACCATCCAGATTAAAAGGGGTAACAATACCCATTGCCTTTATGAAGGGTAAGAAGAAGCTTTCATGGTCAACCAGCTTGTATCTAAAAAGGTACTGGTTCCTCACTCAAAGGTTGCTCTAAAAGTGTCTCCCTACCTTTTTTCAGAAGGTAACTTTCTCCCTTCACCTCTTCAACTAGCCTGAAGAATGAAGCGTTTTAAGCCTCCTAAATAAATTTCAGTAAGACTAATTAACTGCCTCCCCTTTTTGATACAGTCATTACCCAGTAATTGTTTTGCAGTGCCTGTGCTCTTCTTTCTTTTTCATTCAGACTCTTTGGAACTGTGTTAACCGTACATATTGGCTTGCATAAAGATTGTTTGCATTGTTAGGTTCCTATGGCAAATTGTGCCTGAATGTTTATGATCCAGGTCCTTTGACTGCCAGCACAGCTACACAAGGCCCCTCTGTTTTTCTCATTGTCTTTCCCTCCACCCACACACACATAATATGGATGGGTAGGAGTTTAGAAGGCGTGAATGCTGCACTTGCCTTGAGTGCTGAGATCAAGAAATGGGCAGGTTCCTAGAGGTTGCAATTTTCAGTTTAACAAAGTGTTGCCACAAATCAGCAGTTATTCAATCCTGAACTCATTCCTTTGGCAAAACCGTCACTGACTTGCAAGGCAGTTTTGCCTGATGAAGAACATCATGCTTAGGCCCCTAACTACATGTACAAAAATGGCCAGTTATGGTAATTAGGACTACTACAGAGGATGGCAATAGAAATAGATGAACGCTTACTTAAAGTTGAAATGGGTCTTGTAACATCCTTTACCTTTGAATCTGGTCCATGATTCTGCTAATGGACTAGCCACAGAAGTGCATGCAGCTTTTCTCCCTGGCATATTGCGTGGTTCCCACGAGAAAATGTGATCAAGCATTGCCCTGCAAAACCACAAAAATGTTCAGTGCTACTTTCTCTCCTCCCACTCAGCATGGTTTTGCATATACCCATAGGCACTACAATAATGATAATTAAAGCTGTAAAATACTATCACACTTCTGAAGCACCTTCATCTCAAAATGCTTTACACACTATACATAACAGCACAACAGAAATGCAGCCACCTCAGACTTGTGGGGCAACAATGCTGCACAACAGGGTGGGGACTGAAATTTTGACAAAAGACATTGCAAAAAACCTTTACTCTTACAAAGTGTTCTAAGAGCTCTTTGAAGTTCCACATGGTGCAAAGGATTCCTGCAAAAAAAATTGTCCACGTACCAACTTGTGTGGAACTCAATTATCTACTCTGAGAGGAAGTAGGGCTGAGTTAATACCTTGCGTTTAGTGCATTTGAACCAGTAATCACAGAGTAGTCCCCCCCCCCCCATCTGATGCTTAGAATACTTAGCCGTGCTTCCAGCTTCTGATGATGGGTGGCAGTGAAGCCTGGGTAAAATTACAGCCTTCTCCTGGACTGCCCCAGATAAGGAGTTTGAGGAAAGGGTGAGGTACACTCATCTCACTTTCCTTCTAAAATTATCAGATTTTGTGTTGGTGAGAAGAAAGAGTGGGGCATGATATGACAGCACAGCATTCCCCAACGGAAAGCAGCATAGAAGTACCTTTTGTAGCACTTTAAGGGAGAAGCCCCTATTGTGCTCTGACTAGTCTCTCATGCAGTGACAGTGGAAAAGCTAGTGCAAAACCTGGCCCTACCAAAGGATTTTCTGACATCTAGGACTGAAGTGCCCAGGATCTGCTTACAGTCCCTGGACCTTTGGGATCCTGTTCTCCAAGGCTTTTTCTGGGACCAGGGTTGGGGTGGCATTTGATCAAGACTGTTCCTAGTCGGCTGTCCGGGGCTTGCGGAACAGGAGATTTGCCTGTTCCTGGTTAGGGGAAGAAGCCAGGACAGACTAGTGTCCCCGCCGAGGGCTACACACTAGGTTTGCCTATGGGGTGGACAAATCACTATGGAATGGAGATCGTCCTTGGCAGGAGTAGAAGCCAAAAGACGTGTACCCACAGTGGGGCTCGATGGTCCCACTGAGCATCTAGAAGGGTGTTCAGGACCTGGGGATGCGAGGAGGGGGTAAGAGACGAGAGGGTGCAAACTCACCCTCTTACCTGGGACCTACGAGTCAGAGTGCACCGCCCTGCAATTATTTCCCCTGAAAATCAGTCATAAGTCAACATGGAGAAAAAACTGTGCTCGAGATCAACAATAATAGAAGCACTCCCAGACCTGTGTATCTCACTGCGGGGGGGGGGGTGCCCTCAGGGCACAAAGCAGGGTAAGTTATTGTTCTCCCTTTTGTGCCCCAAAGGGCTGTAACTGAGGAGCGGGGCCCCGCTACGGATGTTGCGGTAGAGAGAGGAGCAGTGTGTGCTTCCTCCTTGTATCACTATCATTCCCAGTTCGCCACTAAGGCTCTAAGGACACATGCAACTAGATCTGAGTGCATGTGGAGGGTGGCCTCCAGTTGTCTCACCCTTGTTCGGTTCAGAGGGATGCCAGGGTCATGCAACAATAGCTGAATGAAGCGCATTGTTACCAGAGAGGACAGAGAGAGATCCTGAGACTGATTGCGAGGGGGCAGTCTGACATAAGTGGTTATAGGGCATTGCCCTAAAGTTCAAGGTTGGCTCCGAAGGAGGGTAAGGTGACCCCTTTAAAGTTGATCATCTTAACGAAGGGCCCACTATTTCGCAGTACGAGGGCCCTTTGCTGGCAGTCACTTCATATAGAGGGGCCTGTAACAAAAGGCCCCTAATCCCAGATGTTCACGGGGTCACAGCGGACTGGGTGAGCATCTGAGGAGTAAGCACGCCCAGTGCTCTAAGGGCCAACCTTGGCTCACTGTTGCCCTAGATCAGGGAGTCAGTGGCCTGGGCAAAACAGAGACCATCTTCCAAAGGGATGGTCTAATAAGAGCTATTGTAAGTCCTAAGGAAGGCCTGAGTCTTGGAGCCAGGCTGCTCGGCACATAACCACAGCTGTAGCCATGCCATATCTGAGACATCCCAAGCCACTGTTAGGGCATCACGGGACGCCAAGGTGCCTTCCTCTATGAAGGCATCATAATCTTCCAGGTGTTCTTGTGTGGGGAAGCTGTGAAAGTGCCTCATAGCATCCCACAGATCTAAGGAATATCTACTAACCAAGGCCTGGTGGTTAGCAATCCTAAACTGGTAGGCAGAAGTTGAATAGGCCTTTCGACCCAGGAGGTCAAGTCTTCTAGTCCCTGGGGAACCACGAGGTGCATCAGGGCGACCCTGCCTGCCTTGGACGCCTTCTGCCAACTGGGAGCTAGATGCCAGATGCTCCACCAAGTCTGGAAAACTGCTCAGGAGGAACCTGGTACTTATGGCCCGCCACCTTAGAGACTGGCGGGACCAAGGTGGGAGTTTGCCAGCGTGTCCGGCGATGTCAAGGACACTGCCGTGAATTGGGACTGTGATCACAGCTGTAGAGGATGCAAACCCCAGGTTGAAAAAGGGGTCTTGGTCCCCCTCAAGGGGTGTCCCCAGGTGAAGAAGGTCAAAGTGTGTGGTATGGTCTTCTCTGTAAGACCCTGGCCTTGGGTTCATTGCTCTAGCAGTGAGAGAGGACATCCTTGGTACTGGGGTGTCTTCTCCTGGGGAAGTGGTGCTGGGCGGGAACTCCTTTTCTGAGGATTCGGTGGAAGGGAACCGGCTTTGAGGCTGGACCCAGGGAATGAGTTCTCAGACCCTTTCACTGCACTGAGGCGAGGGTGTCAGTGCCACAGTGGCGTGAGGCCAAGGAGAAGGGGAGCACTTACAAATGCATTTTCATGAGGGCCTCCATGTAATACCGGGTGAAAGAGAAAGGAAGGCGGGCTTACCTTTCAGCTTCAGTGGCCTGGGTGGCATAGGCATGCTCAGGAGCAGAAGACCCCCCAGCGCTTCAAAGGCCTCCGGTATGGATGGCACTGTAATGGGCTCTGGGCCTTCACCCCTGGAGGGGAGAGCCAGAGCAATGCTGGTGCTTCGGTGCCGAAGTTGACTCCGAGTGCGCTTTCCTATGCTCCGCTGGGGAGTGGCACCGAGAGGGCCCCGGTGTCAACTGGCTCACGGTGCCAGCGCCAAGGCATGGTGCTCAGATGCACCAGTCCTTTTGCTTGGAGCAGAGTTGCTGACAATAAAGTCACATGGCACAGAGACAGTACTAAGTCAAAGGCCAGTCACAGCTTTTTATTCACAGCTGGAGAGCAACGCTGAGAGGGCTCCGGTGCCGACCTAGCACATGGTGCCGATTTAAAGGCTGATCATGGCTTTTTATTCCAAGCTGGAGAGTGGCACTGAGAAGCCTCCAGTGCCAACCTAGCACGCAGTGCTGGTGAATCGTTGGTGCATCAAATGTACCCAGTGCCAGCTGCAGGCGTTCCTGGGCAATGTTACGCCGCCTTCGCTCCCTGTTCTCTTGAGTCCCTCCTCTGAAGGATCTGCAGATAGAGCATAATCCAGCTAGTAGGACTCACCCAGGCATTCAAGGGACTTCTCATGGGGGCTGTCCCTTGGGAAGGGCTTGCCATGACTTGTGCAGGGTTTGAACCCCAGCATGTTAGGCGGCGGCAGGTGGGAGTACACTCAGGCTTCAGTTGGAAGGACTCAGTAGGAGCACCGGGTCATTCCATGAACAGGTCTTCCAGTAAGAATGGATGCTTATAAACAGCGGACAGACAGGCACTTGTGCAAATGCAAGGAGTGGGCTATTCCGTAGCTGTCACTGATGGTGGATAAAGGAACTGAGTGGCCCAAGGTTGGGGCCATTTATATATAGCTGTGGGAGTGGCCAGAGGGGGCACTGGCCGCCAACCCTGCTCTGACAAGCTAGGGCTAAAAGTTTCCAGCCAATCATGCGCTGTGGCATGTAGACACCTAATACTGAATGTATGCGAACACTGCTCGAAGAAGAACCCTAGGGTGGGTTAATAGGCACCTATATAAAACAAAAAGACATGAATATTGGGACTGTCCTTATAAAATTGGAACATCTTGTCACCCTAGCCTAAAGCACTAGATAGGTGCAATAATGAAAATGTCAAAAGAAAGAAATTAAAATCAAGGGGAATGTAGAGACCTGTATACTACAAGCTCAGCAGAAAGAATACCATAATAGCACCTCACATCTACTTCAGACCTTCCTTCCCAAAGGGTCTTTGTCACAGTCTGCACAGTCCTGTTGGGAGGGTGCCCCCTGTGGGGCTTATGAGGGTTCAGACCCTTCAAGTTGATAGCCCCGGCTTCCAGGCGAGGCAGGCAAACTCCAAAGTCAGTAGCCCTGGCCTCTGGGTGAGGTGGGCAAACACTAGAGTCAGTAGCTGTGGGTGGTTGGTCAAAGAATAGGATCACAAAGAAAAAGGGGAAGGAGGGGGATGCAGGCCCACCTGATACTCTGCTTCCCAGCCCAGGGCCCTATCAGTGACTAGCCACAGACACTGTGTCGGTGGGGCTCCTACCGCAACGTGCTGACACTTGTAAGAGCCAGCCTCTGGTTGAACCAGGCGCAATTCCCTCTGGGCCACTTCCTCCCATCCTTTGCCCAAGTACTTGTTTCCGAGGGGCCTGGCTGAGAAAGCATCCTTCCTCCAGGACAGCTCAGCCACAGCTTAGCTTCTGGGCTGGCTTTTTATACCTCCCCTTCCTGTCCTATCCCTGCCCCTCTGCTTCCGGGACTTCAGGCTTGTAGTGCCCTGTGTTTGGCCAGAGAGGGTGTTCAGGCCCTTCCTCAGGCCCCAGCTCTGAGGAAGGCCAGAGTCGTGTCCTCTGCTACAGCCTTCAAGCGGTGGGCTAATTTTCATAGATTTTAAGGCCAGAAGGGACCATTATTATCCTCTAGTCTGACCTCCTGCGTAAAAGCTAGAATTTTACCCAGCAGTGATTCTTGCATTCAGCCCAACAGTCTGTGGTTGAAATTCAGAAACTATGCATAAAAGGATGCAAGCTGCAGCCACTTACATGCAAATAGACCTACTTGAACCTACTTATACCTTCTCTACTGATGCCTAAAGGTGTCTGAGTGGGTGTAATTTACATGCAGAAAAGCTGTGTGTGGAGTGGGAGCTCCCCAAACCACAATGCTTCTCCTACCTGCCCAGCCATACCAGTTTCTGTCTTGTCCCCCTGCATCAGGAGTCTGCACAGCCCTGTTGGGAGCGTGCCAGAGCCTATGTGGCTCTTTGGCTGTCTCTTTGTGGCTCCAGGTTCCAGGCCCACCCCCTGCCGTGGGGGGACCATGCAATGCTCTGGCTCTCCACCACCACCTGAGAGCCCGGGGGGGGGGGGGCCTCCTGGTTCCAGGCTCCCCACTGCCAGGGGACCTTGCAACAGGCATTCTGGCACAGCTCCCCCCACCACTGCAGCTCTCAAAACACTTGATTACTGAATGAATTTTAAAAAATGACATCTTTTGGATTGCCAATTCCTGCCCTGCATGGATTCCAACCCCACTCTTTGGAGATCCTGGGAAAACAACAGGAAATATTTCTGCAGAGGTGGCTGCCCTTCTTTTCCCCAGCTTGTTGCACAGATATTGAGAGCATTATCTGTCTCTCATTTTATTTCTGATTTCTTAAAACTGACTAAATACACACACATGGTGTGGAGGTAGAATGTAATGCATACAAGAATATGCATGGGATTGATTCCTTTCATTCTGACCACTTTCCCCCAAAACCTTAGAGCTTATCATGGATTTGTATAAGATCTGAGTCTCAGATAAATAACCATAAACAAGTTCCATAGAATCAAGGAAAAATCAACAGCAAGCAATTATATTCAGGAAGGCAAAACTGCAAGCCTGCCAACACAGCAGCTGGTATAGCTCCCATAAAAGCTTCATACAGAATGTCTCCCACGGTTTGGTCCCCAGCTTCCCTGACTGCTACCAGAAGAGATGTAGCAAGGAGGAAGAGGAGGAGGAAGAAGAGCACAATGCGAGGGCGTATGTGGCACTTCACCTCCTCATCACAGTCTGTTTAATTCTGCTAGGTCACAACAACTAGTAGGTCATAACACAATTATTATTTAAAATAATAATGTTTTAAACATACTTCTTCAAGATGCTATTAATGTGTGTGAAGAAAACAAAATGTTTGCTTTCAATTATGAAGACAGAATTAATTGCATATAAAAATATAAATGCATAATCTACCATTTATATAGCACCAAAAGTATCTATAACATTGTGCAATGAGTGGGATTTGCCAACCAGATGATGATGCTGTTGACAGTCCATGCCCCAGAGAGTTTATAATCTTAAAGTTCCAGAGGAGTAGCTATGTTAATGTAGTTCAACAAAACAAACAAGATCTGTGGTACTTTTAAAGACTAACAAATTTATTTATTGCATGAGCTTTTATGGGAGAAAATCCCACTTTGTCCCTATGTCCAAGTGTCTGACCAAGTGGGATTTTCTCCCAGGGAGACTGATGCAGTAAATAAAATCTTTAAAAGTGCCACAGGACTCCTTTGTTTATATTCTTAAAGGCACACACAGGCATAAAGTAGTGTAATACGCTGCAGAACAAACACAGAACAGGGTGTGGTTTTGATAGCAGAAACTCCTCACTGTAGAGGTTGGTAACAAAAAGTTTATGAAGGATGGTGCATAATGAATATTAAGTGACAGGCTGTTTCAATCAGAAGGGGCAACATGAAAGCGCAAAGTATAAGGAGTAGGCAGACGAGACAAAAAGAGACACTTGTGAAAGAAACTTGGGACACTAGGGTCACATCTACAATGATGGCAGCAAAGTTATTGCTGACAGATAGCTCTTTCTGGATCAACTTAGCAGTCAGTTAAGACTTACTAAGTTGATCTAGAATTTGGTTTAATAAAACCATCCCCTCAAGTGGTGCAGCACAGTGAAGACGCTGGGCTGAAGAGGAGCCAGGAAGTTGACAGGAGTTACACAAGCTACATAGAGTAGCTTGCATAACTCTCATTGGCTATGTCTACACTTAACCAGGCTTAAGTCGACTTAAGCTACTCCCTGGCCATATTTGGAGTTCATTAAGTCGACTTAAGCAAGTGCTTAAGTCAACTTAATAACCCACCCTTAAAGTCAACTTTAAGGGTTAAGTCAACTTAACAAAATGTGGCCACTAAAGTCGACTTTGCAAAGTCTACTTAAGCCAGGGTAGCCATTTAAGTTAAGTCGACTTAAACAAATGGGGACTCTCTAAGTTGACTTAATAATGTCAGCTAGGGGTATGTCTATAATGACAGCAGTGAAATCACTGTCAGCCCAGTGTTCCAGGAGCAGTTAGCAGCAAGCCTGAACTTGCTCCTCCGCTCCCAGAAGTCAGCCCCAGACGTCCTGGGTGCCAAGGGGCATATGGGAAAGCCAACTGCAAAGAATTTGCAGCTGGCATTCCCAAATGTATACTGATAGCTAAAAAAGTCACTGGCACTTATGCAAGGAATTTTACATTCCTCATGTCAACTGCCACTGAAAACCTGCCCCAATGTAGACTAGGGCTAAGCTGACCTCATTAAATTGACTTAACTGTGCCCTCTAGTGTAGACATAGCCATTGACTGCTGCTGAATTTTCCCAGCAGTGTAGACCAGTGGTTCCCAACCAGTGTGCCGGGGCACACTGGTGCACTGCAGGAACACCCAAAGTGCGCTGCGGGCATACCCAAGAGCTGGAGTTAAAGTTCCCTCCCTGCTCAGTCCAGACATCTGGGCTGTGCAGGGCTGGGAAAAGGCAGGGGTTAAAGTAAGGGGGAAGGCACCGGAACACAGTACCGGGGGCCCCTATTTTTAGGCAGGCAGCATTCTGACCCCCTAAAAATAGAGGAAGGCACTAGAATTGGGGTTCCAGGGGTTCCCCTAAAAATAGCAGGAGGAGCCCCAATGCACTGTTCAGGTAGCTCCACCTTAAACCTGGCTTTACCTTAAGCCCAGCTAGTACAGAGCTGGGGGAGGCCGGGAATGTATGAATCTCCCACTGCAGGGTGAGCAGCTTGTGTCAGGCAGCCTGCAAACAGCCCAGGTAAGGGCTTTGGGGGGAAGGGCTGCTGGGGGTTGTATGGGGCAGGTGTATGTGTGTGTAGCAGAGGTGGGTGGGAGTGGATGTGTAGCAGAGGGTGTGTAGCTGGGGTTGTGGGGTGGCTGTTTATGTGGGGGGGTGTAGTTGGGAGGGGGTGGCCGTGTGCGGGGGTGTGTAGTTGGGGGCTGGAGGCCTAGTTCTGGCCTCTGCAGTGATGGGAGGGTCCATCACGGGCAGCAGGGGGCTGGGGGAGGGGAGGGTGGTATGACCCGGGCCTCCTGGGATAACCTTCTGAATGTGCCAAAATCAGGGCAAGCTGCAAAAGCCAGGGGCCAAACCCCCAAACCGCTGACGGGTGGTACTTAAACCAGTCTCCCAGTCAGTAACAAAACATGCTTCTGACTAACCACTCTGGTCATCACCAAGCATAATAAAGTAGAAACAGCCCCCTTTCTGCACATCAGATCCTAAGGTCCCCTCTAGCCCCTGGGTCTCTTTAAGAAATAGGTTCTCCTGACCCCAAAGGGCCAGCCACATCACCCAGAACAATATAGGCTTGGATCTTACCCAAAATACCATGCTGCCAGCCAATCCTTTAGTGACTGCAACTAAAGGTTTAATATAAAAAGAAAACAAGCGAGATATGAGAGATGTTAAAGGGTCAAAGTGAATCACATACATACAAATGATTTGGAGTCCGTAGAAAACAAATCCTTGAAGATCCTGCAGTTTGCAGATTAGTCCCACTCCTCTGGTGTGCACCCAGCAGCAGCAGCAGCAGCTGGGTGGGTCTCAGTCCCTTGTTCAGTCCCAGAAGAATAGTTCCAGAGTCAGGTGTTGGTTGCAGATAGACCAGAGACTGAAAACTAAAGACAAAATGGAGAATGGGCAATGGCCTTTTATCTCTGAGCCCTTGCCAGATCAAAATGGAGGTGGGCGACACGGTCAGTCTAGGTAATAGGTCAAACAGGTTTCCTCCTGGCCCCACTGTAGTTGGGAGTCCCTTCCTAATGGGCCATCAATATGACAATAGTTTGCACACACCCAGTCTCGGATTGTTTAGCTCAAACAACTTGGAACACACATAAAAACAAATAGATTTCTAATCTCCAGTACAGGCATGATACCTACATACAAATCATATAATCATTCCTAGCAAATTACAGCCTTTCTATTGATACCAAACATGACATATCACATATGTATAATTGTAAATATGAAATATCACTATGAAAAACAATCATACACAGTCCTCTAGACCCAGACAGCGTCACAGATGGGACCCACTGGGGTGGAGGGAACACCAGTGGGGTGAGGATTTCCCTGGGTGGCAGGGAGATACTGTGGAGAAGGGGGAAGTGGATGCTGCACCATACTCCCCTGCCCTGCATCCCCACTCCCCAGGCTGCTGCCTGCCCCCCCACAAAGCCACTCTTGTTCTCCCTTCCTCTCTCCTCTCTTGCCACCCTTGTGCTGTTCCCCACATGGCTGCCCTTGTCCTCTTTTGCCACCCCTGCCCTGCTCTGCTCTCCACACTCACTCCCGCCACTGCATGCGACTCCTGACCTCCCCTGTTTCACCACCCCTGCTCTGCTACCCCTACTACCCCACATAGCAGCATTTCCGAAACACTGTGTCGTGGTGCATGAATATTTGTAAGTAATTCAAGTTAATTTGAATAATCATGAGTTTTTTAATGATGGTGTGCCTCAAAAAATTTGATAGTATCAAAGTGTGCCAAGGCAGAGAAAAGGTTGGGAACCACTGGTGTAGACCAGGCCTAGGGAATGGAGTGGTGTGCAGGAGCTGATGAGGTCAGAGTTGTTCAGAGAGTTAAAAGGAAGAGAAGTTTTGACCCGATCGGATGGTGGAAGCCAGGGACATGGTCAGAGTGGCATGAGAGGAAGCCACCTCAGCAGCAGCGTAGTGTGAAACTTCCTGCTGAGTCTCAGGATAAAGACTGATAGAGTATAAGGGCAGATAGGACCATTACAATCATTTAATGTAACCTCCCATATAAACACAAGATAAAAAAATCATCCAATAATCTAGTTACTTAGTCTCTTGTCAATAAAGTGGCATAATAATAATTAATATTACTTAATAGGTTTGGAATAATTCCTTAAAAAATTTTGGCATGTCAAACTTCAGACATTTCAATCCCTTTAAGGAAACAAACTGAAAACTCTGCAAGTACATGATTCATAAAAATAATATTTTGCCTTTGTATGGCACTGCTCACCTGAGGATTTCACATGGCTTTACTAACATTAGTTACTGAATCATCTTCAACACCATTCCATTTACAAAACTCTGTATGCATGCTAATTAGCCATGCCTATTAACATCAACAGGAACTGTTCAACAAAAACTTTGTATGTCACTTTGGAAATGGGGATCTTCATGGTCTCCCTTGGGGCACTGAGTGGAGTCACAGCAACTAAAGCTTGTACAAATGAGGTCTGGATACAATTCATGAGGAGGAAAGGCAACTATGAGTATGCTACCATGACTAGCACCATATAACTGATGGGTTTTGCTTTATACAAGTTGAGCATCAGAATCATTTGGCATTGTGCAGATGGCATGCAGGGGCGGCTCTAGGCGTAAGGCAGTAGAGGAACTGGCTTAGGACGGCAGACCGCAGAGGCGCTGTTGGGAAGCACTCTCGCTTCTCCCCTCCACTGAGCCAATGACTCCACACTGGACTGGGGGCTGGGATCTTCTCTGTCACCCCGCCTTTGGGCTGTCCCACTCAGCCCAGAACAGTTGGCCCGAGGCAGGGGCTAAAGTAAGGTGGAACACACGGGAACAGCATTCTGGGGCCTGTAAAAATAGAATTATGGGGTGGAACGCAGTGTTCTGCCTACTACCCCTGCAGCGGTTTTAAAAGCTCCCAGCCTGGGCAAAGCGCCCTGCCAGCCAGAGTGTCTTCTGGCTGACAGGAAGCTTTCCCCAAGCTGGGAGCTTTTAAAACTCCCACCCTGAGCATGTTTACAGCATGCTCAGGGACAGCAGGGGTGGGAGCCCAGCCCAGCCTATGGCGTGACTGGTCAACTCCTCACTGCTCGGCTCTGGCAGCCAGGGAAGGGGGACCAGGGGCGGGCCTGGGCCAGACTGGAGAAGGAGTGGGAGCTGGGCCTTCCCCAGACATCGGAGCCAGGGCTAGGGCCAGAGCCAGCAGTGTAGCTCCACATCGAGGCTGCTCCAGCTCTGCAGGAAGAGAGGTGGGCTGGGGCTGGCGCTGGCACAGGAAACGGCAGGGCAGACTCACTCCTGCCAGGCCAGCTCCGATTGGAGTCCCCATGCTCACTGTGGCCACAGAGGAGCACTGGATGGGGAGCGGCCCAATGCCCCCTCTGCATATGGTCCCAACTCCCCTGCTCCAACCCTTCCCTGCCCCAGCCCCCCACCCACCCTTCTCAGCCCCCATCTCCTGCCCCTGCCCCATCCCCCCACCTCCTGCCCCCACCCTTCTCAACCCCCATCGCCTCCCCTGCCCCCTTTACCACCTCCACCTCCTACCACCACCTACCCCCTCTCTGCCCCATCTCCTGTCCATACCCCCCTTTACCACCCTGCCACCTCCTGCTTCCTGCTCTCCCCTTCATTGCCCCCATCTCCTGCCCCTGCTCCATCCCTCCCTCCACATCCCATGTCCTCATCCTACCTGGGCTAGGGCCCAGAGGATATGGGAAGTGGGCCTGTTGATTAGGAGGGTTCCGGGGCCAGTCAAATTATACTTCAAATCCCGGCCCTAGGGGAGGGGAAGAAGAGTGGAGCCCGGCCTCTGGGCTGACTCTCCCCACTCTTGAGCCAACTGTTCCCAGCTCTGAGGGCAGGGGAGTGGTGAAGATTTTTGTGTTCAGGTTAGCAGCCCCACCCAGCCCCTAGGCTATGGCAGGGAGCTGTGTTGAGGCTGGGGGAGTTTTTAGATTTTCCACCCACCTTGAGCATGCTCAGGTGCATGCTCAGGGTGGTAGCTGCCCATGGCCACACACAGGTAGCAAGGTGGCAGCCCTGGGGACTGGCAGCCACTTGCCAGGTAAGGGGGGGAATCTACGCTGGGGGTGGGGAGGGTCAGGGATGGGGAGTCATGCAAAAATTAAATTGAGTAGTCTTTAAGTGCCTCAGGACTCCTTGTTTGCTTGGTATAACATTGTTACTAGGTAACAACTGACAGGCTGGCTCAACCCATAAGCAAATGAGGCCCTGGCTTAGGATGTCATTTGCCCAGGGGTGGCTGCAGTGCCGTGCTGGGTGTGGAGCAGGCCGGCCCATGGGTTGGGCTCTGCTCTCTCACCCCACCTCTGGGCTGGCCCACCCCTCCCCCAAGGCAGAACAGCCGGCTCAGAGGAGGAGCGAGAGAGTGGAAACCTGGCCTCTGGGCTGGCCTGCTCTGCCCCTGGGCCATCTGTTTCCCACCCTGGGTGTGGGGAGAGCTGGGCCAGAGCAGAAGATAGGTTCCGCCCTCTTCTACCCCCCTCCCCCCATGTGGCAGGGGGTGGTGCAAAATCAAAAGCCCCTTGAGCTGGCCCTGATGGCATGGCTAGCAAAAGGGGAAGAAGTAGGAAATAATTACTCTACATGACATGATCCCCTCCTTAAACTGCATAAGCTCTAAAAATAGAATCCAAAGATACTATGAGCAACTTACATGTGTTCTGTGACCCCCACTGTCCACAATCACACATGACCTTCACCACCACTGAGAGATTTACAGCAACACTGCAGAGAAAACAGCCATGTTGTCACTGCTAAGATGATGGGAGGTACATGGAAGTAGGGAGAACCTTTATAAACAGGAATGAATCCAAGAGGTTTCGGCTGCCATAAACTGTTAATCACAGCCATACATGTGAATGCTGGCCACAACTCCTGCCACACGATATCAATAGGAAGATACACCACTGCTGATATCCATCTGGTGTCATTCAGGAAGTACCTCAGGTGTGTTCTTCTGATCTGAGTGACCTAGTTCAGTTTTATTCAGAGGCAAGAATGTGCATATCTCTTAGGTGTACCCTAATGAGTAACAAAAAGGGAGGCAAAATTGTGAGTGTATAATACTTTTGGAGTGAGGAACTAATAGGACTAGATAGAACTACACAAAATAAATTAAGGGACTGTGCAAACTTCCCCTGTACAACTCAACCAATTCAAATCAACCAGAAGCTATAAGGACCTTGCTATAACTATCCTGAGCCTCTCCTTAATAGAAACAGATGGTAGATCAATGGATTTCAGATATTGACAAAGAAAGATCAGTATGGGACCACAGCACCATCAAAAACCCATGTAAGTTTCTCAATACATTTTTTCAGTGCTAAGAATTTTTTTTAGTTTGATTCTTTGTTCTGGAAAAATAGTTGGGGGTGGGGGAGAAGGGAAGAAAAAATTATCTGAGTGACAGCAAGTGTGGCTTTGTACCCCAGGAGTGGGTGTTTGGCTTAGCATCCAGTCACTTAGATCTCATCAGCAGCCTGAGGTGGTTTTAAGTCTGTAACTTTAATCTTTTTCTCTCCCTGTGTGTGGGAGAGCAGCTTGTTGGTGAGTAAATTCTATAGCCTCTCTCTCTCTCTCTCCGTCTGCTTTTTGCATATATGTAGTGTGTGTTCTGTATGCCTTACCTAATTTACAACAGTGGATAAAAACTGAGACCACAAGCAGGCAATGAGCGAGTAGCGTGATCATTCACAGTGGAATAGCTTCCATAAGGATAGGTCTGGAGACAAAACATTTAAAAGTTCCCTGAAGATGAGGCATGTCAGGGCCAGCAACACAAGTCTTCATTACAGGAAGGTGACTGCCCAGGGAAATGAGCAACAACTAATAAAAGGTCTAACCTAGTAATAAAAAACTTTACATATCATGTCATATACTTGCATTTGAGAGTAATAGAGATGCAGCAAGTGTGGTGTCTATGCAATCTCTTTGGCAGAATTACCTAAAGATTAGAAAAAAGAATGAGAAGTCAGGATTCCTACCTAGATACTAAAGCAGATGATTGGCTTGCTGTGTGATCTTAGGCAACTCACTCAGATAAAACTTTTCAAACTCAGATACCTAAAAATGGGGATGAAATCCTCGCTCTTTTTGTAGGCGTACAGATAGATAAAATGAATTTAATTAACTATTAGAGTATGACTTAGTCAATATTGTATATTTGTTCTTTATTATCATAACTATAGTAACTCTGCAATTCTGTTTAATAGACATTAATCAATTCTATATTGTAACTTTGGAACTCTATCTTGAATAATGTACTCCACTTTGTATTCACAATAAAACTTTGTTTAGGTTCATACTGTGTAATTTCATTCAGATGTGTGGAGAAAGTGTGTAAATGAAAGGGTGTGTGACTGAATCAGGCTCCCAGCCTGTGCTGATGAAAAGCAAATACCACCTTCGTGATGAAACAACCTAGATAAACTGCTGAAAAAAAAACCAAGGAGGATCTGCCCCCGAAAGACAAAAGTATAAACAAGGCAAGATGAAAGTCATATTTGCGAGTGCTGATGATCAGTAATCACACAGGAGCCTTAAGGCAGCATGACGCAGCAAGATCCATAGACTTAAATGAGACCGTGTGTGCGTGTGTGTGTGTGTGTGTGAGAGAGAGAGAGAGAGAGAGACGGACTGCTTTTTACTATTCTTACTTTTACAATAAATGTGGCATATTGCCTTGTCCAACTTAATAAGATCCTGCTAGTCTTTTCCTTTGTAACACTTTGAAGGGAGTGGCAAAGCTTCTATTGACTTTAATGGAAGCAGGATTTTACCCAACATAGGTAGCACCTTCATTCATATTTAAGCTCTTTAAAATTGTCTGGTTTTCAGCTGTGCTGAGGTCTCAGCTCCCATTCCCCCACCAACTTCTATATGGCTTTAGCAGCCTAACTTTAGGCACAAAAATTTGAATATTTTGTTTTAAATCATCTCTACTTGAGATTACCCACTAAATGTGGAGATTATATATCTATTGCACAGCAGTTTTGTAAAACCAAATGTTTATAAAGAACTTTGAAATCCACTGGGGAAAGGAGCTAGAATTGCAAAGTACAATTATGAACATATTTCAGGTCTTTTTCTCTGAGTAAAGAGAAGGCTTCTGCACTCTCCAGCATCTTCCCCCTTGGCAATGATTTAAGTGTAGGCAGTGGTCATAAACAGGAAGTGCCTCCTCCAATTTACAGCTGGTGATACCACCTGTGCCTGTCAAATTCCAGCCAAAACAAACCTCCTCATGCCCACTTGCAAGGAAGGGCAGAGGATCCAACAAAGACAAGGCAGAGTCAGAGGGCATGTCCATACACGTTTTAAATCGAAATAACACTGGTTATTTCAATTTTAAAACATTTATGTCCACATGAAGTTTCCTTATTTTGAAATAATGAGCTCCCATATTTTGAAATAAAGAAAATCTTTTTGATATAATAAAACTTAGTCTGAGATCGAAATGATGGTTATCTCGAAACTGTGGTTTCGAAATAACCCCATGTGGCTCTGTTATATCAATATGACCTACATATGACAACTGACATTCCTCCCGAGAAGGAGTCTCACCCCCCTCAGCACCCTGGCCAGGAAGGGAGAGGAGGTACAGGGGGTCCCACCCCCACCTCCAGCTGGCCAGGTGGCGCAGGCAGGGAAGCCCACGCACCTGGCTTTCCATCAGAGGGTAGGGGTGCTGGCACTCCCGGCTTGCGGGGCTTGCCGGCTGCCAGCAGGGTGGGGAGTCCAGGAGCCGGCGCACCCCACTTGCGGGGCTTGCTGGCTACTGGCCAGGCAG
>ML681986.1:205241-289631 GCA_007922195.1 Podocnemis expansa | reverse complement strand
GGCTTGATGGCTGCAGGCCGGGCGGCCGGCCCAAGAGCCGCAGAGCCACGCTTGCTGGGCTTGCTGGCTGCTGGCCAGGCGGTGGGTCTGGGAGCCGCCGAGCCCTGCTTGCCAGCTGCTGGCCAGGTGGTGGGTCCGGGAACTAGTGCGTCCTGCTTGCAAGCCCGGCAAGCAGGGTGCGCCGGCTCCCCAACCCCCCTGCCCTGCCAGCAGCCGGCAAGCTCTGCAAGTGGGGATCAGCAGCTCCCAGACCTGCCGCTTGGCCAGCTGTGGGGAAGTGTGGGTGGGGAGCCTGGCACCCCAGCTTCACTGCCCCCACTGTCCTTCAAGCAGCGGGGCATGCGGGGTGCCCCATGGTCCTTCCCCCACTGCCCAACCAACAGGATGCATGGCGCGGGGGATCCTTGCCCTGGGGGCTTTTTTCCCCTGCCTGGCTCTCCAGGTGTTGCCACACCTCCCAAGGTGCCCCTCTCTCAAATTGAACTAGGAAGTTCTGTTTCCGGACATGCTAGTTCAATCTGGGTTTTTTCATCTGGACATGTTAAATCGATTTTACATAAATCAATTTAACTATTTTTCGATTGATTTGGTTAAATTGATTCAAGTAGAATTGATTTAACTGGCTATGTGTGGAAACAGCCAGAGAGAATAGTGGAAGTAGTGGTTCTAGTTTAAGCGTTGACTTTTTCTGGAGGCTTGCTGCTTTTTACTAGTGGGATGTTTTCTCTTTCTTTGTAAATACAGTGGCACTGCCCACTGAGAGAAACTGATTCTGTGACACATTGGTTGAGGGATGCACTTAGCAGTCTACACTAAAAATTTACATTGGCATAACTATGTCAATGGCAGGGCTTCGCCTGTTGACATAACTACTGTCTCTTGCAGAGGTGGATAAACTATGCCAATGGAAAAACTCTCCCATTACAGCTGCAGAAATTTAAGTGTAGACCTGCACTTATTTACTGCTTAAGGGGTTGGGTTAGGGTCTGCTAGGACAAAGAACATAATTAATAAAGGGTTTTATGAAACAAGATTGAACTTAAAGGTCCCAGACCCTGGAGGGATCACGGGGGGGGGGGGGTATGCTTAATAGTTTCTTCCTCCTTCGGTTCCCTCAGGAAGGGAGGGTTTACCACAAGGCTTACAAGAAATTAGCCAACTAGTAATGTAATAATGGTAAGGTGAAGGGCAAGCTGGCTATAGCATGTGCACATACACAAGTAAGCATGGGTGTAGATTGGTAGTATATTTTATCCCTCTCCCTTACTGTTAGTTTGTTGCTCATCAGGAGTATGAGCTCTTTGGAGCAGGAATTGTCTTATTAGTTGCTCTGATAGACGAGCATATTGAGGGTGCTATCACCGTACAAATAAATTATAATAAAAATAGAAGTCTTGACTAAAGCTGGGCCAAATTTTTTTGCTGAAACTTTTTTCCCCCAAAAAATGCAGGTTCAGCAACACCAAAATAATCAATAATTCATGACACTTTTGCTGAATTTTTCCCCTTCCTGGGGAAAGATCTAGAAAAAAGTCAAAGTGGTTTGATTTGGTATTTTTAAAATGAAATGTTTTGATTTTCCAGTTCAGAATGGCTTTTCCTTTTGAAGTTTCTTTCAGTATTGTGCAGAAAAGAAGCCCGTTCAAAATCAAAACAAAATGTTTAGTTTGAGGTTGATCAAAACACTTTGCTTGACCCTATGTTAATTTTTTTAAACCCTTTTCATCAAAGGAAGAATTATGAAACATTCAGTTTTGAGTTGCTCCATACTGATTTTTTGGTTTTGATTATTCAAGATTTGCCAGCAAATTGAAAAAATCGTTTATTCACCTAGTTCCAGTCTAGATTATTTATCATAATTCAGTATCCTGTGGTTCTTTTCACAACTATAGGAGTGTTGCACTCCATATCCTAGAGATTGCAATTTGAGGTACCTGCATTCTGCTTGCTTAAATCCTCTATAGTTTTAATCAGCTATGGCAATCTTCCTGACTGCTCCCTAGCAGGCAAAATTGCTGCACACCCTTAAACAGTTCCTTCAGTGCACCCTAGACCTGCGCATCAGCGCTAGCTGAAGTGATTCCTGGAGCTTCTACAATAACAGTTTATTTATTATTTTAACAAATCACTTGTCTCATGACTGATCCAGTATGGGGTGGTATAACCTTGTCTCACTTAGGGAACCAGAAACTCAAGGTAATGTGTTCTTTAGGAAGATCATACAAAAGTTCAGCTGAAACCAATATTAGAAAGGAAAGTCAGGCTCCTGACATTTATGTATTTAGCAAGCGACCCTTCCTGAATTCCAAAGTGAGATAGTTCAGACAGAATTAATAGACACACATTGTTAAAAGTCTAATTAATTCTTGGTGTCAATGTTCCAGGTATTCAAGCTGAACTACATATATTAGGGTGCAATTCTGCCCCTAGTGACAAAAATCCTATTGATTTTATAGTGCTGGATCAGGTGCTTAAGGCCTGATTTTCAGATTTACTGAGCCCCTGCACCTCCTATTGACTTCATCAGGACTCATGGATACTCAGCTCCTCTGAAAGATCAGATTCCAGATACTTTGTTGGACACCCAAAAACTAGTGTACACTTTTTTAAATTTTGTCCATAAGAACAAAGGAATTGCCAGACTGGATTAAAGCTGAAGTCCATATAACCCAAACCCAGTATTCTCTTTCTGCCAGTGGCCACTACCAAATGATTCAGAGAACCTCCTCCATCTTGGTCTCTGATAATTAGATACTGGCTTAGACCCCAAAGCATGAGTTTTAATGTCCCTTCCGAAATCCTATTATCATTCATTATACTTCTGGATATTCTTGATAAATTTCCAATCCATTTTTTAATCTTGCTAAATTCTGGTCTCTGTACCATCTTGTGACAGTGAGTTTCACAGTGTAATTACACATTGTATGAAAAAGCATTTCCTTTTTTTCCACTTTTGAATTTCCCACTTTTTCTGTCCTTGAATGTGTTATGAGATGGGGAAACAGAAGCTCTAGATATTCCTCTCTAAACTATTATTTTTAATGTCTACTTTTATTTGTGGTTTTTAAGGTAAACAATCCCAATCTTTTTAATCTCTCTTCACAGCAAAGTTGTTTCAGGCTGGTCTCATCACTAGTCTCTAAACAGCCTCTAGTCCTCCAATATTTTCTCAGAGGGGGTGACCAATACTGTCCACAGTATTCTAGATAAAACTGCCCCATTAATGTATAGAAAGACATTATAACATTCTTTAGGCATCCTAACAATTTTGGTTTTGACCACAGCTGCAGACAAAGCAGAGATTTTCATCTAACTGTCTACAGTTATGCCTAGCTTCCTATCTGGCATTGATATAGCTAATTTGATACCATAATGCCTATAATATGCATAATTTAGCCATAATATGCAAATGCCCACTTATATCAACCATGCAAACTTAGCACTTGGGGGGAAATAGACATCAGTCTAGATCACTGTTTTTCAAACCATGGGTTGGGACCCAGTATTGGATCACAGAGTTGCAGGTACTGGGGGCAGTGCTCCTTGCTGCTGTTACTGGAAGAATAGAATAGGTTAGAATAAAAAAAAAACAACAAGGTGTTGTGTGGCACTTTAAGACTAACAGATTTATTTTTTGCATGAGCTTTCATGGGAGAAGATCTCACTTCCTCAGATGCTTCAAAGATGGGTGAACTTACAGAAAGGAATGAAACTAAATGCAAGGGGGTGTAAAACACAGGATCAGGTCATACAGAATCATAGGGTTAGAAGGGACCTCATGAGATCATCTAGTCCAACCCCCTTGGATTTGAACCCAGGACCTTCTGCAAGTAAAGCAGATACACTAGCCACTACACTACTTGCAGGACTTGTACATTGCTGAAAAATGTAATTGTTTTACCACAAGCATAAATTATCTTTTTCAGCTAAGTCCCACAAAATAAAGTTTGAAAGCCACTGGTCTAGATGGCTGTAGGATCTGAGACACCTTCAGAAACCAAGTTATAAGAAAATATGATAAATAAAGTGATTCAGGACTTACTGTGAATTCAAGATAAAAATTTAAGAATTAGTACACTGACAGATTGGGAGACAATGTATGGCCACAGCTCAGGAGCCATTTAACATTCCGGGATGAATTAGCAGGAGTATTGTAAGTAAGGGATGAGAAGTAATTCTTCCGCACTACTCTACCCTGATTAAGCCTCAGCTGGAGTACTTTGTCCAGTTCTGGGCACCACATTTCAGGAAAGATGTGGACAAATTGGGGAAAGTCCAGAGAAGAGCAAAATGAATGATTAGAGGTCTGGCACACTTGATTATGAGGGAAGATTGAAAGATCTGGGTTTGTTTAGAAATGAGGAGACTGAGAGGGCATATGGTAACAGTTTTCAAATACCTAAGGTGTCACAAGGAGGACAGAGAAAAATTGTTTTCCTTAACTGCCAATGATAGGACAAGAAGCAATGGGCTTAAATTACAGTAAGGGAGGTTTAGGTTGGAAATTAGGAAAAAATTCCTAACCATCAGGGTTATTAATCACTGGAATAAGTTGCCTAGGCAGGTTGTGGAATCTCCATCAGTGGAAGTGTTTTAGAGCAGGTCAGACAAGCACCTGTCAGGGATGGCTCAAGAGGGTACTTGATCCTGCCATGAGTGCAGGGACTGAACTCGATGACCTTGCATGGTCCCTTCCTGATTCTATGAACAGACATTTTATTTGTGGCCTGGAATCTGACTGATGCATTTAGGACCTTGTTTATTTGGGGAGAATGGTCCTGAATTTAGTGGGGAAATGACCACGTGGTTTAGCAATAACAGTGAGTGGGTCAAGTAAATATCAGAGAATTCTAGGAGAAAGTGAATCAGAAAAAAAAATGAGAAAAGAGGGTTGTGGTTGTAATTTATCTACTGTAGGTCTTTTTGATAGATATCATACAGAAAAATAGTTAAGTCGAAAGTTCATGCCTCAGCTCTGGGACCTGAATTGAATGTTCATTGGCCAAAAAAAAAAAAAAAAAGAAAAGGCCAGAAAGGATAAGAAACCTCAGTCCTCAGAAGAGTTATAAGTGTGGCCCTTAATAAGTCTGATCTGTGTTCTGCATTTGATGATTCCAAAAGATCAATTTCAGTGCCCACCAGTGTCTGCTTCCTCTCCAGGTCATTTGCCAGCTAGACTTTTATCTTTAAATTCCCATCTTGCTGGCCATGTCTCAGGTCAGATTCAACACTGAAAAGTCTGACAACTGTTACAAAACAAAAACCTATTCAGTCTTATAGGAATTCAAATTCAGTTCAGCTCAAACCTCAAAAGATGGCCCCACTATTATTACAAATGCAACTTTAGATTCCCCTGGTACCATGAGAATAGCTGGCAGGCAATAACCTACTGGACGGTTCATATGCATCTAGAATCATCTAATTGAAATTATGGTTCCACTCAAAAGCATTTTAGCTAGTTATTTTCATTCTAAAAAATACATATAGAAAGAGGACAAAAGGATCAGAATAAAAAACAAAAAGACTTTTTGATATTGCTTTACCCAATCTGCTTCATCAGTGTTTCCCTCTTTTTAATGCTTGTCTTCTATTTCATTTCCCACACCCAGAATAACCTCAAAGCTGTTTCTTGGATAACCTTTATTCTTTTTGCCAGGGATTTTGCTGAATAGGCCCATTTGGTTACAGCAAGCATTTACTAGTCTCTGTTTGAAAAAGTACATTCCTGCTGTCTGATCCTATAATTATCTGAATATGAATTCGTAGTGGGCAGGTTCTCATCTTCCAATTCAGTTTTTATTTTATAAAGACAAAGAAAAAAAGAAACTTTTCAGCCTCACGAATCTAAAAACCTTTTGATCTTTAGTGTTTGGGTGTTTTTTCAGTTGAATACAGTAGTGACAAACAAGCATATGAGTGACTGACAAGCCAGCTTGCAAAGACTGATAAACACGGGTATCTAAAATTAAAAAAAAACACTCAATGTTTTTCTCCTCATCACATGGGAAAATTTCCTTGTCAATATTCATAAGGCTGCCACCCTCTCTTCTTTCCAATCCTTCTATAAAACGTACCTCTGCCATAATTTCTGCAAATCACTCCCATCTGGCATTAGTTAGGCAAGTGGCAAGTTGTGACTGCTTATCTGTTCAACTTTGATTGTTTTATTGTTATCTCATCCTTTCAACCTACTTCCACCAGATTTGACTGTTAAATCCACCTATAGTGTGCTGGCTGACTAACCAGATTCTCAGTTATCCAGTGGAGGGGCTATCTTGTCCCATCTTGTCACCTGATTTATTAGGATCCAAGGCAGAATGAATAGGCAGTATACCCTTATGACCCCAAGTAGGGATGCGGGGCAATTCCTCCTTGTCATTCTGTGACAGAGGCCACATCCCAGCACTGTCACATCTGTGCAGGCAGGCTCAAAGCAGGGAACTAACTCTCAGGCAATGAATACGTTTTGGCCTATTTCCAAAGGGGCAGCCAGGTTAGTCTAGGTCAGCAAAACAAACAAGGGCTATGTCTACACTAGCCAATTAGTCTGTGTCCACACTAGGCTTTGCCTAGTTCGAACTCAGAAATTTCTTAGTTCAAACTAAGCAATGCTTAGTCCAAACTAATAAGTTCGAGTAGTTAGTCTGGACCAAGTGCTTAGTGCAGACTTTTAAGTTCAAACTAGTGCAATGTAGACACAGACTAATGGCTTAGTTTGAACTTTTTTAGTGCACACTAAGCCATTAGTTTGAACTAGCCATGTTTCCTAGTTCAAACTAAAACATTAGTTCGAACTAGGATGTGCAGCTAGTTCAGACTAAAAAGCTGTGGTTCGTCCAAACTAGCCTGAAGTTAGTTCAGACTAACCTTGGACTTTTTTACTTCGGACTAGCAAATCTGAACTAAAAAAGCAGATGTAGACATAGCCAAGGAGTCATGTTAGTCTTTAGAAGTGCCACAGAACTCCTTGTTTGTTTTGGCCTGTGTCTGTGAAGGCGCAGGTCTGTTTACCATGCAAGTTTATGATTCAGTGCATGCTTATTATTACTGTACAACCTCAGAGCCTCAGTCAAGAATGTAAGATCCATTGTGCTAAGTGCTGCACGCAGACAAATAACCAAAAAGACAATCCCTGCTTGGACAGCTCACAATTACATTCCAGACAAAAGGCAACAGGTGGACCATGCAGACAAATGAGGGTAGGAGGGGATTGGGAGTAAGGAAGATATGGTTACAGTCTCTACAGAGAGAGTTTTACTGACAAGCAAAAGTTTCAGGTAACCGTTTCCCTACACACAATTTTTATATCAGAGTGAAAGTGCCTAAGCAGGTCTACATAGTCACAAATCAAATACACCTACAGCCTATTCAAAGAGCTTCTCCAAAGAACAGAAAAATCAATACATAATTATAACTGCACAATGATCCTTTTCATGCTTCTTTATTTAGTCTCAAATAGCATTTCATTGACCATTACACAATGTCATTTTGTTCTGGAAATCAGCAGCCAGTTTTCCAAAGACTGCAAAATATTTGAACTTTTTAAGACACTGACCCACCAATGGCTTAGATTTCTGGCACATAGTAATGTCAGGATTCTAGTCCCACACCAGCCACACCTTTGAATTTTGGTGGGGTTGCATACTCACTCTGGGCCAGGTCTCTTGATTGAGGGCACTCAGCAGCTTTCTGAAGGAGCCACAGTCTCTGGTCTCAGTCCTCTGGTCGAGTTTCTCTGAATGCTCACTGCTTCCAGGGTCTCGGGCACAAGTAGACAATTTAGAATCAGGAAAAGAAAAATCAAGGAAAAAGGAAATATAGTCAGTCCCAGCAGGCTGCTGTTATCTCTTCCTCCAGAAGAGCCTTTGACAGCCTGCAGGCCAGCTCATAGTCTGCTGGTTCACCAGCAGAAGAATATTTTACAGCCCCATCATGTACCAGTTATGGCGTGGCTCAAGAGCTTATACACATCAGCTGCATTCAGTGTAAGATCTTTTAATGCACTGACAGCCAGGTATGGCTGCCACTTGAACAGTATAATACAGTTTTGCATTCTATTACACCTCACCTTTTAAGCTGTATTTTCCTATCTACCATTTACAATATTTACACTATCATGCTGTCTTTGACATTCAGTACATACCAGTTTGTTTATTAAGTGTCTCTGAATTGTATTGGTTTTCTAATTACGTGACCCAAATGCATAACAACTTGGTCAGTAGCCTGTCCATTGGCTGCAATGATTGGCTGTGGTCAGTTTGGACTCTGCGTCCTCTCCTTGTTCTGCCTCTGCCTTCTGTAGTGTTTGTTCACTTGATTCTTCTTTCTGAGGAATGCACTGTAGATGTCAAGGCTTTCTAGTGAACTTTCCATGGTTGCTTTTAATCACAGATGATCACTGGGCACTGAATTCTTTTTCCTTATGACTGCTGGAGTGGTCCATCCTTTTTCTCCCTCCAGGAGTTCTCTAAATGAGTGATGTCTGGTGTAAAAATGCTTACAAGCTCATTTAGGCTATGTTCACACATAAACTGTTATTTTGAAATAAGTTATTTCGAAATGAATTATTTCAAAATAAAGTCCTTATTTCGAAATAAGTTAATTCGAATTAAGAAAATGTTACTTCGAATTAAGGGAAAGCCTGCTATTGAAACGGCTGTTATTTCAAAATGGTTATTTCGAAATAAGGCCATTGGGACATGTTTTGAAACAGTTGTGTCCGAACACTGTTGTTTGGAAACAACCATTTTGAAACAACAGCTATTTTGATTTCCTGTTAGGTTTTACTGTTTCAGAATAACGGCCGTTATTTTGAAACAATGGGACCTGTTGTTTCGAAATAACAGTACGTCGTGTGGACGTAAGAATTTTTATTTAGAAACAACGGGTGTTGTTTCGAAATAAAACTGTCGTCTGAACACAGCCTTAGTCTTTTTTATCTGATATGGCTATTCTCTGCATGTCTGGTCTCTTTGGAGAGAAGTTCTTTTCCAAAGCTGAAACAGTAGTTCTCAGTTGTCTTCCCATCAGGCGCTGTATAGCCAATAGCTGCTATCAGTGTTGATCTGTAACTCAGAAGATCAAGGAATGTATCATGCTGCTGCAGGATTTTCTTGGTTGTCTCACAACAATCTCAGCCCTCTATTCACTTGTGTGCAGTGTGGACTGCTAGTAATATGCTCAAAATCATGTATTATTTGGAGTGACTTAAATTCTGCTGAAGTGAATTGTGGTCTATTATATATCACTAGTTGTTCTGGAATACTGAAATGAGAAAAAAATGCACTTTCATTTCCCAATAACTCTGTGAGTATTATGTCTTTCAAGTAGATTATTTCTGTATATGTGGAAAAATAAGTAATAATATCCTCTGAACTCACAGAAATCTGCAGCTAGTCTCTCCCAAGGCCTGTCTGATAGAGGTGTCACTAGTAAAAGTTCTTGGTGTTGTTTTGATCTACAAGTTCTGCAATGTCCACATTCAGAGATTTTATTCTTTATGTCCTTGCTGATGCCTAGCCACCAGATTGACTGGTTAGCACATTCACAGCATTTAGTTAATCCTTGACATCCTTCATGGATAAGGTTTAGGATTTCTTCTCTTGTTTAATTTGAAATGATATTATATATTGAAATTATATTGCAAATTCCCTTTAATCATCAGTCCATTTGACTCACTTAATTGTACATATGTTACAAAGTAGTAGCATGTTACATCATTAGTGTCTTTCAGATATTGGATCAGCCTTCCCTAATTCGTCATGGAACTTGCCCGTTCGTCAAGGTTGCTTTTTGTAGCTGGGTTAGTCTCTTTTCTGGTACTGGTCTATATCTCCACAGCATTCACATATATCTTAATATCATATTTGAGCTCATGGGTAGTTAAGGGCAATGGTGGACTCCATGAGTCTGTCTGTTACTACCAGGTTTTTTCCAGGAACATATTTAGCAATGCAGTTAAATTGTATTAACTTTAGCAATAGAGACCTACAAAATGTCTATATTTATGGCATTTAGACCATGTACTTCTGGACATGCATCATCTCTTGGTATATAACCTTTTCTACACCTTGTGCAAGTAATTGGTCCCTCTGAGCCTGGAAGCTCTCTTTCCTTGTCTCAGGGGTTTTATGATAATGGATTTTAACACTCAAGTGTGTATTTACAATATTTAAGCTTTGTATCTGGATTTTCAAATTTTTTAGATTGCTCTAGGTTTTGCTGTTCCACCAAGTCAGATTGCTTTGCACTCTGTATAGCTGTGACTAGGGTTAAATTTCTCTTCAGTTGTATCTGCTGTGAAAGGTTGTTATCTGCTAACCCTATAATCAGGGGGTGGGTACTGGGGGCAGGGGGTGGATTTTGGGGGTGGGTATTGGGGGCTGGGGTAGATTTTGGGGACAGAGGAGTAAATACTGGCAGCAGTAGCTGGGGTGCCGGAGGGGGGGCTTACCCCATGTGGGAAGGGGGGCCCACCCAATTAGGAGGGTTCTGGGCAGGGGTTAAAGAAAGGTGGAATACACCAGAACACCATGCTGGGCCCACTATTTTTAGGGGCTCAGCGTTCCAGGGCCCCTAAAATGAGAACATGGAGCCGAAATGCTGCGTTCTGGGGCCCACCATTGAAAAATAGCAGGCCCCAAAATGCAGCATTCCGGGTCCATGTTCTATTTTTAGGGGCGTAAATGGTGGGCCCCTAAAACTAGAAGGCCCTGGAGCAGCGCTCCGCCATGTTCCAGTGGGCAGGGGCTGGGGGCAGGGGCTAGGGGCATTACTTGGGGCTCAAACCCCACTCAAAACCCCTCCCCTTCCACTCTTCTCCCCCAATGTGGGGACTGCAGCATCAGTCCCAGATGCAGCACCGCCAGGACCTGGGGCCTACCACCCCCACCTCCCCAGCCGAACCGTCGGTGAGTGTGGGGGTGGCTGGCTCGTCCTGAGGGGGGATTGGGGGCAGGGGGTGGGGTGTTGGCATGGGGGGGCTGGAGCTGCAGCCCAGGTGGGCCCACCTGCATGGGAGGGGGGCCCACCAGCGCAGGAACGTTCTGGGTCCCCCAAATTATACTTTAACCCCTGGTTCCGGGGCCCGCTGAATTATACTTTAACCCCTGGATTTGATAACTATCTTTAACTACTTGAAGAGGTACCCCAAAGAGGAGGAAGCTAGGTTATTCTCAGTGGTGACAGAGGACAGAACAAGAAGCAGTAGTTTCAATCTGAAGTTGTGGAGGTTTAGGTTGGATATTAGGAAAAACTTTCTCATTAGGAGGGTGGTGAAGCACTGGACTGGTTTGCCTATGGAGGTTGTAGAATCTACATTTTTGGACACTTTTAAGACTTGGCTGGATAAAACCTTGAAAGGGATGATTTTTGTGGGAGTAATCCTGTTTTTAGGAGGGGTTGGACTAGATGACCTCATGAGGTCCCTTCCAGCCCTACTATTCTATGACTCTATGATAATTTTTGTGACTGCAAAGTCAACAGGTTTAAAGATATGCTACACTTGCTTCCCCATAACATAAATTTAAGAAAATATCTATATATCTCCAGTTTCTTCATAGATTTTTTTGAATTCAAAATCTTGCAAAATAATGCTTCCAGTCTCTCCCATGTGAAGATTTGTTAAAGCTAAAGTTTTGGGGGGCATTGAAGAATGGCATCTTGATGAGATCCTGGAGTCTTTGCTGATGTTTTATTTCTGGTTCTGTTCTTAGTTTTGTACCCCTTTGGGGTCTTAAAGAGCATGGTTCCTTTAAATCTTTGCCCTGTAAGGGAGGGACTGATTGGTCTGGAAGGAGGGTGTGGAGCTAGAAGAGAAAAGCTGCAGCCAGAGGTCCAGTCAGAGGAGCCACCAGAGAAGCAGCAGAGAGGCCCTGCCTGTGTAACCTGCTAGGGTGGGCTCAAATTCATTCAATTGCCCCTCTCCAGTGCCTCACAGAGAAAACCCCTGATGAAAGCAACTGGAGAGCCAGGATCCAGTTGTTAAAAGGACTCACAGCGAAGACTGCTCAGAGTTTCCATCCCACATTAAACTATTACTCAACAGAAACGTAACAATGAACTTTATTAACTAACTAAACACACCTTATCCTAAGGAACCATAATACTTTTAAACAAAACAGTAAGAAACCCAAGAGTCCCAAAGTTCAGGTGGAGTCACCCTTATCTCAATTGCAGTCTTTTAAGCCCTTGGGGCTTGAATGCAGAACGAAAGCAATCCTCATCCTCTCTAGCTGCAGGAATCTTCAGGCAGATGCCATGCAGTCCTTTCTTCCTCCTGTGTAGCCAGCACCATGCAGTCAAGTCACTGGCCATCCAGCTCTCAGTTCCACTGCAGACAACTCCCCTGCAAAGCAGTCGAAAGCTGGGAGAAAACATCCTGCAGTCCACTCCTGCTCAGCTCCTTTCACTGAGTCCCTTAGCCAATGTCCTCTGCAGCTCTCTGTTTGCTCCTCTCCAGGCTTCTCTTCTCAGGCTTCTCCCTGGGCATGTAACTCCAGCAAAACAATACAATTTCTGGAGCATGCTCAGTGTGCTCCCTCACCCTCTTACCAGAAGTTTCTGGTTTCTGGGCTGCAAAATCTGCCCAGCAACGTAACCCAGCCATAAGGGTCCCTAAAAAAGATTGCACCTATTTAGGCACATGGGTTACACCTGCAGCCAGGGAGGACAGAACTGCTTACCCGGGACACCCAGGACAGTAATCACAGGACACTGTATTGGGGGGAGTCGCCCAAGGACAGAGCTGGACCCAGTGACTGGTCTCCCAGAGCTGTGGGGCCATGAACACCGGGCCTGGGACTTGGCCTGGACTGAGGGGGAGGCTGCAGCTAGTTAAGTGGGGAGGGTGTCGCTCTGTGATCGTAGAGAGCCACGGAAGAGACATCAGAGGGTTTTTACTGGAAAAGTTCCTGGCTCCGAAGACAACCAGGAAAACACTGGACTGGAGCTGTGCTGGTACTCCTGAACTCAGGGTGCAGACACAGAGCTCACTGTCTGCCCTCAGCCTGCGGCACTGCTAGGCCTGCCGGGCCCTGGGTTAGCTGTTACCCGCTATTACTACTGCCCCATCTCCTCTGTTGGTTTCTTCTTCACCCCTCTGTAAATAAACCTTCCCCATTCCCATAATCCCTGGGCTATCCCAGTGTGTATGTGGTCATTCTGGGAGATTTGGAACAGGTGCCCCTAGTGCAAAGGGACTCTCCCTGCTGTGTTCCTGTGCATGGCCGTCCTTGGCCGGAGCTGCCTGCAGGGCAGACTCCATCTTGGCCACAAGGGTATTACAGTTTACTCCTGCCACCATGTACCAGTATGGTCTGGTCACACAGCTTGCTTATACACAACAGATGTATTCAGTAGAGTAGAAGATCCCTAATCACCTACAGCTGAGATTTATTTCGATAAGGCTTTCTATACACAGTTCCACCTAGTGGCTGACCAGTATAATACCACACAACTGCGCTTGTTTTTTTGACCAGTATAATACAGCTTAGCATTCTATTACAGTCTTCTTCACCTGGGGGCACTTGGACCTTTTTATAGGCTTTTCTCTGTCAGGCAACTCCCTGAGACCTCAGCTTTCTGCTTTCCTCTCAGAGCTGCAGACTACTGAGTTGTATTTCCCCCCAGCCCTTGAACTCCTTCTCCATCCCTGACATGAGTTGCAGGTGCCAGAGGATGGGGTAACTCCATCCCAAAGCCATTCCATAACACCTTTCTACCTCGTGCAGAGTTCATGCCCAGTTATGGGTGATTATTGTAGGCAGGAAACAGTTGCTACCTTTGAGGTAGAAAAACGCAGGGTGTTGAGGACACTCCGGAGTCCAGAAAACTGGATGGCTGGCAGTGTTCACTGAGCACCCCTACAGATTTTCCTGGAAACCTCCCACAAAAGAATGGGAAAATCTGGACAGGTAGCAACCCCGAAGCAGGGCTAAAGTTTAATTTGAACTGAAATTTTCTGGTGGAAGTTTGCCTCAGGCTTAATATTTCTGGAAAATTCCAGCTAAAATGATTCAGTCATTTCCAAGAACAAAGCTAGGGGAAATATGTTGCAGTACCCAAGTTAAAAAATTCTGGCTGCATTTTCTTAGTATCCCATAATTTGGAGATACTTTAGTATCCCATAGTTTGGAGAGAGCCCGTATTTGTAGTTTGGCCAGGGAATAGCCTTTGTGTCAGGGATGTACCTTTGCCAGCCTGCTGACAATCTACCCACATTTGGTCAAGTTACAAGATTTTGTAGAGACTTGTTAGAGTTTTGCAGTTTAATTCACCAAAGATTCCAACAGAATTGAGCATGCTTCAGCCTGGACCTGAACAAGGCTCTCTGCAATTTCAGTCAGGGCTGCTGCAGCTTGGGGTTGGGTCCTTGTCTTGATCTAGGCCAGGGCTCTGCAATGGTGGGTTACTTACCAGTAACCATCCTTCTTCGAGATGGGCTGCTCGGATCCATTCAGTAACAGGTGTCTCGAAGAAGGACTAGTAGTCACCTATTACTGAACGCATCCAAGCAGCGCTCGAAGAACGGTGGGTTACTTACCAGTAATCGTCCTTTGAGATGGACTGCTCAGATCCATTCAGGTCCCTCCCCCCATCCCCGCATCTGAAGTTGGCAACTCCTAGGAACTGGGGAGGGATCAGGAGGCGGCCATATATAAAGCCTCTGGGTGGCGTGGGGGGCGGTGGCCACCTGCCCTCTCCTGACAGGCTAGGACAAAAGTAATACTACTACTAGCTGTGCTGATGGACAGCGGGTGGAGTTGGCTCTTCCACCTTCAGCACAGCAACACCCCAGAAGGGTATAGGCCCAGCGAGTAAGGTCCTTACAGGGACTAAGAGACCAGTTAGGGCTCTTGCCCTGGCAATGGAGTCCTCAATATAGGGCCAACCCCGAGCAAAGGGGAGGTCCAATCCACTCAAGCCAATTAGCGTGCATGGGTTGGACGGACTAAGTCACCTTTCACCAGGGATTTGTATCAGTGCAACACGACTAACATGGAGGACGTTGTGTTCAATTGCTGTACCTGAGGGTCTAGCTTGAGGCATGAAGGCCAGAGGGTAAATCTTCTGGCCATAGAACACTTCAGTGTAAACCTTACGAAGAATCCGGAAGCCTTAGCGATACTGGGCTGGTCATGATGGTCACTACCCACACAGAGAGCAATAAGAGGCGATAAAATATCATCCCTCCAACCAGCCACGCAAAGATACATAAGTCACATGCCCAAAGGGGTGTGTGTATTTGGTATACCGTTCAACCCACAAGGGAAAAGGCTAGCAGAATTAAGCAAGAAGATTCCAGAGGCAGAAACTTCGAGCTGATTAAGGGGGAAGTAAAACTGGCAGAGGTGGTGCGATTGGTGCCACATAGCATATCAGCCCTGTAGTCCCTGGGCTGACCGGGGGGGGTGAGATGCGACACCAAACCTCCAGTGGTGTTACAGTGTCCTGACCCGGGAGACTTCTTACGTCTCAGAAGAAATACTCCAGACCCATGAGGTGCTTGCAAGCCAGCAAGGTGGGCTTTAGGGAGTACTGTTGGCCTTGGTTATCTTATGAAGCCTCAAAGAGTCAAATCTTCCTGTTGTCCCATCATGTTCCTCCTCAGATTCCACTACCAAGAAGACCATGTGGAGAAACGGAGGGAGCGAGTAAAACAGAATTTGCAATGCCTCCGACTAGACGCCTAGTTGTGACGACCCAGAGGCCTATGGGATTAGAAGTTACATTGATTTATATGACCCTGTGTGCCCGAGGGCACTGGCAGGTGTGATATGGGCCCCTAGCTACGATGCACCTAAGTGGGAGTCGGGGATGAAAGCTCGTAAGAGGGAAACTGACCCCTCCAAGTGATAAGGCTTAACCAAGGAGGCAGTGGTCTTCTCCAAAGACCATCTGGCAGGGATATGATGCTCACAAGGTACAGTTGGTGATTCCGCAGGTGTACCTTGGATATTTGGAGAATCTGACAAGGGCGACCAATGTCGTTATCTGGTCTTACCCAGGACAGAATTCCACCACTGGAAAATGACTATTTCCCGATTTTCCATGCAAGTCAGAAATCAGGATTTGGTAGATTAAGCTTTGTCAAGTAAGTAGATGGAGAAAGCCTTAACAGTCTCCCATGGTGGGGATATCATGCAAATGCTACCAATGGTTTCCAGACCTGGGGGGTCCTATGGAGGAAGACAAATCTTACCCGCCAGGCGCCCGGGCAACAGTGCCCTGGGCTAGCCCTGGGTGACCATGGATCTCTGGTCGTCCCAGGGAAATGGATGAATTAGGATATAGCCTGGTTGGGTAACGGCTATGCGTGGAACCCAACGGTGCGCAGCAAGTCTGTCGGTGAGCTATTGCGGCTGGATTGGCTAAGGGATAATTGGGAGGCATAAGGCGGGTTCCCCCCCCACGTCTGTCTGAAAGGGTGGGAGGGGGAGAGGGTAGTATTGCCTCTTCTCCCGTGAATCCCACTGACTTAGTTGATTCTAGATCAAGTATACAGAGCTGCCACTTCAGAATTGAGAAGAGGGAAGGGATCCCTGCTTCACGGTGGGGGGGGGCACTCAGTTCAGGGAACCCAAGCCCCCAGCAACCGTGATAACGGACACTTTGGACTCAGGTTGGGGAGGGGTGGAAGGGTACCACCACCTTCCGGGGAGAACGCAGCCTAATAGGGACTCCCTATCAAAGATATTCTGGAAAGATATAAATCAGTCCCGGAAAAGCAGAATGAATTCTAGTCCACTACAGGTTGTTTTCTCCATAGGGAGGGAAGGGGGAAAAACGAGGAACAAGGGAGAGATTCATGAACACGACTCTGCCTTAGTATCCCCCTCCAGGGCACAGAGCAGCGGGCAGTAAATGATACTGAGCGTCATAGTCCTGTCTAACAGGCAGGATAATTAAATAGGATTTATAGTCCTGGGGAGGTCATTAAGGACCTACTGGGACCGACTTAGGCACGCATACCTACTAGTTTTGTAGGGATGGGAAGGTGCCTGGAGGGTCCCTCCCAAGTTCAGGGTGCAGAAGCAGGTCCTACCAGTTGTGGGGCAGGTGGCGCACTGGCAAAGGGTTTTCCAGTCATCCGTTTGAGCACATATGTCTCCGCATACCGGAGGTGTCTATAGCATTGACTAGAGCTACTAGGTGATTCGCCCTTCGGCTTAGTGAAGGTCTTCCTAATGCCTTTAAGAGTGGGAGGGATCGCCAGCTGAAGCAATACCTTTGGGGGGGGGGCCGATGGGGGGGGCTTTTCTTCCCTTTCTCGTATTCTTTATCTGTGGCCTTTCTCCGATGATAGCCCTAAGGGCAGCAATAAATTGAGGACTGTCTGCGGGAATGAAGCCACAGTCTCGGGTTGGGTCATTAGTAATTCAGGCGGGCTTGGGTTACAGTGTTAGTGCCCTCCTTAAAATCAGAGGAGCAAGGTTAAGGACTGGCTCCCCTGTCCATGCTATAGAAATGTGGGGGGGGGGTATGATGGTCTAAGAAATTCCCCCTTTCTCTATTTAGAGGAAGGAAGGGAAAGAAATGCCACCTATCTTCTCTAGAGGTGGGCCGGAGCCGTGAGAATATCCTGTCTGTTGGGATCCCATGGTAAGGCAGTCACAGATTAACTAGAATAGGCTCCCCTTCCCTGCGGAGAAGGAGAAGGAAGAAGGGCCTTCTGAGCAGGCCCCAAGATGCTAATTGAAGGGTAATGGGGAGGGACTAAGTCCCTACCCAAGGCTCTTCAGGGGAAGGGCATGGGCAGGATGGGTCTTGAGCCTGTAGGCCTTATGTAGCCGGGGGGGGGGGCGTGGGAGGGGCCCCGATGGGAGGAGCTCGAGGTATTTTACCTCTCCCTTTGGGTCACGTGAGGTACCCACTACCACCAGGATCTCGGGCGGAAACAAGTCATCACCACCGAAGGGCAGGTCGAGTGCCACCTGTTGTGAAGCAGGGGGCACCCTGGCTTCCTTGAGCCAGGCTGCTCAACGGATGGTTATGGCTAAAGCCATGGAGCGGGCTGCCATATCTAGCGCGTCCTGGGCAGACAGAAGGTCGTCTTGGGACATTATTCTTCTCTCCTCCAGGAATGCATCATATTCTTCCTTGGCCTCTGGTGGGAGCAGATGTCTGAACTCTGTGAAGGATTCCCACACATCCAGCATGTATCTGCTGGTTAGGGCCTGGTTGTTTGCAACTCGTAGTTGGAAGGCCGAGGAGGAGTAGACCTTATGCCCTAGAAGTTCTAACTCCCTTGGCTCCCCTGATGCTGGGAGAGGGTCACTGGGGAGTTTACCAGGGCCTAACGCTATTTGTACCACATCCTGGGGTGGGATTGGGTGGTCGATGAGGGAGGAGAACTCTGATCCCGGGACTCTATACTTGAGGCCGGCCATGTCTGACACCAGGGAAATGGACCCGAGTTCTGCCATCGGGAGGAGACGAGGTCCCAAACACTGGGGTGAAGGGGAACCATAACCGGCTCTGCTGAGGAAAACACCAGCCCAAATAGGGTATCTGAGGAGGGCTCGGAGGATTGCACCTCCATCCCCAGATGGGCTGCGGTGCAGCACAAGAGGTCGAAGTGTGCTGATAGATTGCCTGTATATGAGCCTGGTACCGGGGAGAGAGTGGTACTGGGTGCCCGCGGTGGGACTGATGGCGATGATGGCTCGTGTGGGGACCATTCATGAGGGTGGAAGCGGAATGGGGATGGTGCCGAAACGCGGCACCGAGGCCGCTTGGAGCCCCTTGACAGACCTTCCTTGGGACTTGAAGAAGGGGAAGCTTCGCGTGATCCCCAAGGTGGTACCAGAGACGGCAAAGTTATATGTTGCCGTGGGGAAGGCTCTACAGTACCCGAGCCAGAAGGAGTAATGGGTGGCGGGGCTTGAGTACCCGGAGTCGGAGGGAGGGATGGAGAGCAGTGCCACTCATGATGCACCCAGGCCTTTGATATGAAGGCTGGCTTGCCCCTCCTAACCAGTACCGGGGAGGGAGGTGTGGGCAACAAAAGGAGAGCCCGTCCGGCCTCCACCGCCTCTGGGGTCATTGGGATCAGGAGCGACCCCGACCAAACTCGTGAGGAGCCCCTACCAGGAGAGACAGGGCTGCCCTTGTGAAGTAGCACCAGGGAAGAGGGTGAAATTCGACCCTGCAGTGCCAAGGGTGGCTGGTGCCGAGGTGGGCCCAGCACCGTCGGTACACAGCTGTGGCGAGCCTGCGGTACTGGAGGTGACTTAAAGTGGCACCTGGGCGGGCCCTGTACTGTCGGTACGGGGCTGTGGCAAGCCTGCGGTGCTGGCGGTGACCTTGAGCAGTGCCTGGGTGAGCCCGGTGCTAACAGACTGTGTCGGTGCTGAGGTACCAAAGTCGGTACCGAGCTCATCCTCCTGCAGTCTCTGTCATCAACAGTGCTGGGTGGGTCCCGGTGCCAAGCTGGCTTGTGGTGCCGGATGGGCTCCCGAAGCCTCAGGAGAGGAGTGCCAAGCCTATTTGGAGGCTAGGGCACGGTGCCTTTGTTCGCTATCCTTGATTGTCCTGGGTTTGAAGGAAAGGCATATGAAGCAGGTGGTGACCAAGTGGTTTTCGCCTAGGCACCAGAGGCACTTCCCGTGGGGGTCGTCCCGGGGGAAGGCCTTGTCGCACTCAGTGCAGGGTTTAAACCCTGGCATGGAGAGAGGTGGATTCCAATGTTGCGGACTGAAAGCTGGAGTCCTCTTTGGTGGAACTATGTCCACGAAAAGGTGCTCCCAATTGGGCTTGAAGCTCATACAATTGCGGACAGGCTGCTTGCTTTCGCAAGGAGTGGACGTTCCAGATCCGACACGTAAGGCGGAAGAATTGAAACTGGGGAGGGGTCCGGAGGGGGCTATATATATAGCCACTGGGTGGCGTGAGGGGCGGTGGCTGCCTGCCCTCTCCAAACAGGCTAGGACAAAAGTTTTTCTGACCAATCCAGCCCTCCAGCATGGAGACACTTATTACTGAATGCATCCAAGCAGAGCTTGAAGAAGAACCTGTGGTTTCAGAGCCACATGCGGCTCTTTGTCTGCCTCCTTGTGGCTCTGGGCTTTGAGCCTGTGACCCAGGCCTCCTGGGATAACCTTCTGAATGTGCCAAAATCAGGGCAAGCTGCAAATCCAGGGGCCAAACCCCTAAACCACTGATGGTTGGTACTTAAACCAGTCTCCCAGTCAGTAATGAAACATCCTCCTGATTGCCCGCTCTGGGCATCACCAAGCATAACAAAACAGAAACAGCCCCCTTACTGTTCCAATGGTCCCCTCTAGCCACTGGTTCTCTTTAAGAAATAGGTTCTCCCGACCCCAAAGGGCCAGCCACATCACCCAGAACAATATAGGCTTGGATCTTACCCAAAATACCACACTGCCAGCCAATCCTTTAGTAACTACAACTAAAGGTTTCATATAGAAGTAAAACAAATAAAATGAGAGATGTTAAAGGGTCAAAGTGAATCAGATATATACAAATGTTTTAGAGTCCATAGAAAGCAAATCCTTGAAGTATCTGTAGTTTGCAGGTTAGTACAACTCCTCTGATATGCACCCAGTGGCTGAGTGGGTTTTAGTCCTTTGTTCAGTCCCAGAAGAATAGTTCTCCTTTGAGCGCTGCTCACATCATTCAGTTACAGATGTCTGCATGCCGCAGCACACGGTAGCTTGGCAAGTCTTCAGCCTTAGCCTGTCAGGTCAGGGCATGTGGCCAACATCCCCTCTATGCCGCCACCAAGGCTATATAGGTGACCATGACCCTGACCCTCCCAGCTCCTTTTTCCACCCTCAGCGACAGTTTCAGATCAGCCAAGAAACTTGCGTAAACAAATGCCTGTCTTCTACCGCAAAATTCAAGATGCCTGGTTTCAAGCCATGCCTAGGATGCTGCAAAGCTTTCCTGCTTGACGATTTGCACGATAAATGTCCTGCGTGCCTTGGTGAGTCCCATCTCGCCGATAGCTGCTCCCTCTGCCAGTCCTTCAAAAGGAGGACCCTCAAGGACAGAGAGCTGCACCTCCTATCCCTTGCTGGGAGCAACATGCAAGCCTCTGATGCCGCCTGAGCCCTGAGTACTCTACCAGCTTACCCATCAGCTCGGGTGATGGAACCCTGGGGCCGATCCCTGATGCCAAGCCTAAAGTCTCAATCAACGCCCCCATCGGTATCATCAGGGTGCCGAACACCTCAGTCGCTGAACCAGCCCGGCACTGAACCCAAAGCAGCACCGCCAGCAACACCACCAATGCCGCAGGCCTCCATCTCAGTGTGGCCACGTTCTCTGGTCCGGGTACCAGTGCTGCAGAAGAAAACCGGATCAATGCTGACCCCAGCTCCAGGAGTCCAGTCGGCACAGGAAGCGGCACCGCCCACCAACCCAGCAGCGCCCAGCCCACCGCCAGCACCACAACCTGGCACTGGGGACTGCTTTCTGGCTAACCCAGTGCCATCCAGTCCACCGGCACCACACTCCGCTGAGGACTGCTCCCAGACCTCCTCCCCACATTCCTCCAGGGACATGTTGGTGCCGTGTTCCCAAGCCTCGGGGGCACCTTCCCACGGATCAGCGTCAACTTCGCCTCCAGCTTCGGTACGTTCTTCTCCACTCAAGATGGTAATAAGGGTAGGAGAACATTTAGGGAAACAGCGCCGTAAGTGCTCTCCCTCACCCACGCCTCAATGCAAGAACAGACCATCAGGGCCGCCTGAGCCAGTGGGGCCCTCCCCTTCCAATACCGCACCGCAACCTAGTCGAGGCTGTTCCTCTCCATGCCACCTGGAGCCCGGAGCGTCTTTTAACAACTGGTCACATGATTGGCTGGATATGGTGACTGACAATACCCTAGTCTCAGGGCACTGCTCCATCCGGTCCCCCTCGCAGACCATGGACTCGGATTTCTCGGACGATGAATCTGATCCCAACTCCACATGTTGTAGTAGATTGCAGGCCCATTCTTCCTCTTCACCCGTTGAATACACCTTCCAGAGACCTATCGACTGTAATGAGGACTCTCATGCCCACCAGGAGTTGCTATGCTGCATCTAGACGCGCCCCTATGAACTCTATGTTTTGAGACGGTCTGAGCTTTGACTTTTCTTGGTCTATGTGGAGGCCCAGATAGTCGCAGAGCCTCACTACCACTCTGACGTGGAGCTCTATTTGGGAGCTCAATTTCCTGACTATTAACCAGTCATCTAGATAGGGATAAATTCTTATGCCCTATCTACACAAGTATGCCGCAACCGTGAACACCCTGGGGGCCAGGGAGAGCCCAAAATGGAGAGAGGTGAACTGGAAGTGGTCATTTGCCACCATGAACCTTAGGAAACACTTGTGCCGGGGCCTTATGGCTATATGAAAGTAGGCATCTTTCAGATCGAGGGCCACGAACCAATCCCTGGAGGACAGAGACAGGAGGATCTGTGATAGGGAAACCATGCGGAACTTTATTTTCCTTATGTGTTTATTTAAGGCTCTGAGATGCCCGCAAGGGGTTGGCATTCCTACCCCACTCCAGATTTTGTCCCTTTACACCATCATTACAGAGTTGCAAACGTCCCCCATGACCACAGCCCACCAGTGCCTGCAGCTCCTCGGCCACATGGCAGCCTCCACCTCAGTGATCCACGCCAGGCTCTGGGCTCCCCATCACCACTGAGGGACCCTGCGGGGGCTCACTCCTGGCTCTGAGTTCTTCCCTCTCCTGACAGGGGACCTTGCAGCAGGTGCCCTGGTCCAGTCCCCAGCTCTCCACATTCCCTACCAGGAGGCTACACCCATTGCAGCTCTCAAAACACCTGGTTGTTGAAGGTGTGGCAAGATTACCCCTCCTGGGGCCTGGCTCAACAGTCCCAACTTCTCCCCCAGTGGTGTGGGCCTGAGGCCAATCTGCCCCAGCCCAGGCAGGTCTTCCGAGAATCTTCCCTTGGCATCCCAGCTAACTCCTTCTGATGCCTGCAGGACAGTATAGGAGCAAATCACTAGTCCTACCTATATTTTGGAGCTCTTGTCAGATCCCCTAATAGGCTGGGGTCTGGACTCCTTCTCTCTCTCTCTCTCTCTCTCTCTGCAGCAGGGGGGAAAACAGCTTCCTTCTCAGCCTCAGGAAGTTCCAGGCCTAGAGACAGCTTCAGTCTTACCCCCCCACCCCAGTAGCAGCACCTTTTGTAGGCCTGGGGCAGCCCTTGATTGGGTCCAGGTGTCTCTAATTGGCCTGCAGAAACCTCTTCTCTGCAGCCAGGAAAAAGGGCCTTTAACAGCCTAGGGCTCACATATCTGCCCTGCCACACTCTTCTGTGCCAGCTGTTAGACCTGCAGCCGATCCCCTTCCAAACCACGCCTTGCAAGTACCTGTACACATTCATGCTCCATACCATCCACTTCCTCGCCCTTCTGTCCTGCCCCGACACCAAATGGCGGGACCTAATGCCATCTGTGGAGGGCGAGGACCGCCAGTGATCCAGCCTATATTCTACCCTGACACCACGGTCCACCGGGGATATGAGTTGGTGGCTCCAGCACAGAGCCGTGAGCATGGGCGTGTACCTGGCGCGGTTCACCCTGTACCCTGACACTTGCCCCTTTTGCGCCGAGAGGGAGACCCTGGCGCACGCATACCTGGAGTGCACCAGGTTGCAGCCCCTCTTCCAGCTCCTCCAGAAACTCTTATTGAGGTTCTGGGTGCACTTCTCCCCACACATATTTGTTTACACACTCCCTAACCATGGCCCCACAAAGTCATGGGACCTCCTCGCCAACCTCCTCCTGGCATATGTCAAGCTTGCCATCTATAAGACCAGAGAGAGGAGGTTGGCTGAGGGAGGGGCCTGTGACTGTGGGGCCTATTTCCGGTTCCTCATCCGATCACGCCTCCAGGCAGAGTTCCTCTGGCCGGCATCCGCTGGCTCCCTCAACACCTTCTGAGAGCAGTGGGCGCTGTCCGAGGTTCTCTGCTCAGTATCCCCCTCTGATTCTCAACCTTTGACCTGCACACCCATCCCTGTTCTTCATTGGTTGTCCCCCGAATTCAGTTGGCCCTGGGCCTAGGGCCACCCCCCCTTAAGCTGGGGGAGGTGTTTTAGCAGTGTCCAAATAGTCACACTCTTCTGTAGCCCTCTGGCCTAACCTTATCTCAAAGGAATTTCAAAAAATGGCTCTTCTTATCTTTTGGATTGCTGACCCCTGAGCTAGGCAATGAAACTGAGAGCAAGGAGCCTGTTTTCTGTACTCCCAATGCTCCCTGTTGGGCCCTGGCACTGTGGAAGATGAAACTGCTTGAAGTGAATGCAGAGGAGACAAAGAATGTTGGGGAAGGGATGGGGAGAGTTTGACTGAAGGAAGGGGAAGCCTGCCTCACACCTCCCATGGTGGCTGTGGAAACACATTCATTAATGTTTATGACACATTCATTCTACAGTGATGAACACCATAGAAAAACCCATAAAAAAATTAATAATTCTGTGTTCACAGCTAGAGTGACAAGATAGCAAGTATGAAAAATCAGGACAGGATTGGAGAGTAATAATTGCTCATATAAGAGAAAAACTTGAATATTGGGACTGTCCCTATAAAATCAGGACATCTGGTCCCCCTATTCTTAAAGGGCCTGACATCCTGAAACAGTAACATAGAATGAGAATTATTTGGCCTTTCGAATTCTCCTTCAACCTAACTGGAAAACCTTACAATCTAATATTGGAAACATCCTTATGAACTTTTCAATATTTGTCGGTACCCCTTTTCAAAGTCTCAGAAAGCCTCCTTTCACTATATGAGGTACTGCAACCTGCAACCCTTTGCTGCATCCCTAAGCTTGGTAAGTAGGACTGGTTTTCTACAAGAAAGAGGGAGCTGGAAGCTGCAATGCAGAAGACTGATCTCTGCCTATAAATGAAACCACTTTGGGATAGGTATATATTTTTTTGTCTCATCCTCCTTTAAATCCTAAATACATCTTTATTTAAATCCCAAATACAGATTTTATGTTTGGCAGTGGAAGACCCAGCTCATTAAGTTGGCCAGACATGGGTGATATTTTTAGATTCACTAGTCTCTTGGTTCATTATAATTAAGGAAACCTACGCAATTTCTGCAACATTGCAAATTAAGGATTCCATGCTATTAGACATCTACCACAGCTTTGACAGTGGGAACCCCGTCATGTGCAGAGCTGACAGTGGGAGCCCCCGGCAGCTGACAGCAGGAGCCACCGCTGAGCCCAGGTGGCCAACACTGGAAAATCAAGGAAAAGTAATGATTGACTTTATTACTGCAAATAATAAAGTCCATTATTACCTTTCTGCAATTTCCATGGCTTGTCCACAACTCAGCCACAATTTTTTTTTACAATCATCCTGCAATTCAAGTAGGGCCTTATTTATATTATAATGGATAGACAGTATATGGAAATACATAGCCATTGTAGAGCAGAATTTATTTAATTTTACATTTAAGGGTGTTGTACATCTTTCAAATGTACTAATCAGTGTAAGCCAGATTGCAGACTCCCTTATGTGTCCACAACATGATGGAAGAGCAAGGAAGAGGCCACAGGTCCCTTCAGGGAGTGCTACCAAGTTGCTCCCCCACATGCAAATATAACAGGGAATAAGCAGACCTATGGCTTCACCCCTACTCCCCAGCAGGCAGTGGAACTAGCCACGATGTGAGGATAAGTATGCTGTGCCACACAAAGGGGCATCACATGGTGCTTTTTCTCTGCTATGTAACCAAGCAGCAAAATGTTGCCCAGTGCTACTCTGGGGCAGTGTGACTCCTGTCTCCACTCTGCCCCAGTCCATGTTTATGGCAAAATACCACAATCTAGTCCTCAGGAATGTAAAAGAATGGATAATGCTGTGTGCCACTATGTGGTATTTACAAAGCTTTTAACTGATTTCCAGGTTGGTTTTTTGGGCAGGTGGAGGGAGGTGAGGATTATAGGGAAGAAAGGAAAATGTGTAAAAATGGAAATAAAGAAAAAAGTGTCAGTGATGAATATTTAAAAACTATTTAACAGTTTAAAATTGTCTCCAAGAAACATAAATATCCCTCTCTATCCAACAAGAGATGTTCATAGTCCCCCAATTGTTACTCAAGAATTTAAACCCATCAGCTGTTAAGGCAATTTTGCTTTTTCATGAAGGACATTGAAACTATTCTCTCTCTGGGATAAATTCAATGTGGTCTGCCTGCCTACAGTGGTAAACCTTCCCGGTGGAAAATATGGCAACAGCCCGCCAAGTGTTAACATTTATTTTTGGTTACAATATTAAATGAGATTCAAGAACTGAAAATATTTATCTTAACAGTCAATAACCATTTGTCACAGCGAGCATAGCATAGAACGAGGATCAGCAACCTTTACCGACCCCTGTGCCAGTCCTTCCTCCCGACCCTCAGGTGGTGCCAGCAGCCACCTCTCCTGAAAATATTTGGTGGCTGCCTGAAAATTCAGCAGCAGTCCTGGCTGAAGTGGGAGTGCTTTCCAGGCATGCCACAGAAAGAAGTCTCCCAGAGTGGCTCATCTTGGCAGTGTGCCTGCGGACAAGGATCCCCAGGCATGCCATGAAAAGAAGCAGCTCCTTTCAGGGGTTCCCAGGCATGCTGCAGAAAGAAACTGCCCTGAGTGGCTCCTTTAGGGAGCATCACACTACAAAGAGGAGCCACTCTGGGCAGCTTTTTGTGTGTCACATGGAGGCATGGGAATGGGGGGACCACCTGTGTCCCAGCTGCACCTAAAGGAAGCTGCCCAAAGTGGCTTTCAGTGGCAGGAGTGGTAATTTCTGTGGTACCGCAGAAGGTGCCGAGTGCCACTGTTGGCACATGTGCCAGTGGTTACCTACCCCTGGCATAGAATGACAGTTAAATAGAATGCTGCTTTTCTGTGTTATAGTACTTAAAATCATATGAACATAACTACAAACTTAACATTCTATGGAAAATACATTAAAAATCACAAAAATCCTTACAAATACCTAAATATTTAACAGCCTATAGCATTCAACAAATGATGGCCAGTCATTTGTGGAATGGGTGAAGATAAGCCCTTCTTGGTCACGCTGCACTCATTCAGCTTTATTAACAGGCATGCCACAAATGATCTTTTACTTACAGCACCTCTGAACCATCAGTTTGGATCCTATTCTGCTCTGTCAGAGGCAGAGGTTCACCTCAGAATCTGGAGATATAAGTCGGGACTCAGCTGAGTTGGCCAGATCCCTCAGCAAAATCAATGCCTTTCCTGATGATTGATGAACTGGTCCAGTCAGGATCAGGTCCCTGGGTTTGTTCTGGCTCTGGTCATCTTGCTCCTCGTTCAGGCTGTTCTTGGTCTGTTGGGTGGTCTCCCTGATATCCAGGTCTCTGGTCGGGGTCTGGTCCAGCCTCATTCATCCGCTTCTCCAGTCTGCGTGCTGTCTCTGCTCTGGTCTGGTCTAACCTAGTCTGTATAAATCTAGGTTTGATTAGTTAACCTCCCCGGGACCCCTTGATGTCTTACCAGGGTTAAAGGTAGAAGTCCAAGCTGTATGAGGTAGTCCACTCACCCTGTCATTTGCTCGATGTTGTCCTATGGTCTTCAGCTGCTGGGCTCCTCAGGTCCCTCAATGTCCTTAGCTGCTGGGCTAGGGTGACTTCTCAGGGTCCTGTTTGGGTCCTCTTCAGTGCAGCTTGGCCAAGTGTCAAAGCTTCACAAAGCTGCTGCAGCAGATGTCTCCCTTTTCATACTCCCAGAAGGCTGGAGGGATGGATTATAGCCCTGTACGTGCTCCAGCGTGAGGGAGGGAGGGAAGAAATGAGTCATGCTACTATTTTTAGAAAATTACACAACTCTGGGTATGGAAGGGGCGAGTTCTAAGGAGTGGCTATGGGTAGGGGAGGGCCAACTTCTCTGGCATGAAACAGAGTTTAAGGTGGCATTCTAAAATAGAATAGGGCTTAGGATAGAATGTATGGGGGAGTCCTGCTTAAAAGTCTGAAAATGGCTGCCAATCACTAATCCTTGTTGAGTGCTACATTTGTTACACTTATTAATGACTTTCTAAAGTATCTTAATTATAACTATTACTTTGTAAATAAGTTAACATTTGTATTACTACTAGCTAAGGATTAACCTGAAGCTTTTAAAAAGGGTTTTCCCTATTAGTTTGCCTTCCACCATTTTCATTCATGAGTTCAAATAATTCTGGGACAAAAACCCCTGGCTACACAATAGCTAGCAACTCTCTGGTAAACCACAGTTACCTAAATGTGTCAGTCTGGAGCATTTGGACAATAACAGGCAATCCTCTCCTTGGGCTTTTCTTATGTTTCCCAGAACCTGATGGTAAATCCTTCCCCCAATATTTCATTCATTTCTGTTTCTGCTCAAAGTCAGCACTTAGCTCCAGTGTATAGCCCAGAAAGCTAGGACTATGGTTTGACAGAGCACGGACATTACTAAGAGACTTCTTCTCTTGGATTAATTGTTTGGGTGTATTTAGAAGGGGGAATGGCAGGGGAGGAATTTTCAGTTTACAGCAGAACAGCAAATGTGAAACAAAAGATTAGAGTTCAGCTGTTCTACTAGGAGTCAGGCCGAGAGAGAACACCAGACCTACAGAAGCAAACAGTGGTGGGAGGCAGGTCTAATAATAGCAATAAGAGTCTCCAGGGGAAATATACACATGTACCGGCACCTTATAATTGCCCAATATGAAACAGTTACATGGAGCTAGACTCAGCCAATCTGCCTTGGCCCAATATCTCACTTGGATGAATTTTAGATCTGTTGCCTCCAGGGGTTAAAGTATAATTTGGGGGACCTCAGAATGCTCCCACGCTGGTGGGCCTCCCTCCCGTGCTAGTGGGCCCCTCCTTCCGTGCCAGTGGGCCCCTCTCCTACATTGATCGACCCTGTCCCATGCCAGTGGGCCCCCCTGAACCCCAGCTCCTTCCACTCCCCCATGCCACTGCCCCATCCCTGCCCCCAATTCCTCCCCCCCCAGTGCAAGCCAGCCACCCCCACACTCACTGGGCTGTGGCACAGCTGGAGAGGTGGGGGCGGTAGGCCTGGTTGCTGTGACTGCGGCTAAGGCAGCAGGCCCCAAAATGGGGCGGGACCTGGAAGGGGAGGCTATTTGTGGCAGCCCTTAAGCCCGGACCAGGGATGCTCTGGCCCCACCCCCTCCCTTTGCCTGCCCAAATGCCCCAGAATGCTACTCTGGGGCCTGCTATTTTTAGGGGCTAGCTTTTGGGCCTCTAAAAATAGAATGTGGACCCAGAACGCTGCATTCCGGGGACCACTATTTTTCAATGGTGGGCCCTGGAACACAATGTACCAGCTCCACATTCTATTTTTAAGAGCCCCGGAACACTGAGCCCCTAAAAATAGTGAGTCCCAGAACATGTTCCAGCATACTTTAACCCCTGGTTGCCTCTTCCCACATACCTGAAAGAGGAGCAGGACCTCAATAAGGCACCTAATACCTTAACCAAAATTAACCAACTGTTTATATCAAATCACCAACTCATTTCTCTTAGTAACACATTTGGCTCACTGTTGGAGTCAAGGTGAAAGTTCAATATTTTGTTCAGTCAAAAACCTAGTACCTACCCTTACTTTACCAACAACAAATAACACCTAAAAAATAAGAGTCTTCTGATTTTTATGCAAAAAAGTTGTACAATCACCATTTGAATGCATAATTATCACACTTACCTGTACAAATCAGGTAGCTAGGCCTGTAATTAACTGATTTTTAAATGTAAAAACTCTATTGCGCTTGACAGACACAGGATAGAATTGTAAGAAATTTGCTCTTGTTTCCCACACAATGGAATAAAGAGTTGTAAAAAGTCACCTATTGCTCCCTTGAGTGGGCTATCTACATCACTGTGTGCATGCAAACAGCAGGCTCTATGGGGGCACTACCTACCTCATGCATGAGTAGCCATTTTGGTGGAAGAGGAACTGTGAGTGGACAGAGGTTTGGGTCAACCCTCCCTCTAACACAGTAACCAGCCAATGTGAGCCAGGAAGGGATGAAAAAGTTAACTATGCTTGGTAAAGGAGAAGCAGAAAGTCCTTTACATCCCCACCATCTGGAGCAACAGAAAAACCAGAAAAAGAATGGTTCCTGTCTGAAAGATGTAACTACATGCCACTTCTTGCCAAAGGTTAGTTATAAAGTCTCATACTTACCCATTGTAATTGTAAACAGAATTAGAGGCTAGGTTGAAACTGGGTGAAAACTAGGCCACCTACCCACTATGCAATATTCTTTATCCATGATTTAATAGACCTTTTGCTAGTCCTAATTGCTATGATCCTATGCAGGAAAAATGTGATATGATTTTCCATGAGTTAGTATTACTGTGCAGTACTCAATCTATAAAATGGTTTAGGTTTTGGACTTGTTTCTTACATATATTCTGAATAAAGGACTGCTGTTGCACCCACCAGCTTCAAGGAGGATCACCAAACCTTAGTATAACATTCTAAACTTACAAGACACTCTGAATCAAAGACATGTCCTTGTCAATCACAGTGGGGGGGGGGGACCACAGTGAGAGCTTCTCGGCCAAATTATGTGAGATAATAAACCAAATAAAAACTAAGAAACTTTCAAAAATAAGGAAAGAAAATCACCTAATTTTTAAAACTCTTTTATCTGTGAAATGCCCCCTCCAGTTTGCCTCAAATAGTCAACAAACATTGCACTTTGGTTTCAAATGAAACACAGAAAACTGAGAATGGATTGATTTACTTTTGGCAAAAATTGATGTGGTGGGGAGAAGGGTTAAAAATGGATTTATAATGGGAAAAAAATAGCTCCATATTTCACTAGAGAAAGACTATTATCTCTCCACTGGAAAGCTTTCCTCAGTAGAAACCAAGATCCCCTCTTTCTTTAAACACTGAGACTGATGCATTGTATAAAACGCCTTTGAAAAGCAATGTGCAAATACAGTATAGTATAGACTGACATTATCTCTGTGGCACTGGGAATTTGTTAAACATAATTACACCACAAGGAGGCTGACCTACAAATAGTTAAAAAAAACAAACAAAAAACCCACAAACACACAAAAAAAGCTTTCACTACAAAATTGTACAAACGTTTATGTTCTGAACACAATTCAGTGTAACAGCCAAGATTTGGGTTCCAAATGGAAAACAAGGTAGTTAATATCATCTCTATTGCATGAATCATACTAGCATTAAGGCAAAGATCACGAAGAGGAGTATACTTGCCCTGGACATTCAGCCTATGGCAGGAGAAAATTAAAGTCAGTGTTTCCTCCACCTTAGACAGCAGAATAAACTATTCCAGAATCTTACTAGTTACTGCACCACTCCTATTCAGACATACAAAGAAATCCAAATTCAGACTTGTTTTTTTGTTTGTTTGTTTGTTATAAGCATTATCTTATGCAGTTGATGAAAGCAAGAGCACCGATCAAACATCATTCCAGCAGAGGCATACATGATAACTGTTGCAATACCCAAAGGTTCATGTTCAGAGTATGACTACCACAGAGAAAAAGGTTGGAACCGAATAATTTTCAAATATGAAATGATGGGGAACAGCATCAGTTCAAACTCATCCACAGTGTATTTAGCTTGCCTACAATTCACAAGGAGGTGTTAGAAACTTATCATTAGTATTAATAACTATACATAGTCTTTTCAGATAGATAAAGGAAGCCAATAGGAAGAGAGAGCCTAATTCTGATTGGACTGTACACTGGTGCACATCAGGACTAAATCTACTAAAGTCAATAGATTTACCTTAGTACAAGTAAAAGAAGGATAAGGATTTTCTGGGGCACAGGTTGAAAAACAGAGCTCCTTGTATAACTTATTCAGCCTTGAGCTGAAAATGTAATACATCAACTCCATGAAAGACAGTTACAAAACAAACAGTAACAAGGCTCATGCTGTGTTTGCAATGGAGCAAAGACAATGTGTTGGAACAAGAGGAGAGCGTGATGCTCCCCACACAAACATGCCTCATGTGCAGCATTAAACAGTGTATTGCAAGACTTGCACCTTGCTAGCTGTTGGTGAGCCTAAAAATGAAATCTACTATGAATAACAAAAGCCTGTTATTTATAATGCCATCACTCTGACAAACCTCTGCATGACAATTAAAATAAAATCACAATAAATAAGTAAATAAAACTGAAGCATTACACAACCAGTCAAATATTTCACCTAAAAGACAGAAGATTCTACTTAGAATATTTAAAACACTCAAAACACACCCAAAGAGGAGGGGATGTCCATTGGGAACATGTTCCAAACTAGCTTTGGTTAGCTGGCAATCTATGGTGCAACAATGGGCTCCCTAATATGGGTGGTGTCAGAGTGCAGGTACCTGACACATTAACTGTTCAAATTCCTCTAATGAGCATTTTCATTGCAAGTTGGCCATTTGCCCAGGAACTTGTACTGTGAAGGCTTTGTTGCCTCATAAATACTCATAATATACCTCTTACCTCTGAGCTATTGTAATTGTTTGGGACAGATCTATTCTGTAGGTCTGATATGTGACTGCTTGAGACAGGTGCAGGAGCAAACTCCACAAGAAACCTACTTCAGTCCTCTGACTGCCCTTCTCCTTTGAACAGTCACATTGCTTTGTGTATTCATGCATCTTATCATAAACGCAAAACAGTCAGCTTTGTTTGCACAAGGAGAGTGGGTACCAGGTGACAGAGTTTTCAGCAACAAAGACATTGGAGAGCAGTGAACACCATAGTGTTGGCACCCCTTATCCTGCTTTCCCACACCAAGGGCTCTTTGTATCCCACTGAATTTAAGTTTCAGTCGCATCCGTCCTTCTAGATCCAATTCTTCCTCTTCCTTTTATCATTAGCTGCAGAACTAGAGGCATGCAGAGTCTCAAAGATAGTCTCTCATGAATTCTCTGGGCTGTGTTGTGACCACAGCTGTAAAAACAAAATAATTCCGTAAACTGAAAGGTTTGTTTATCCCTTTATAGGTCTTCTCCATGCATATGACTGTGAAATCCCCCTTCTCATTTCCTGTCGTATGCTTCTATTCTCCCTTTTCTGTACACATGATAATAGTCCCTCTCAGGATTGTGGTTCTGTGATTCATAATGGAAGGAACTACTAATGTAACATCCTCTTGAAGCCAAACAGTACGATGGTAGCCAAAAGTAACACTAACATAGAATGGGCAAAGACTAAAGGAAAATGCATTTCTTTAAGATGACTAGGAATCCTAGACATCGCTAGTTTGAGTTTAAATGTGACACTGCAAAGGGGCCTATTTTCAGAAAAAGCCGAGAATCCATCCTCTGAAACTTAGCTTCCTTTTTAAGATGTCTAAGAGTGGACATCCAAAATCACTAGTTACTTTTGAGAATTTAGGCCACAGAGACTAGAAGTTATCACTGACTGGGGAGCAAGGTGGCAAAGTAGAAACAAGGATCAGTGCTGCAGGCAGTTGGGCACCTTTCTAGAAGTGCTGTACTGGGAAGTGAAGGAAGTATCTATTCCAGAAGCTGCCACTGTCCACCACCAGCATGGCCGTAAGATGCTCTTCTTCTTGTTCCATGTATACTCAGAATCTTGGTAATCCTGCTTCTTCCTTTTTACACCAGGGGCATAGCCAGTGCTTTTTTTGTGATAGTATGCAGGGGTATGGAGTACTAAGAAAAGGCCCCTCTGCCAATCTGGGTGGGCGGGGTCAGCAGCGGAAAGGAGAGTTCTGGCACCTTTATTTTTCTTAATCAAAAAATGCATTGGGCATAACTATATGTTTGAAAAAACATAGAAATCAAAACTCTACTGTCTTCACAGAATAAGCAGCTATTCTATCAAGGAACTTAGAAGACTACTGAGTTTCTTTCAGCATCTAAGCTGCCTAGGCCACATGGAATCATAGAAACTGATGATAGCACAAGAAGCAATGGGCTTAAATTACAGCAAGGAAGGTTTAGATTTGGACATCAGGAAAAATTCCTTTTATGTACTTGAAAACTGTTTTCATGTCTCTTCTCAGTCTCCTCTTTGCCAGACTAAAAAAATCCAGTTCTTTCAATCTTCCCTCATAAGTCTGATATTCTAGACCTTTAGTTATTTTTGTTGCTCTTCTCTAGACTTTCTTCAATTTGTCCACATCCTTCCTGAAATGAGGCACCCAGAAACTGGACACAAAACTTCAAGTGAGGCCTAATCAGTATGGAGTAGAGCAGAAGAATTACTTCTTTCTTACAGTACTCCTGTTAATACATCCCAGAATGATGCTTGCCTTTTTTGCAAGTGTTACACTGTTAACTCATATTTAGCTTGTGATCATCTATATGACACCAAGATCCCTGTCTGCAGTACTTCTTCCCAGGCAGTCATTTCCCATTTTTATGTGTGCAACTGATTGTTCTTTCCTAAGTATAATACTTTGCATTTGTCCTAATTGAATGTCATCTCTTTTACCTCAGACCATTTCACCAGTTTATCCAAATCATTTTGTATTGTGATCCTATCCTTCAAAGCACTTGCAACCCCTTCCAGCTTCATGTCATCTGCAAACTTCACAAGTCTCTGGTTTAAACATTTAACAACCTGCTAGAGCACTTGCAGAACTTTTGAACACTTAGAACAACAATTGTTAGGCTCGGATAACTCCCTGGAATTATTGTGCGTGTGCGTGTGCGTGTGCTGTTTCTAAACTCTTTGAACTGGAGCTGTTTGGCTTATAGAGCTGGCAAAGTCCTCCAAGGTGTCCATGGAACATCTCTGATCTTTGAAGCAGAGAATTACCTTTGTAAGCTTACAAGCACTGTAGGGTGCTGTAGAGTTTGTAAGCTACCTCAGAGAAATCAAGAACTGCAGAAAGGCCAATTCACTTGGGGCTGTCTACACTAGCAAATTAGTTTGAATTAAGGAGCCTTAATTCAAACTAATTTGAACCCTGTCTACACTAGGCTTTGCCTAGTTCAAACTAAAAGTTTTTGAGTTAGAACTAAGGAAAGCTTAACTTGAACTAATTAGTTCAACTGGTTAGTCCGAACTAACTGCTTAGTTCAAACTTATTTCCATATTTAGTTCAAACTAGCACAATGTAGACATGCTAATTTGAACTAAATAAGTTCAAACTAGCAGTTAGTTCAAACTAAGCACTCTTTTTAGTTCAAACTACCTTCGGAACTAAGACTTTAGGTGTAGACATAGCCTTGGTGAATCATTCCAGGAACTGCCACTCTCCTTTTGAAAAAAAGGGTCTTATGCACTAGAATCTGGACCATACTAAAAATTTTTAAATGTAAAGTTTATGTCATGTCACTTTAAGATTTCACTTAACGAATACTAAGAGCCTCTTCCAAGAGTGAAAAGACATCATTTTCAAAGTCCCATATGCCAGAAACTCATCATCCAGTTAATATGAAACTTTTGACAACTTAAAAGCGACACATATGCAGATAGAATCTGCCTCAGCACTAAAATCAACACAAGCCAAATTATATGATGAAAGCAGTTTAGTAGAAGATTTAGATGGAGGTTAAATATCAGGCTTACAATGGGAAGGGACTTACAGCCTTAATTATGGAGGCACTACTGTTCTCCACCATCTAACTATACCTTATGCATAATATACAATAAGTGTTTACATGATTTCTCAAGTCTGACGTCCAAGGTCAAAATGCCCAATAATTGTGCTTTTACTGTAGCTCAGATGCCTGGGATCATGACTTCAGTAGAGTTACAGGGAAAAAATCAAGCCCAGCACATCAAGGGAATGGAAGACCAATCAAGGTCTGAAAATAAGAAAATGGTGGTGTATGTAGGAATGAGTGCACTGGTGAAGTTGGGTGATTTGAGGACTGACAAACCCAGCTTGGATGTGTACTGTCCATGAATCTCAATGATTAATATGAAAAACATTTCTGTGCACAAGTGTATAACACACACTTCCGAAGTCTCAATCAATTGATGAGAAATTAAAGAGAATCCATAAGATTTTCTCCTGCTGACTGAATGAGCATGGCTTCCTGTGCTCTTTTCCCTTTCACAAGATGCCGTGAGAGACATAGGCTGCAGTTAGTGTGGTGACACTTTCAAAAGTGCTCAGTTGGCCTAATTCTGCTCTTGTTTAAGCAACATTAAAATCCCCACTGCCTTCAACAGAGGCAGAGTAAAGTTGGTGTTAAGCACATTTGAAAATCCCACTCCATATCTGTGTAATATGCTCCAGACAATGGCCAAGTTCTATGTCTGGGGATGTGACAGCCCAGTGTTTCACTGCTGCACGTGAGGTCATCTCTAAAAACTGAAAGCTAAAAATTGTAGAAAAATCCCCACTACGATCACTGTTCTTTTTAATTATTCTTTCTTGTCTCCATGGGTACATGTCAAAATTGAAAAGATCCACTTTTGCCTGGCATGAAAGAAATGCAAGGACATTAGCAATCATGCACTGCTACATTCATGCTCCTGAAAATCCTCAGTTGTAATTATATTATCTTATTAAACCAGCTACAAAGCTGGAGTAACTGCAATCATTTGTAAAAGCTATATGAGGCATGTTCTGTAAATTACAGCAATGGAGGGAGCAAGGATCACCCAGCAGTGATTAGCATGGATAAATGACCGTATATGCTGTTTCTCCATAACTCTATGCTTTATGCATGTACAAATATTCACACTTTACTTACCTGTGTTTTACAGGGTGGTCCCTTTTACCAAACTACCTTATTCCAGAGATAGAAACAACATAATGTGTAGCTGATTAAAACCATCGGTCACTTTAAGGCAACAGCTATTCACATATCTATACACCTTTGCTACAAGACATTTGATAGTAGTTTCTCAGATTTTCACCCATGGGTACATTCAGTTAAGAAAAACACAGCAGTGAAAACATTCAGAATAGGCTAGGAAAAAAAGTAATGGAATATAGCCAAAACCTTTGGAAATAATCTGCTCAATAGCATGGAAGACAATAAGCCCTTTATTTTAAAGAACTTGAAGAAAATGAACAGTACCTTTCATGGATTGTTATGCACTAATTGCTAAAGGAATATGATGGCTATAAAGTTGCTAATTAAGGATGAGTGTCTGTCACAACAAGAAAGGCAGAGATCCCCAGCATCTCAGAAAACATCCATGACTTTTGAGTCCCAGACTGGCATATTTTGCACAAGTGGGAAAGAAGTGAGTGAAGATCAGTACAAAATTTATTAGAAGTCTTAAAGGAATAGCAAAAAGATGCACAGGCTGGGAAAGCGCAAAGTATAGGCAACAGCACTAGACAGACTGGGGCTAGATTACTGATGTGAAATCACTAGCCCATGCAGGGTTGTTTGTTGTTGTTGTGTTTTTTAAGTTTCAAGAAAAATATTCACAAACTTTAAAGCCAGAATTTAGCAGAAATCCATAAATCTCTTGTGGACTAAGGCAGAGCTATACTGCCCTAAGGGGAGCTGCAGGATGCACAACTCCTTGTGGATCACTTCAGTGCAAGAACCATCTCTTATAATGGTGTAATTAATCATTAAGGTAGCCTAACACACTTGAGCTAAAATTTAACTGCAGAACTAAAGGCTATTTGAAAAAATACTACTGGTAATTCTTTTCATATTTATTAAATGTTGCTGGCAAGTAATTTTTTAAGCATGTAATACAGCTAGTCCTCACTTAGTGACCTACTCGTTTAGTGACCCCTCGGAGTTATGACCAGCTCTCTGACGAGTTGGTATTATGGCGATGTACGAGAACTCGCATCAACTCTCTCAGATTCATCTCATTCCCGCAGTCAGAACTAGTGTTTTTCGTCTATGTATTTTTACTTTATTGTGCACCCCAAAGTACAAGATGTCAGCGAAAAGGAAGAGCATGACTTCACCTGGAGAAAGCGCCAAGAAACAAAGGAAGGCTATCGATCTTGAGACAAAAATGAAGATAATAAACGAATATGAAGCTGGTAAGAAAGTTAAAGTGATAGCACGTGACTTGGAGCTGGCACATTCAACTGTATCAACGATCTTGAAGGATAAAGATCGAGTGAAAGAAGCAGTGAAATCATCAAAAGGATATAAAGCCATAATAACTAGGCAGCAGAAAGGCCTCATTCACGAAATGGAAAAATTACTGGCGATATGGTTTGACGACCAGATACAAAAAAGAATGCCAATGAGCCTTTTAATAATTCAAGCAAAGGCACGCAGTATCTTTGAAACGTTGAAAGCGCGTGAAAATGAAGAGTTAACGGAAACATTTACGGCAAGTCATGGATCGTTTCAATGTTTTCGTCGGAGATTCAGCCTTCATAATCAAAGTATCAGTGGTGAGGCGGCAAGCGTGGACATAGAAGCATCAGAAAGATTTGTGGATGAATTTGATGAAATGATCGAGAAAGGCGGGTATCGTCCGGAACAGATCTTTAATGCAGACAAAACCGGACTATTTTGGAAAAAATACCCAAAAGATCCTACATACACAAAGAGGCTAAAGCAATGCCCGGTTTCAAGGCTTTTAAGGACAGGGTCACGTTGTTGTTGGGAGGAAATGTCGATGGATTTCAGTTAAAACCTTTTCTCATCTATCGTTCTGCAAACCCACGTGCACTGAAGCAGGTTAGTAAGCACACGCTGCCCGTTTACTATCGTTCAAATAACAAAGCATGGATGACGCAATCTTTATCTGAGGACTGATTCATGAACTGCTTCATACCCTCGGTCAAGCATTACTGTCTGGAAAACGGTGTTCCCTTTAAAATTATCCTCCTACTTGATAACGCCCCAGGCCACCCCCAGCATCTTGATGATCTACACCCTGATGTAAAGGTCGTGTATCTGCCTAAAAACACAACTGCTGTGTTATAACCAATGGACCAGGGGGCTATCTCTACGTTTAAAGTGCTATATTTGCACGCAACGTTTTCCAAAGCGGTAGCAGCAACAGAAAATGGTGAAGTAACCCTGCGCGATTTTTGGAAATCATATAATATTTTACACTGCATAAAGAACATTGAATCAGCTTGGGCGGGAGTGACAGAAAAGTGCATGCAAGGCATATGGAAAAAATGCCTGAAACGTTTTGTAAATAATTTCGAAGGGTTTGAGAAAGACGAACATATTGATGTCATAAATAAAAAAATTGTGGAACTTGCTAATGTGCTTAATTTAGATGTTGAAGTGGAAGATATTGAAGAATTAGTGGAATACGTCAAGGGAGAGCTAACTAATGAAGATTTAATAGAGTTGGAAGCGCAGCAGCACTTGAAAGAGGAGGAAGAAGAAGAAGAGGAGGAAAGAGTGGAAGAAGTACAAAAGAAGTTCACTTTAAAGGGGTTAGTAGCTGATGTCTTCTCCAAAGTGAATGCAGCGATGTTAGAACTAGAGAGTATGGACCCGAATGTTGAATGGTTCACAAAAGTGGAACGACAAATGAATGAAATTTTACGATGCTATCGTGAAATTTATGAAGAAAAAAAGAAAATTACAACACAGACCACACTAACAAGATACTTCTCTAAAGTTCCATCCAGGACTCCTACCCCTACCCCTACAAGTCCTTCCATTTCTTTGCCATCATCTCCCTTACCAGGGCCTTCTACAGCTCCTGATAACCCTGCTGATCTCTCCGACAATGACATTGATGACCCCCGTGCTGCTGAACCACACTTTGAAGGATTTGATGAGTAAAAACGTCAGTGTAATCTGAATGTTTATTTTCATATTTCTTTGGTACATCATTTTTATAATTTTTGCTGATTGCATTTTTATGTTCTGTAATACAGTATGTAAGGAGTTATGCCAATAAAACAAAGTTATCACAAAGGAGTTTATTTTAGGCCTTTTCTTTATAGTACTATTCAGAATATTAAAAACGATTACCTGTATTTACAGTACACTATGCAAACTAAGTTCAGTACATTAGAGCTTAAAACATTTAAAATATATGTTAAAAATGTTATAAATGATGCAAAGGTGACATTAAAACTATCTACAGATGGTTGAAAAACCCACTACCAGTAAAGTACATTATGCCTGAAATACCGGTAAGGGCTGCTCCTCGTTTAGCGACCATTTCATTTATCAACCGGGTTTCAGGAACGGAACCCGGTCACTAAGTCAGGACTACCTGTATCAGGTTCCAGGATAATTAATAAAAATATACTGGATAGATATGAGTGGGGCAAAAGGCTCTATGGCTATATTTATACTGGGGGGCAGTTTTAAGTCGACTTAACAAGGTTGACTTTAAGTCGACTTAAAGTCAATCTTATTAAGTCAAATTAATAGTATGTCTACACTATCTCCATTGTAAACATACCCCACTCCCTGCCCTGCCCCAGGTCCTGATCCAGCTCGAGTGGCCTGATCTGGCTCCAGCTGCCAGGGGCAAGTGGCAAGGGGCTTGGAGCCAGCTCCTGCCACTGCCAGCAGGGAGTCCAATCCAGCCCTGAGGCTCTTGCCACTGCCAGCAGGCTCCTGCCACCCCAGGTCATGATCCAGCTCTGGGGCCTGGATCTGGCTCCGGCTCCCAGGTGCCTGCTGAAGGCAGCAGGAGCCAGCTCCGAGCCCCTTGCCACTTGTGGAAAGCAGCTCAGGGCCAGATTGGGCTCCCAGCTGCTTGCCGGATGTGGCTGGGGCCAGATCAGACCCCCAGAGCCAGATTGGGATACTTAATACTTAAATCGACTTTCATGGAGGATGTTATTAAGTGGACTTAAGCAAGTGCTTAAGTCGACTTAATAAATTCTAAATTTGGCCAGGGAGTTCCTTAGGTTGACTTAAGACAGGTTAAGTCGACCTAAGACTCCAGTGTAGACACACCCTGTAATAGCACAGTGATAATTCCCTAAGCCATCTTGTATCACCAACATCTTTGTAAATCGGCCTAGTCCTTGATTGTCTCTGTGCTAAATTTGGCATCCCCCCCCACTGGCCATGAAAGGGTTAATCACACCCTATAGGTGATGGAAGTCCTGCTCCCAGAATGTGCTTGGCATATTCCAACTGCTGCCTCATCAGCCAAATCTTTTGAGGCTGAACACAGCGGAGGAAAGATGTTTGCTGGGGGTTCCAGCCAAAGATCCACTGCAGCCCTTTTTCCAAGGCAATCAGAGACCCAGACAAGATCCCCAGCATGGGTTTTTGGGGGGCCCTGGAACCCTCCTAAATTGTCACTCCCCCTCAGGCCAGGGCCTTCCCTAGGTGGGTGCAGGTCCCTGGGTGAAATCACCCTCTGCAGGGCCCCCACTCACCACCACCCCCGGCACTGGGGGCAGGGCCAGCTGGCGGCCCCTGCACCAGACATCCCATGCCAGGGACTGGGCAAGCCAGCCAAAAGCAGCAGAACAGGAGTGCAGGGTCTGGTTTCTCAGCAGCCTTTAAGCTAGTGGTTGTCAAACTTTTTTCTGCAGGACCTAGCTCCAGACCCCTTTGCCATGAGGTGACCCTTCACTGAAAAAAAGTGGCTGCTGCCACAAAATTGAACAGTGACCATGGCTGCAGGGGCAGGAGGGGGGCAATCCCTTATGGCTTTCATCCTTTTTCTTGAGGCTTCTGTTGCATCTCTGAAATCTACACATCTAATTTGAGATCACCTATATGGAACATGCAGAGAGTGATCCCACATGCCATACTTCTTTCTCAGATGAGGATGTATGTCAAGTCTCTAAAATTGCATGCAGTAGCCCGGAGTGTGCGTGTAGAAGCTCCTTGCAAATAGTGGGGGGGGGAGGGAACATGACTGGGTGGAGACCTGAGATAGAAGTACTGAGACAGAGGAGGAAGAAGAGAGCCAATGCCAGCTGGAAAGAAAGGTCCTGGAAGATTCTGTCTGTTGCTGAGCCTGTCCAAGTCCCTCCACGTACTGCTCCCTTCTCCACTGCCAAATCCCAGGAACTGAAGCAGCCCCTCTGAGTTAGGGCTACCAGATACCAAAGCATGGAAAGGAGGATAGGTAAGTATGAAAAGGACATTGGAGGACACATGGAGAAAATGTAGTATTAATGTAATATTCTTCTATTTTTACAGGGGCCCTGGAATACTTCCCCCCCAAAATAGGGTGTTCCGGGGCATTCCAGCATACTTTAACCCCTATAAGTAAAAAGCCAGAGAAAATCCTGTATTTTTAAAATGCCTGCCAGATGAAGGACGTGAAGGTAAAAAGGAGGACATGTCCTCCTTTTGCCTGACATCTGGTAACCCTACTCTGGCTTCCACTTTCACCTCTGCAGTACATCTGCTCCCCAAATCTGCATGAATTTCCATGAACACACAATTGTTCATAATATTGTGATTGGAAGGGTGCTAGCTCTCTCTGCTTGGTCTGGTGACCCCTGGCAGGGTGCAGAAGGCAGCAACACAATGGGGCTACCCACTCCCCCCTTTAGATTAGGACCTTGTTATAACTTCTCCTTCCAGCAGATCCATCCCTGAGTTGGATTTTATTTACTTAGGCTTTTTAATTATAGAAAAAAATACCATACTTTGTAACACAGGCTCCTACTAGAACAGTTTGCGTTTCTCTTCTCTTTTGAATTATCAGTCAAAAAAAATCTCTGGAGTTTTTATTAAAATCTACAAGTTATAACTTTTGTTGCAAGCAAGGGAATTCTCAACCCACCTAAAAAAGAAGCAAGTCCTAATTTGCAAAAATAACTGCAAACCCCATATCTCAGAAATGGTGGAATAAGGTTCGTGGTCACAGTTTTTGGTTTTCTTCACTGGGCCTATTGATAAAAAAAAACAACAAAGGTTGCGTGCCAGTGACCTCAGTCCTTTTCATATGAATGAGAGCAGCCCAAAGAGATATTGACTCAGAGAGGAGGCATAGAGGTTGTTTGAACAACAATTAGCACCTCATTGTTAGTCCTAATGACTCACCTTTGTTGCAACCCTGATCTACTGCCTTAAGCAACTTTCACCCCACTCCTCTGGCCTCACAGTAGAACCAGCCTGCCACTTTTGGCCAGCTCACCCAGTCCCTAGCATGGGGCGGCAGTGGTGTGACCCTGCGGGGCCCCCCAAAGCGTGGGGCCCTGGGCGCCTGCCCCTCTCGCCCTACCCTAAGGATGGCCCTGCCCCTCACACACCCCAGCTGCTACCCCCAAATGCTTGCCCCCCAGCTACTGCCCAACACCTGCCCCCAACCCCAGCTACTGCCCCAAACACCTGCACCCCACCTACTGCCTGAACACCTGCTCTGCAAGCCCAGCTACTGCCCCCAACACACCTACTCCCATTGGACCTGTTTCCCATGTCCTTTTTAGCCCCAATGCCCATACCCTAAGCTCCCTGCCCCCGTTCCAGCCCTCCTAACACCCCAGTTCACCATCCCAACCTCTTTCCCCCCCATGCACCCTCCTTACCCCCATGCTTTCCCTGCTGGCTGCCCAACCGCCCCAACCCTCCCCAGCTCCCTTATCTGGCCGAAGAGCTGGGTGGGGGGAAGGAGGCCGTGGCACAGGCCAGCCAGTCAGCCAGCCAGCAAAAAGGAGCCTGAGCTGGAGGTTGGAGCCTGGCCACATGCACAGCCAAGCCCTGGCTGGAAGGGGTGGAGCCACACAGGCTCCAGCAAAGGGAAGGAGGCGTGGCTAGGCTGGCTCAAACCCACAGCCCCTCCCTTCCTCCGGCCTAGAAGGGACATGTTGGAACACTGGTTCTGGCATGCTCTTTTATTTTTAGGGGGTCCTGGAATGCAGTGATCAGGCATGTCCTCATATTTGGGGGGGGGGGGGGGCTGGAATGCAGTGTTCTGGGACATTCCCCTATTTTTAGGGGGCCTGGAATGCTGGGGTGTTCCCCCTTACTTTAACCCCTAATCCCCCATGCCCTCAGATACCCAAATGGAATCTGAGTCTTTGTGGACTATGCACGCTGAAGCCCCAGAAGCCCCAGTGACCTGGGGACTACCACACCAGGAGACAGGGTTGGGTGCAAACCAGGAAATGGGGGAAACAAGTGTGCGTCCCAGGAAGAATGAGCATGTTGTGAGCAGATTCCCTGCAAACTTAGAAGTGAGCTGCCTTACCGTTGCCAGGAACCCAACAGTGTAAGGAGGGACTAGGCCTCACCCCAACTGTCAACCCCATGATGGCAGCCCTCTGGGTTCTGGTCTTCGAGCCACACAGCCTTGATCCCCCAGGACCACTGTATTGACCCCGGCCATTGGGTCACACTGTCTGTAGTACAATAGTCAGATGATTTCTAACCATGGGGCTGCCACACTTCCGACTCCACAAAGGGATGCGATGGATGTACCCCATCTATCCTGCAACGTCTCCCATGGGATTGAAGGTCACTCCCTATATGGATTTCCCCTCCACATTTCACTCCTGCATGGTAGGGGATTCATTTACATCCATGCTAGTCTTCTTCACCTATACCTTGCCGTAGTCTCTCCATGAGATAATCTGCGCTGCAAGACAAAATGGTTTGGCCTGCTGTTAGACAGACATCCTCTTCCTCTGGGATAATGACTCCTAAAGAGAAAAGATAATACAACCTAGGCCAGTGGTTTCCAACCTGGGGTCCACGGACCTCTGGTGGGTGGGGGGCACAGATTTACTGCAGGGATCCACAGACATTGCCTGGAGCTGGGCCCATTTAAAATCTTGCAGTCACAGAAACATCATAGCACAAATGCAGGGAAACAGAACAGCAGCAGTGTCCTGTCCCTGAGCTCCATCTCCCTCAGGGCACAACACAGCTAGCTCTCTGGGCAACATATTCACAAAGACAATGAGGTCACTTTGCTGGAATGAGAGCAGGCTTTCCCTCTCTCCCTCACCCCCCCCCCCACCTGCCCAGGGTGGAAGGTAAGCTTAAAGACTAGGAGTCATGTGGCACTTTAAGACGAATAGATTTATTTTTCGCATGAACTTTCATGGGAGAAAAAGATCTGACAAAGTGGGATTTTCTCCCACGAAAGCTCATTCGAAAAATAAATCTGTTAGTCTTAAAGTGCCACATGACTCCTTGGGTGTGTTTTTTTTTTTTTTTTTTTTGCTGGACTAAACTAACATGGCTATCCCTTTGGAAACTGACAAGCTTAAAGACTTGCCATCACCTGAAAATGAGTAGCACAAACAAGGCTTTGTTAGTGAGTGTGCTCTAAGCTCTCACTGACTGCAACTCTGTGCACACTGAAGGCAAGTCCCTCATCTCAAGACCAGGTCACTTGCTGCGCCTTCTCTGCAAACTGCTTCACAGAGCCGCTGGGTATGCTTGCTCCCTCTTACACAAGGGTTCAACACAGTCTGTCAGACACCAAAACACAGGCAGGCAGCCCCCATGGGCAAGCAGCTGCAGGTATGTCTATAGATGCTGCAGAACAGACGTCTTCAAGTTGTGTATAACAGGTGGCCCCTTTGATATTTTCCTGCAGCTGCTCTATGGCACACTTGGCATGGCAAACACTCCCTCTTCATGCTTAATGAATGTCCACTTGCCAAGACATCTTTAGAGACTAAGGGCTGTTAAATCTGACAAAGCTTGGAATTTGTTGTTAATTCATTACACATAATACCCAATATCATTTAAAGGTATTTGCCTTCAAAGGCGTTGAGACATCTGTCTGCACCTTTTTGGTGAATTTATACTTACTCATAAGCAGTAGTAACTATCTCAGTACATGTATAATTGAAGATACAGCAAATATACAGAAATACAAGGGGAAAACTGTTGATAATTAGATACTTCAGTAAAATCATCACTTTTAATGTGCTCTAGTTCTGTAGTTTAGGTAGGCAGTTACCACAAACTTCTAATTGGTTATTTGTCCAATCAAATGGCCAAGCATGCATCTGATGGGCCATCTTTCAGTACAAACAGTGGGTTACTCACCAGTAACTGTCCTTCTTCGAGATGGGCTGCTCGGATCCATTCAGTAATAGGTGTCTCCATGTCAGAGCACCGGATTGGTCGGAAAACTTTTGTCCCAGCCTGTCAGGAGAGGGCAGGCAGCCACCACCCCTCACACCACCCCATGGCTATATATATGGCTGCCTCCCAACCCCTCCTCAGTTCCTCAGAGTCGCCAACTCCAGATGCAGGGATGGAGAGGAGGGACCTGAATGAGTCTGAGCAGCCCATCTCAAAGAAGGATGGTTACTGGTGAGTAACCCACCGTTCTTCTCCGAGCGCTGCTTGGATGCATTCAGTAATAGGTGACTACTAGCCATGCTGATGAATGGCAGGTGGAGTTGGATCTTCTGCCTTCAGCACAGCAACAACACCCCAGAGGGGAAGAGGCCCACAAATAAGACTCTAACCAGAGTCAAGAGATGAACTGGCATGAACAAGCGATGCTCCGGTCCAACGGTGGAAGGCTCCTGTGGTGGAAATATGTCCACAAAGAGATGCTCCCTGTTGGGCGAAGAGCTTATAAAGGAGTAGACATTCCAGATCTGACGCATAAGGCAGAAGAAATGAAACTGAGGAGGGGTTAGGAGGCGGCCATATATATAGCCACGGGGTGGCGTGAGAGGCGGTGGCCGCCTGCCCTCTCCTGACAGGCTGGGACAAAAGTTTTCCAACCAATCCGGCGCTCCGGCACGGAGACACCTATTACTGAATGCATCCGAGCAGCACTCAAAGACGAACACTTGGTTTTCACATGCAAATACAATAATTGTACATGCAAACTATGTACAGAATTGCTTGCAAACTATCTAGGAAGCTGCTCAACTTCATTTTTTAAAATCAGTGTCTTTTTCTTAAGTCACTTTCCACCTTAGGAAAAGGAGCTGGAGTTAAAATACAAGATTTGGTAAAACAAGCAAGGAGTCCTGTGGCACTTAAAGACTAACAAAGTGACAAAGTGGGATTTTCTGTCACAAAGCCCCTGTGATAAATAAATTTGTTAGTATTTAAGTGCTATAGGATTCCTTGTTTATTTTACTGAACTAGATGACAAGATTTGGTAAGTATCTTCAAATGTATGTAGATACTGTTGTGATTAATAAAATACAAATACAGATTTGTTTAGAAGTCTTACTGAATCATTAGCTTTTATTATGTACTTTCTTAATCAATAAAATAGTAAAAGTACAACTATTATCATCTGGGAGTCTGGAAAAATTTTTGATGATAAAATGGGTCCTCAGATTTGAAAATGTTGGGAACCACTGTCCTAGGCTATATTTGAGAAAGGAATGGATTCACATAAGCTACTTGTATCCAACACACTAGCACAATACAGCAAATAGATCGCTTTCCAGAAAATATCCCAGAAGTTCATTCTTGCAATTGTAGTATGTGATATTAAGCAAGGACCTTATTGGCTAGCTGCAGGATCATAGCTTCTGTTGAGATCCAATCTACTCTTTGATCACTACCACTCTCACTTACACTGCTTGTAACAGAGGGTTACTTACCAGTAACCATCCTTCTTTGAGACGGGCTGCTCAGATTCATTCAGTAATAGGTGTATCCATGCTGCAGCACACGATTGGTTGGAAACTCGTGCTCTAGCCTGTCACAAGAGGGCTGGTGGCCAATGCCCCTTGCACCATCCCATGGCTATATATATGGCCACTGCCCAGCCCCTCCTCAGTTCCTAAAAGCCGCCAACTCTGGATGTGGGGATGGCAGGGGAGGCCTGAATGAATCCAAGCAGCCTATCTCGAAGGAGGATGGTTACTGGTAAGTAACCCACTGTTCTTCGAGTGCTGCTGGGATACATTCAGTAATAGATGCCTGCTAGCCATGCCAATGGATGGCAGGAGGAGTTGGCTTTTCTGCCCTCAGCACAGCACATCTCCACCATGGGAAGCTTGTCCAGCAAAAGGATACTTGGGAGGCCTAAACTGACCTAAGGACTGAAGGCCAGGCCAGACCAGCCTGAGACAGTCAGGACTAACCCAGGGGAGAACAAGGGTTCCGGCTTGTCCAGGCATCAGTCAAAGCGTGAGGACAAGGTGACTTAGGAACACTCATCAGAGGGTGAAAGGTGGCACGCATTACAGTCTGATGGAGGACTACGTCGCCAGGAAGAACTTGAGAGTGAACAGACAGGGAGATGTTAAGGCCAGGGAGGTAGGTATCCTGGCACCATCACTGGTTGGCACAAACCCGTGACAGGGTAGAGGGACCCTGATGCTGGTAGGCCACTAGTGGCAAGCATAGGGAGCTGCCATCCCTTTCACTCATTCAGTAGGAAAAGCACAAGTGGGATCTTGTTCCAGAGTCAAACTGTGACTCCAACCACTCAGTGTCCAGCAGTAAGGGTGACACTGTATGGAGAAGGAAGAAGGAAGGCCTAGGAGACTATCCTCTTCCCAGCCTGATGGGGAACAATGCAGGAAGGCAAGGAGCTCCACCCTCTGACAGCACGAAGAGCGAGCAGTTTGTTTGACTGGTATGAAAGAAGAAGCGGATGCATTAGGGCCTATGAGAAAATCTAAACATGCCACAGCTTCCCTGACCATGCCACACTTCCCCCCTACCCCTTTTGCCGCATCCCTGCCATCTCTAACCATGCCACTGTTTCTATGCTGTTCCTGACCACTGCTCACTTCCCCTGCTGTCCCCCTCCATCCTGCCCTTCCCTGCAATGTTCCCTCTAAACTGATTACACAGCTTAGCAACTTTGGATGCAAGTTTCCTCCCGGTTCCCTGACCTAATCCGGTCCCAGGCCCCAGCTCATTGGCTCCCCAAGTGCATCCATAACTTGCTCAGCTGTATCATCAGCTTAGAAAGAACACTGCTTCTGTCTCCCATGATAACTCAACTATCCTGGGAAACACTCTCCTATTCCATATATGGCCCAACACTTGTCTGTCAAACCAGGCTTGGTTTTGTGGAATAGAATTCTGCATAAAATAATTCTGAAAGGGAAAGGTGCCATGGAAAACAGCTCATCCCTAGTTCCAGTGGCTCAGGATCTCTGAAAAGCCTCAACGGTCCAGGGCTCCAAAGAGGCAGCCGTGTTAGTCTAGTTCAGCAAAACAAAGAAGGAGTCCTGCGGCACTTTTAAAGGCTAACATATTTATTTAGGCTACGTCTACACATGCATTGTTATCTCATCTGGCCGGGCCCAGGGCCCCGGATCGCCCTCCCGATCCAGCTGGAGACTGGGGTAGGCGGGGCCAGCAACGCCCCTGCCTGTCTCCCAGGCTATATCTTCTTTGAAGGAGGACCAAGCTCTCCTACGTTTCGATCAGGCGTCTCAAACATGCAGCCCGTGGGCCGTATGTGGCCCCTAAAGTTACTTCCTGTGGCCCACAACAACACTAACATTATTGATATTTGCAATATCATTGTATGAAAAGGTTTCAGTGGTGTGGCCCTCCAGCTAACGTACTTGTTCTCGTGAGTCCCTCGTGGTGATTTGAGTTTGAGACCCCTGCTTAAGCTAGTGACCTCAAGAAACTCACCTGTGTCCCTCTAATGACTTTGGCAGAATGAAGGCAGTGATATTTTCATCACAGAAAGTTGTGTTAAAACTTAAAGTTGTGTATGTTAAATAGTGTTCTGAGTCAAAACATTCTGCCTCAGTTCTATATCTGAAGCAGAGGGAAATACAGTAAGATTTGGAATACCACTTGCATGCACAGAAAAAGCTAAATTTGGCATACTAAAAATAAACTAGGTATATTCTAATGACCCACTAATAAGATGGTTTCAAGAACACTGACCTAATGCTGACCTTACTCATTACTGTTTAAATCATGAATAAGTCCAATGAAGTTACATGAAGAGAGAGATATCAACTAAATCAGATCCAGCATGTTCCCATTATTAGCATGGAAACATCCACATACAGAACATCTTTAAACCACGTGCCTGATCCTGCATTCCTTATGACCCAAGATTCACACTGAAATCAAAAGAAATTTGGGTGTTCAATGAATGTGGGATCAGGCCCCAGGAGATCTGTAAAAATCAGGAACCAGCAAAAAGAAAGGAGCCATATTATTTACTCAAGCCTATTTAAAAAGAACTTCAGATTGTGTCCCCCTTTCACTTGGACACATGCTATGAAATGACAGCCAAACACTCCCCTTCTCATTTCTATGTTATAATTGGAAAGTACACATTTCGACATATTGTTCTTCAAATGTGCAGTTGACCTGAACCTGAGTTCTTTGGACTCAGTTTAAATATTCAGAGTTAAGAGAAAAAACACAAGGTGTAAGAGAGTGCAAAGCACATGGTCCATTCGCCTAATCAGTAAAAAGCAGCTAACCTATTTTCTTGTAGATCATATTTTTTCCCACAAAAATAACACCATATTTTGCCTGTAAAATATTTTAAGCTAATGCGTTTCTGAAAGAGCAGTTAGAGAGTAACAAAATAATGTGAAATGACTCTTCTGCCTATTTTGAACTTTAAGAGCTCATTTAGATCAAATATAAAAAGACACCATAGAGTACATGGTTATAAACTGTATTATTTGCAAGGGCACTTATGGAGCATGAATGATTTGTATTGTCAGAATAAACATTCAGCAGAATACAACAAAGCATGTGATGCTGTTTAAAGGGGAAAAAAAGCATCTCGGAATTCCAACTAAACTACGGCAAAAACAAAAGTGTGATTAAGCACAAATACTGTGCTATTTTGGTGACACGTGGCAAGCTAAAAGCAGAAAGCCTGCCTGTTTCGCCATTTTTTTCTTGCTTTTCTAGGAAGCCAAATATTAAGTACTTGGGTTACAAATCTCCTCTCACAGCCGATCCCACTTCCTTTGACGTTCACCTCCTACGAATGACACACAATCCAACACCCACCTGCCAGTCCTGAGAGAAAGAGAATTGCTGTAGATCTAACAAACCTGCACCACTGGTTCCAGCCAAAAAGATAAAACATTCTGTAAATGCAAACAAATTATACCATCTGCTGATGTCAAAAAGAGAAAAGATGGGGGTGGGGAAAAAAGAGGAAAAGACCAGAGAAAGAGCCCTTAGTCATCTGGACATGGTATAAAGATTTCACCTGAGTGCTGAGATTAGAATCCTCTACTTCATTTTAAGAGAGGCGTAATAGGCTATAAAATACATGTTAACTAATCATTGTACCACAGCAGCTGGGAATAGAACAGATGTATTGAATCCATTCTGCAAAAACGGTTTATGCTCTTCATCAGCCCTGCAACAGAGAACATTTTAGATTTAAAAATTTGATTGAAGCTTATGTTAAAATTATCTAAAATATAGATTAAGAAAAGGTTTCTGTTCATCTGGATATAATGCTTAAGTTACCCAAAAGTAGCAAGTTTGGTCTGAAAAGTCATAAAATGCATACAGTACATAATCTGGATGTAATCTGCAATATCCCAAATTAGCAATCTTGCCCAAAAGATCAAGAAGAAGGGACACTAACAGAATGGCCAGTCTCTGAAGGAAAGTTAAAGGAAAATTCAGAGTTATACCAAAAATTGCATTTAACTTTTCAAACAGTTGCATGCAATCACTGCAGATGACAGGGGCGTCACTAGTGCCTGGCACACGGGGCACGTGCCCCGAATCCTGGTGCCAGTACCCCGAATGCCTGGGGCACCCCCTGCCTCTCCCGGCCCGGATCCCTGGAAGGGACTGGGCTGGGCTGGCCATGGCAGCACCTACCTCTCCTGGCCTAGTAGCCGGGCTGGTCCGCCCGCAGCAGCCACTGTTTCACCTGCCCAGTCCTGACCAGTGATCCAGGCTGGGCTGGCAGTGGCAGTAGCCCGGAGCCTTGACTTCCGATTGGGACAGGGGGTGGGGCCTGGGTCTAGGGGGCAGAACCCAGGCCTACTCCCTGGGTCTTTCCCCAGGGTAGTGACGCTCCTGGCAGATGATATAAGCCTATTCTAGGAGCTCTCAAATATTGGGTGTTATTTAACATAGCATTATGGAAGCTTCAGATGGCGGGGGTGGGCAGTATGGACACTCATCATGTCCTACTGCTGGAGGTCCCAGATGAAGGATGTAGCAGATAAAAGTGATCCTACACTTGACTGAGCGTGTGCCTATTGTTTGTTACCTGAGTGTCCCATAAGGGATCATTGTAGGATCCTAGTTGCTTTAGAGGATCACATAACAGCAGTGTCTAGAGTAACAATCTTATCTTCATCTGGTCCAAGGGATTCTGAAAAGCATCAGTGAAAACTAAAATGAATCTGTGGACTTTTTACCCTTCTGCAGCTTTGGAAAGCATAGAGACAACCAGAACACAGGACACTTCATGGGACAGCAGCACTGCACTGGCTTATACTTGGTTTCCAGAGAAAGGATCTCTTGGCAACTGTAAGGAATAAACCTCACTTTTTTTTCCTAACAAAAGCTTAGATGCTGAAGAAGTTGATGGCTCTCACCTGGAAATCATCTAACTCACCATGGAATCTTGGGAGCTTTTATGCTATGCTTTATACCTCTCTACCCACCACTGAAAGGCAGCCTTCTCATACAATTTAACAGCCCACCATACACAATTAAGAACTGTAAGCAAAGAACAGTGTATCTAACTGGAATTGTATGGGGTGTGTATTCAAAAAGGACAAAATGGCCCTAATTGCAATTTGTTAAAGACACCATGCAACACTGCCAAACGTATCACATAAATTTTAGTTGCTACAGACAGTCTAATTTTCTAGTTTCTTTTACCATGTCTACCATTGTGGTATCTGAGCTTCCAACATCACAGTTGGGACCTTGATTGTATATTTCATCAAAAAGAGAGCACAATGTCTTCCTATGCTGATGTAGTATACGTATAGGCAGTCTTGGCAGGCTGGCAGTGTGGGCACTTGCTTGGGGCCTTACAAGGGGCCCCCTCGTAGGCTCCCAGCAGCAGCTTTAAATATCCTGGCTGCTGGCCAAGAGCTGCAGAATCACAGCAGTCAGCAGCTAGTAGCCAAGGGGGAGGAGCCACAGAGGGAGAGATGGCAGCTAGGGGGGCCAGGTGAGGAGTGTGGGGAGCAGCACCGCCCTTGTCCCCTCCCCCATCATGCTCACCTGGCTGGTCCCCAGATCACTGGCCTTGTGCAGACCCCTCCATGGATACAAAAATGTGGATCTGTATCCGATCTGCACCCAGGTAGTGTCAGTCTGTATCCAATCCAGGATCTGCATGCCAGTTTTAGGTCCAGTTGCCCCACCCCTGCCCCCACCCCCAGCAGCACCTGCTGTTGCCAGTCATCTGATTGGGTGGCTGGCAGGAGGGAAGGGCTGGGGTAGCTATCAATCACCAGCTCATTGGTGAAGTGTGGAGACTGACCACTGGGGCTCCTAGAGTGAGAGGTGAGACTAGCTGATAAGCTGAGCTCCCATGAGTGACTGTCTCTGATTGGCTGGAAGCAGAGCTGAGCTGGGATTGCCTGGAGTGCTTCCTCTGCTCCCCACTGTGCTGTTTATGTTGCTCACTGCAGCCACCACAGAGGCAGCAACAGCTAATGCACCCTGGGCAGATAAAAACAGAATCTGCATCCAAGCTCCAGTCTACAACCATGGAACTGCAGATGTGGACACACTCAAGTCTGAAGTGGATACCTGTGGATCTGCAGGGCTCTAGCTGTGTGGCCTGGGCTTCCCACTGTTTGCAGTAACACAGCAGGCCTCTGTTGCTACAGCAGAGGGAGAAGCCACCTACAGCAGAGCCAAAAGAGCAGCTGCCAGAACAGGAAGGTGCTGCCTCCTGCGACTGGAAGGGGCAAGAGCTGAAGCTCCAGCACAGGGAGAAAAGGAGCCTGGAGGGAGGTGGCAATTGGCAGGGTAGCAAAAATCAAGGGGAGGGGGGGGGTGGACTCCATCTTTGACTTTTGCCCAGGGCCCCAAACACTCTTAGGACTGCCCCTGAGTATATGGCTCAATACTGGCTGAGTCTACCAAATCATCAACCTCATTGCCTGCAGCACTCTGATTTTCTCCAGCTATCTCCCAACCAAATACTGATCTTGTTCAATAATACTAAGTTTATAAGATATGGTGAGGGAACAGATTCAGTTAGTATGGCTGAAACTAATACATAATTTCACCCCATCATTCATATCCTATGTCAATAAACATTTTAAAAAAGTAATTAATTAGTCTTTAAACTTGAACATTAAGTTTTAGCCTAAGGCAACATTACAACTCAGTCAAATGCCTAGAAAATAAGAGTTGCAAACAGGAAATGACGACTTTTAACATCCTTAACTATACTCGCACTAGCAGGAACCAACCTAATAACAGAATAACTCCTCTTTCATTAAGGAACATTTAGTGTGGTAGAGCACTGTCTAACAGATATACCTTGCTTGACTGAATGTTTTCCTTGGAAGGATTTCAAAGAGTTTTTGACAGAGTGTGGTCCCCTAAAGCTACATTTTATTTCTGATTCATACTGACTGACTGTAATCCTCTGACAGTTATTGAAAGTTAATTAGCAGTGAAGTGCAAAAAGCTTTAGGAATCAAAATGCAAAGGCAGCAAACTGAACATAAATCTCCTTTCTTAGGGGAAAAAAACCAAGTAAAACAAGTTATCCTAATGGAAAAGAACATCTCACAATGAAAATATGACATTGATTTCTTTAATAAATGCTATTAATGAACAAATGTCTATTAATAAACATAACAGACATTTATAGGCATTAGTTCAATTACATGAATAAACATAACTAATACAGCCAATATTTCAGCCACAACTACAGATGGGACAAAGTGAGGCTGGTAAAGGCATTCTTTTACACATATCTAAATTGGATAAAGACAGTTAAAGAAAGACAATTGTTAGTGGCTCTTTTCTTTAGAGTCTGAAGTTCACTCTTAGGGCTAGTCTACAACTAAAACTTACAGTGGCACAGCTGTATTAAAACAAAGAAACCAGTTGCTGAGCACTTCCATCTTCTTAATCACTCGATGACTCATTTGTTAACGACTGTTGTTAGAGATGTAGCTGGGACATCAAGACTTCAAAGAGAAACAGCTGAACTCGAATTAATATGCAAACTAAATTCTGTGAAAGCAGGACTTAATCGAGACTATGGGTTCTTTTCCCATTACAAAAGGTAATTTGACTTCAGGCTTCCCATGGTTTGAACCTGAAAACTGTTCTGATTTGCTGTTACTGTATGACCTGATCCTATGTTTTACACCTCCTTGCATTTAGTTTCATTCCTTTCTGTAAGTTCACCCATCTTCGAAGCATCTGAGGAAGTGGGATCTTCTCCCACGAAAGCTCATGCAAAAATAAATCTGTTAGTCTTAAAGTGCCACACAACTCCTTGTTGTTTTTTTACTGGACTAAACTAACAAGGCTATCCCTTTTGAAATTGACAGCTGTATCAGTATAGCTGTGCTGTTGCAAGAGTGCTTCTGTAGTTGCATTATGCTGATGGGGAGAAAAGAGCTCTTTTGCAGACATAATAAAACAAGGAGTCGTGTGGCACTCTAAGACTAACAGATTTATTTTTCGCATGTGCTTTCGTGGGAGAATGCTTCGAAGATGGGTGAACTTACAGAATGGAATGAAAAAAAAACAACCTAAATGAGCAGTAATGGCTATGTCAGTGTGAAAGTGTCTCCTGCAACATAGCTCTGGTCACACAAGTGCTTATGCTGGCAAAATTCTTGCCACACAGGGAAATGGGTTTTGTTTTTTCACATCTCCAAATGACAAAAGTTTCACCGGTTTAAGTGCCAGCGTAGACAAGGCCTTTGTAAATCAAAGACTTGAACACTGCATCTGATACAAACTATTTTGGGCTGTATTATTTACCACTGCCATGCACAATTCACATTTGTAACTGTGCTGAGTGAGCACAAAGGAGATGTAAAAGGCTACCAAATTAGTGACAGCACCTACCCACCAACTTGGCACAGGTGTAAATGATTAGACAAGGTGCAGGGCAGTGGGCTGCCCTTGTGCACCTTAAAAAAAAAGCCAAGATGGAAATCAATATTGGCCCTGAAGGAAAAGGATTCGCAATTCAAGGGTCTGATCCAATTCTCACTGAATGCAATGGAGCTCACCCAGTGAATCCACTAGGAATTGGATCAGGTGCTAAATAATTCAATTTAAAAAAAAAAAAAACAGACCATCTGGCGCACATTAATTGTTTGATGCCAAAAAAGGGTGTGAAGTCTGACAGAACAGAATATAGTTGACAAATATAAAATCTGATATAACATGGGACATTAGTAATGCCAAAACGTCTTGACATATTAGTACTTACATGATTTTCAGTATATGATAAAAGAAAACATTTTAGACACATGAACAAATGCTCAAACATCTTTCTTGTTCTCTATCTACTGCCTCACATCTTGTGCTGGTTTACAGATGACCTGAGAAACAAGAGAAGACAGTGCAATGGTGGTGGAAGACTTAAGGTGAATCTGACTGACCAAAGGTTTTTGATAGGAGAAACAAAAAGTTCTTTTGAAGTCTTCTCATGTAAGTATGCAGAAGGCAAAGAAAAGTTTCTCTCTCTAAAGGCAGGGGTCTCAAACTCAAAACACCATGAGGGCTGCATGAAGACTAGTAAAGGGCCTCACGAAGACTAGTACGTTAGCCCAAGGGCCACACCACTCAAACTTTTTCATACAATGATATTGCAAGTACTGGTACCAACAGTGTTGTTAGAGGCCATAGGAAATAGCTTTGGGACTGCACATGGCCCGCGGGCTGCATGTTTGAGACCCCTGCTTTAAACCATAGTCTCTGTGAAGTTTCACTCAGGAGATTGCTTGGAGTGGTAGACAAGCTGGTAAATCTGTGCTGTCTCAGCTTGTTGGCTGATACAAGTGTCCCCCTTTATGACGAAATCTTGTTATTTTGCAAACTGAATTTTGTGGCTACAGACCAAACTTTGTGTCTGGAGCGGAAAAGGTACAGAGCTACAGACTGAAAACATACATGCTATGTTTTTTATGTTTTGAGTTTTGCCTGATTTCTGTCTCAGGTGTTAGAAGCTGTGGAAGCACCTCATGCCAGCTCCTGCGGTTTGGACTCAGGCCCAATTCTATCTTGGCTCTTGAAGGTCTGTTGAGAACAATTGGGTCCATTGTTGGTAAAGATTGTCAACAGATCTTTTGAGGAGGGCAGAATGGTGGTGAATCTCCCCCAGGAAACTTCTCTATTTGACACTGACCATATGATCCTTTATTACCCTGTATGCCAGTGGTCTTCAATCCAAATCACTTTTAGAATCTAAACGGAACACAAGATCTACTCTTTAGAAATCCTTCCCCTCCCCACCTCATAGACTCCCAATTCCCTTCGCTCAGCCTCAGCTGGGCTGGATCCGTGATCCCTTCCTCGCACTGGCTTTCCACCTCCCCTACCCCTTCACAAACTCTTTCCCCTTCTCCAGCCCTATGCTTCCACTCCACTCTAGCCCTGCTCTGCCTCCTGGACCATGGGATCCCGCCAGCTCCTGATCCCCCCAACCCATACTCCTACCTACCTCACCTGGCCAAATCCAGGACTTGCAGTCTGCTCCTTGTACCACATGTGCACGGGACATTTGAAACAGCCTGAGCCAGCCATAGCTCTCAAGGCACAGGCATCAATCCGAAATCAACTGTTCCAACTTCTGCAATCTCCCTGTCGATCACAAAACTGGTTGGGAACTACTGCTGTATGTGATCTTGTTTCTCTAATGAGTAATGTTAAGCATGTGCATAAGCAATTGTAGATTCAGGGTCCAAAAAGGCCAAAAACAGATGAGGAGAAGGAAATGGAACATAAATAAGGAAGGACCCGATCCTGTAAACACTTACACACTTTAATGGGAGATAATGTGTAAACACTTCATAACTTCAGTAGGACTACTCATGAGAGTAAAGTCACAGGCCTTGCACTGTAAATTTGTTAGTGCAAAGACATATTTCTTATGTTTTTTAAAGCACCTAGTGCAGTAAGTACCTGATTATGGCCTTCTGATACTAATACAGCATCAATGTTAAATAATTAATACCCCATATTTCTTTTTAAAAAATGAATTTAACAGATAGGGGAAACTGAGATACAGAGACCGTGATAAAGACAAGAGCAGAACCAAATCCTGTTGATGCCCTATTCTGTTCTTTAACCAAAGGAACATGTGTGCATTTGATTGTACACGAGGAAAGTCAATAAGAGGTTTTCCATTGGCTTCAGTGGGAGCAGCATCAGGCCCTACCAAAGACTAGCCAGCAAACAATGTGGACTCCTGAGGAAAAACAATTCTGTTTTCATGCAAATGTCCCTCTCCTCGCTTTAAAAAAGGAAAAAAAAAAAAAAAAAAAAAAAAGCAGCAGAGTAGGGGACTCAAAATATGAGTTCTAAAACAGAACAGCTGCTAAATGTTTTCTGAAGTTTTCCCTAAAGGATCATCTTCTCTTTAACTTCCTTACGGCTGAATCATCTAAAATTTAAAATATATTCAGCTCAAAACTTTCTTGCATCTTTCTTGCATTTTATACTAATTCAAATGCAACTGTTTCCCAATGTGTCAAAATGAAGTTAAATAACATAAGAGTTGAATAACAAACTGTAAATATCAAGACAAGGGAGAAAAGATACATAATAGCATGGAAACTAAGGTAGAAGATTTCCAAAGGGATAGCCATGTTAGTCTAGTCCAGCAAAAAAAACCAAGGAGTCGTGTGGCACTTAAAGACTAACAGATTTATTTTTTGCATGAGCTTTTGTGGGAGAAAATCCCACTTAAGCATCCGATGAAGTGGGATATTCTCCCCACAAAAGCTCATGCAAAAAATAAATCTGTTAGTCTTTAAGTGCCACACGACTCCTTGGTTTTTTTTAAGTAGAAGAGCCAGATAATGAGACAAAGCCTATTCCAGGTGATAGCAGCTAGAGAGAAAGTGGCTCTCATGTCAACAGTTAGAAAGAGACTTTTTGAAAAGACAGAGAGATGAAGCCAGTGCTGAAAATGTGGAGACAGGAAAGATGATAGACAAAATCCATGTGTTGCTATAGCACCATAATGTAGATTCATGGTTCTCAGCCACTATGTCAGGACACATTACTGTCACCACACAGCAGTGCACCATGAAGAGCCAGAGAAATGACTGGCTTTGGCTTGGATGGAGTGGTCTGGTGTGCCCTGTAGAGTCACAATATGCTGCCAAGTGCATCACAATCCACAAAAGTTTGAGAACCACTGGTGTAAATCAAGTTCCAAAGGGGCAGCCGTGTCAGTCTAATTCAGCAAAACAAACAAGGAGTCCCGTGGCACTTAAAGACTAACAAATTTATTTATTGCATGAGCTTTTATAGGAGAAAAATCCCACTTCCTCAAAAAATTCCACTTCTTCAAAGCATCTGACGAAGCTATTGAAATTGAATTTATTTGCAAATTTGGTTGCATTGCTTCAGGACTTAATAGGAACATTGGATTTTTCTCTCATCACAACAGGTGATTTGACCTCATCTCCCTGTGTATGCTGTTCCCCAGCATTTGAATCTTTACAACTGTTTTGATCTGCTGTTACAGTGTGACTTGTTCTCATCACTTACACTTCCCTGCATTTATTTCCTACTATTCTGTAAATTCCCTCATCTTCAAAGCATCTGATAAAGTGGGATTTTCTCCCACGAAAGCTCATGCAATAAATATATTTTTTAGCCCTTAAGTGCCACAAGATTCCTTTTGTTTGTTTGTTTTACAGAACTCCCAGTTTGTTTTACTGGAGCAGATGTAGACGCCGTGTTAATCGAACCCTCCAAGAGGTGGTAACTAGGCTGACAGAAGAATTCTTCCACTGACCTAGCCTGGTCTACTGCAGCAGTTAGACCAGAGGTCTCAAACATGCAGCCCCTAAAGCTATTTCCTGTGGCCCGCAACAACACTATTGTTACCAACATTTGCAATATTGTTGTATGAAGAGGTTTCAGTGGTACGGCCCTCAGGCTAACATCCTAGTCGTTGTGTGGCCCTCTGGTAGTCCCCATACGACCCTCGTGGTGATCTGAGTTTGAGATCCCTGAGTTAGACAATATAGACAAGGAATCCCGTGACACTTAACTATGGGACACAGGGCACAAGGGTTTTTTTTTGTTTGTTTGTTTTTACAGACTGAGCAATGTAAATTTAGTTGATCTGATTTTTTAGTTGAGACCAGGCTTGAGAAAGACAGGCATAACTTAAGTGATTTTAAAAATAAAGAAGGAATTTTTTAAACTAGACCCTGAAATGAATAAGGTGCTGTGAAGTGGTGCAAACCATGAAATTCAGCAGACACATAAACGTGTGCAGACTAAAGTGAAAATGGATCAAAGAGGGACCATCAAATACAAGCCAATCTACCTCAGAGGATCAGGATGTGGCTACAGGCCAGATCTAGGGTTGCAACCCCTGCAGGATTGTCCTGGCAGCTACAGGAATTAAGCTTTAATTAAAGACTATCATGTGATGAACCCTCCAGGAATATTCCAACCAAAACTGGCTACCAGCCAGACCCCAAACCTCAGGGGTTCCTCTTTTCTGGCTGGGGGTGACCAAAACATCATAGGACCATTGGGACAGAATAGAGCACAGCCAGACCCAGCACTGGTCTCCGCCTGCTCTGGAGAGACCCTAGACTAGGGTTACCGTATGTCAGGCAAAAGAAGGACATGTCCTCCTCTTTACCCTCATGTCTTCTGGCTGGCTGGCATTTTAAAATACATGATTATGTCTGACTTTTTACTTATAGGGGTTAAAGTATGCTGGAATGACATGGAATACCTTATTTTTAGGAGGAAGCCTTCCAGAGCCCCCTGAAAACAGAAGAATCTTACATTAATACTGCATTTTCTCCAGGTGTCCTCCAATGTCCTCCTTTGCAGGCTTTGCTATCTGGTAGACTTATAAAAGAAGGTCATGTCCTCCTTTTTACCTTCACATCCTCTGTCCAGCAAGCATTATAAAAATACATGATTGTGTCTGCATTTTTACTTAAAGGGGTTAAAGTAGGCTGGAACACTCCAGAACACCCTATTTTTAGGGGAAAGTGTTCCAGGGCCTCCTAAAAACAGGAAAATATTACATTAATGCTACATTTTCTCCACATGTCCTCCTTTTAATACCTCCCCATCCCCCTCTCCATGCTTTGGTCTCTAGTAGACCTAGGCAAAAGAAGGACATCCTCCTTCTTACCTTCACTTCCTCCAACCAGCAGGCATTTTAAAGATACATGATTTTGTCTGGCTTTTTACTTACAGGGGTTAAAGTGTGCTGCAGCACCCTGGAGCACCCTATTTTTAGGGCTCCCTGAAAACAGAAGACTATTCCATTAATACTACATTTTCTCCATGTGGCCTCCAATGTCCTCCTTTTTGCACCTCCCTGTCCTCCTCTCCATGCTTTGGTATCTGGTAGACCTAGAAAAGGAGGCCATGTCTTCCTTTTTAGTGTCCTCCCTCCAGCAGGCATTTTAAAAAACACCTGATTTTGTCTGGCTTTTGCTGACAGGGGTTGAAGTAGGCTGGAACGCTGCAGATCACCCTATTTTTTAGGGGAAGTGTTCCAGGGCTCCCTGAAAACAGAAAAATATGACATTAATACTACATTTCTCCATGGAGCCTCCAATGTCCCCCTTGCCATGCTTTGGTCTCTGGTAACCCTAGCCACAGACACCGTTTGCCCAGCCTGACGCGCCCCTCAGAGAAGCAGCAAAAATTTAAACGCTGCCGCCTCCTCCTCCCCCTCAGAGCAGGCCCCGCCCCCAGGCCCCGGGGGAGCGGCGGCGGCGGCGGCGGCGGCCGCAGGGCCGGGCAGGCCGAGCTTTCCCGCGGCACCGCCCCTCCAGACCCAACCAGCCGATCGCCTCGCGCCCGCGGGGGGAGACTCCGCCGGGCGCATGCGCGGCCCCTGCGGCGCCGGCGCATCCATCGGCCGCGGCTCGTGGCTGCGCGCGCCGCTTCGAACGGCGGCGGGGCCGATGCAGCCCGCGCGCTCCCCGCTGCGGCGCCTGGCCCGGCTGCTGCGGCTCCTCGTCCTCCTCTCCCCCGCCCGGCCCAGCGGGGCGGTGCTGGCGGCGGGAGCAGGTAACGGCGGGGCAGCCGGCCCGTCGGCTGGGTCGTGGCATAGGCCGCTCGGCACGGCTGGGGAGGGGGTGGCAGGCGCGGAGCGCGAGCTCAGCTGCTGCACGGGAGGCTGCACGAGGCCAAGACAAACACTGGGAGATGATGCTTGGTGTCCGTGTGACAGTCAGGTGGAAGCAAGTTTTTGATGACTTCCGGCACTTTTTCAGTCTACAAAGGTGTTAGGAAATGAAGAATAACGCATGCACTTGGTCAAGAGGTCTTCAAATATAGGAGGCACGTTTTCCAAAAGATAAAGCGTGCTGTTCTGTAAGTAAAATCTAGTATGGATAGGGTTACCAGATACCAAAGCCTGGAAAGGAAGGCAGGGAAGTACCAAAAGGAGGACGTTGGAGGACACATGGAGAAGATGTGTTAATATAATAGTCTTCTGGTTTTAGAGGGCCCTGGAAGGCTTCCCCCTAAAAATAGGGTGTTTCAGCATAGTTAACCTCTGTAAGGAAGAAGCAAGACAAAATCATGTGATTTTAAAATGGGTGCTGGATTGACGACATGAAGGTAAAAAGGAGGACAAGTCCTCAAGAGCATCACTGCCCCAGGGAAGGGCCTGGGGCACTGGCCCAGGCCACGGCCCCCATTTTGCACTGGGCCCAACCTGGCCTCAGGTGCCTGCTGCCGCCAGCCTGGCCCCAGATCCGTGGCTGGGGACAGGGCAGGGAGCCACAGCTGCAGGTGGCCCAGCCTAGGATGGGGCTGGAAGCAGCCACTGCCACCACGGGCAGCCGGGCCCCAGATCTCCAGCTGGAGGCCAGGAGAGGCAGGGGTCGCACTAGGATGCAGGGCACTGGCTCTGGGATTCGGGGCACGAGCCCCATGTGCCAGGCCCCAGCGACACCCCTGCATGTCCTCCTTTTGCCTGACATCTGGTAATCCTAAGTATGGAGTCTCTCTTAGCTCCTTGACTACCACACTTATCTGCTCTTTGATGCTGTCAGTTTATTTCCATTTTCATGGGGTTACCAGATACCAAAGCATGGAAGGGAGGATGGGGAGGTATAAGGAAGAGGACATTGGAGGACACATGGAGAAAATGTAGTATTAATGTAATATTCTTCTGGTTTGAGGGGGCCCTGGCATGCTTCCCCCTAGAAGTAGGGTGTTCCAGCATACTTTAACCCCTGTAAGTGAAAAACCAGACAAAATCATGCATTTTTAACACTTGCTGGATGGAGGACATGAAAGTAAAGAAAGGGGACATGTCCTCCTTTGCCTGACATCTGGTAACCCTATCACCAACCCAATCACAAAGTTTTGACAAAACCAAATCTATGTCAAAGGACACACTCCAAAGGGGCAGCCATGTTAGTCTAGTTCAGCAAAACAAACAAGGAGTCCAGTGGCACTTTTGAAGCCTAACGAAGTGATTTATTGCATGATTCAGCTGGACAGGAATCCAGGTCTTCAGTTTATTAAAGGCCACCAGGAGAATTGTCTGCCCTCTAAATTCTTCTACAGACTTTTTGCTGGTCTGGTTTTGATCTCTCCCACTTATTTACACAAAGTGCCCCAAGATTTATTCAGTCTTCCAGCGAAGAGTATTGCTGTTGTCACAGAACCTTTTGGTTTACAATATAAACAAGATGTGAAATTGTGGCTTTGTGCTCATTGCTTTTACTTGTGATAGAGCCACTTGGGGGGCGGGGGGGGGAGTTAAAGCTCTAAAAATCATAGAAAATAAAAACTCAAGCCCAGTGTTCAGAGAATCACTTACATTCTTTTCCTATCCTTATAAGTGATCCCATTCTAATATTTGCTACTTTTCTTCTTGCAGTGTGCAACTATAATGATTCCTATCCAGGTAACTCTGCCGCAGATAGTGACTATAATAATCACTTGCGTCCCTTCAAAAGATCCATACTACATCCCAAATCAAGCTTTTTATCCCCCCCCCCCCGAAGGTTGGCAGTCTTCTAGAGTTGCAGAGATAGTGGAAGCAGATTGCCTCCAGCCAGTGTAGTCTGAGGGGAATATCCTAGAGTTTCTAAATTTTCCACTTCTACCCAAAATAGCACCATCTGTAGAAAGATCCAGAGGCGTGAAGCTTACAAATCTCTTCAGAATCAGTACTTTTCCATTGCATTTACTTCCTAATTAGAACAATGGCCATCATCCCATTCTCAGCCTGAAAGGATCAAATATGTTTGACCTCGCCACTCCTGCCAAGAAATTCAATATACAGCCTGCCTGTTCAGCCATCTGTGCTTTGACCTTTGAGGAATTACTAGTCCCATAGAACTTAAAGATATAGTTGTGTTGTATAAGCTACATATGTGGAGAAATATTTAAAAACAGACTCTTAAGGCTAGCAGAGAAAGATATAATATGATCCCATGGCTGGAAATTGAACCTAAACAAATTCAGACTGCAAACACCATAAACATTTTTTACAGTGAAAGTCTGTAACCACTGGAACAATTTCCCAAGGATTGTGGTGAATTCTCCATCACTGACAATTTTTAAATCCAAATGGGGTGTTTTACTGTAAGATCTGCTCTAAGGATTGTTTTGGGGGAAGTTCTTTGGCCTGTGTTATGCAGGAGGTCACATGACCACAGCGGTCTCTTCTGGCCCATTATGGAAGCCTATGAATCTATTTGATTCAGTGTAGGTGACTTGCATGGTACCTGGCTATTGGTCATACAACATCTCTGATAAAATGGATGCTGAGCTGGCAGAAAAATACCATACTTTTTTTCTTGACTCATTCTTAGCTCCTCCTTTCTGAACACTCAATTGCTACACACAAGACACTGGAACTTTCTGGATCCCATAGTAAACAAATTAAAGACCCTCCTGTCGGTAAGACAGGATTTCAGGGGAAGCTGTCCACTTGAAAGCTAGCCAATTAAAAAAAAAAAAGAGAGAGAGAGAGAGTTAAAACAGTTTCAGGTACTCCACTAGTCCCATAGTTCCCCTGTCCACTTTCATGGTTTTACAATCACACTTTTCTATATTTGACAATATTTTTTTTTCTCTTGTTGCGCTGTGAGAGACCAACTTAACAGAAGGGGGCAACCGACTGAACAGGGAAAACCATGAAAACCTCTTACAAAGTGCAGTCAAATGCACCACGTAAACAAACTGAAAAAAAATTTGCTCCTCATCTCATCTTTTTTCAATAATTCAAGGTGTTTCTTGTAATAATATATAAACCGTTTTGACACAGAAGTGTGATTTTTTTTTTTTAAGGTGATATCTCTTCAGTTTTCCTTGTGGCCTGGTTCCCAATAGCTGAATCACATCAAGGAGGACAATGAAAGTCAGAGGGACAAGGGGCACTTTACCTGTTTGTTTTCCTGTGTCTTGCATTGAGAGTTTCTGCCTTTGGTTCTCTTTTAGGATTCCACATTTGATCCTGAGTCTCTACACGACTCATAATCACGCACATTTGGACAGTTCCATTCCTTTTTATCCTTACTTCAGATTAAGTCCTGTTTCTTCTCGTGGGGAAGTCACTTGTTCAAAGGGATCTTCCTTTTGGAACTTAATTGGTTCAGTAAACCCAGATACCACTCTTGTGGAGTTGAGAACATACTCAAAAGTGCAGGCATGCTTGGTTCAGGTGATTATCTTCAGAAAGAAAATGCAGATTGCTTCGTTAATGCTTAGGGTGGTTCTGGCAAGGAAATCTCTGCTAGTCCTCTCGGAATATCCAGCAGGCAAACCAGTTCTAATCCAAAAAGGCAGTTTATTGTAATTACTTAGCAAACAGGGCAGCACCCTTAACTCTTGCTTCCAAAAGGAATCCAAGCTACCTTTTGCCTGGGCAGGCAGAAATCTCCCTGCTCTAGGAACCTGTTACCCTGCAGGGAAGACAAAATGCTGCAGACAGTCTACGGCCTTGTACACACAAGAGAGTTATTGTGGAATAAGCTGTTTTATTGTGGAAAAACAAGTCCACCGTGCATGCCTGAATGCTCCTTGTTGTGTGACAAGTGCCCTGTTATACCAGAACAGTAATATCATCTATGCAAGAGCCATAATATCTATTGCAGAACAGCTCTTGCACTGTAAAGTGTGTGTGAACACTGATAGAATTTTCTTCTGCAATAAGTAACTTCCAGAAATGTCCCTGAATTCCAAGGCTGATCACTCTGGTCTTCCGCTTAGACTCCACTGCTCTGACACAACTAGCCCCTTCCTCCTGAGAGTCCCATGAACTTTTGAATGTTTTCCTGGAGCAACATTGAAAAAGGGCATGAGTTGCTGGCAGTTACAATGAATGACCACAAGGAAACACAGTGCCCTAAGGGAATGTGAAAATTTACCTACAGTGCTCAGTGCTCCTCTCCTTCTACCCAGGGTTCCTAGCACTGGAAGCTTACAAGTGGTATGGTGGGATAGGTGCCCACTATTCAGTGCTCTTTCTTGCGGAAATGCAAAGAACAGTGTGGACATTCCTTTGTGTTATAAGAAGCGCAGTGTGAACATGCAATTGCGCTATAAATACAACATGTTTATTATGGCGCAACGACTTATTGCGGAACAATTTTCTAGTGTAGACATGGCCTCAGACAAGTTGCATTCGTGCTAAGAGAATGGAGTCTTCTTGCCCCAGGCTTCACCTCACTTGTAGTCAGTGGTAGTTCCCAGCTATGAACCTGTTTTATCATCAACAAATAACAGATAATACAGCAAGTAGCTAGATCCTCTGCTGAGCCAAAGAGATGCCTTTGTGATTCCCTGTTCTAATGTCCTTATGTGCCCATTCCCCCATATCTTCATAAAATAGTTCAAATGTTCTTGCTAAGCTAAGCATTCATATTCATTCTTTCATGACCCAGAAGGACTTAGTTTACAGGTTTGTATGTGGACAGCTAGTGATCATTCTCTTCAGACCCCAAAACTTTTGCCCCTCGTAACTGCAGATGCTAAATTCTTGGAATTAAGAAGCAGTTTGTTAGAAGGAGTAGTCCTTAATCCATATCTTCAAAACTGCTGGTGCTGATGGCTTGATGAGCAAGATGCTAAACCTGAATTCAAGGATTGGGATTGCCAGTCACTCCATGGACCATATTCAGTCCTGGCCTAAAAGTTTTCAGCATCAATTGGCTTACTTGTGAGTGAGACTTAACTAGTCCAAGACTTGTCTGCAGAAAAAAGTTGCACTAGTTTAACCTAAAGTGTGAATTTAAACTGATGTAGTTAAACTGGTGCAAACTCTTGGATGGGTAATCTTAGTTGCCTTTCAGAGTGGCTTATTAAACAGAGGTAAGTGTGTCCACACCAGGATTTGCACCAGTTTAACTAAATAGGTTTAAAACACAATTTAAGTTAAACTGATACAACTTTCTCATATAGACAAGACCTACAGTTTGTACCTCCAAACAGCATTTCTTTGACTTGACTCTGTCTGGACAAGACCACCTTTTGCTGTCCTCAGTGTTTGACAACATTCTGTCCTGGTTTATTCAGATAGTTGTTACATTCACACCCAATTTTCTCTTCAGTGGACCAAATTCTTCCCTGAATTAACACCTGTATTATGTTTCTTTATTCAGCTCTTTGATTACTTTCCTGGAATCCTGAGGGGACGTGCTATATGGCAGTTTTTGTTCATGTGCAGGTTTGCATGCACATTCTTGAAAATTCATCCCACACATCAGTTAGGGGTTTTTATATTGTGAGGTATGTAGCTAAATCCTGAAAGCAGTAGGGAGTCTCCAAAATTTCCATGATGCAAGACAGTAGAAAGGACTGATTAGACAAGCTGCCAATGTCTTTAGGACTGCTAGAGACAGCTAATCCTCACCACAAGGTGTTATCAGTAAACATTACAATAATGTTCAGAACATGTAGGAGACATAATTCTATTAAAGAGTTTATATGTTTTATTATTTAAAAATAACAAAATTACACAACTCCTTTTCACATTGGTTCTGATGGTAAAACTTCTGCAGTCAGCAGCAATGTCATGTGGTAAATGAACTATTTTAAGATGTCAGCCTGTTTACCTCAGTAGACATCTACCATCAAATTCACCATTGGTGTAAGCAGTGGAATTATTTTCACCTATGCAAAGCGTGAATTGCGCCCCAGCGGTCCTATGCAAGCACTATCAAAATAGCACAAAAGTAAGGTTTTTTTCCTAAATGTAGTTGTGATAGTCCCCTCCCACAATCTGGTCCTGTGTGGTACTGTGACCCCCGATCTCCAGTCCTCAACCCCAATTTATTTTACTGTGCAAGGTGACCACTCACTCCTGAGTCAGTTCACACCAGCTTCCTGTGTGTAATTGGTCCCAGGCACAGGGTGTGTGCTTTCCAGCCACTTAGGGGACAGTCCCTCAGCAAGCACTACCAGCCCCCAGATGCCACACCACGAACTACTGTCTTACAAGGATTGGCCCCCTTCCCCCAATCACTGTTAGGCTCATGGACTCTGGTTCGCTCATTTAACAAATAAATGAGAATACTCATCTGCTCATTCATACCCTCTAAAGCAGTGGTTCCCGACCTCTTCTCTGCCGTGGCACACCTTGATATTTTTAATTATTTTGAGGCACACCACCATAGGTCTCTGAATGAACTTATGAATATTCATGAGTCAATCCAGAACTCTTAGAATAGTTTTTCAGCCTGACAGCACACCTATGGGTCATGGCACACTGGTTGGGAGACACTGCTCTTAAGTCCACATAGCTTTAGATAAAACAAATGTTAGGTTTATTGATTAGAACATGATTTCAAGTGAGCATATACCAAATCAACGCACAATCATTTAATAAAGGAATCAGGAGTTATCTCAAGCAGATAAAAGATACAAGACGCATTCTAAACCTACATTAGTACCTCATGTAACCTCATGGTCCAAGATGACTCACAAGATGCTTGGTTGAAAGATGTTTTATAGCCAGTCTCTGCCTATCGCTAGACAGGGCCCAGATCTTGCTTGAAGTTGGGGAATGTTTCAAGATGGAGTTTCTTTGGCAAAAAGTCCCTAGCAATTCAGTGTCTCTCTTTGTTTTCCATCCCCCCTCATCCCCTCCTCTTCCTGCGCATGGTGATTTCCTTGGTTCAACCTGAGCCAGGGAGCTCAATTTACATTATCTTTGTCATGTACCTCTCCAGCTTCCATGCTGAGAGATAGCCTTGATGGTCTGAGCCATATAACATGCTTCACGTTTGTACACATGCATGATGCTGCACGAAACATGATACCATAACAATAAAGCAGAGCATTTCAAAGGGAACTTTGCATGGCACAGTTGGCATCAAGCCATACAATTACCTTGCAAAAGTAAATGGGAAAGTTATATAGATCATAGCCCAGGGGTGCACATATGTGCATCGTCTGATGGTACTAAATAACCAAAACAGATGAGAAACAGAATGCTCCCAAGTGCCTAGGTGATGTGGGCTCCAACATCCAATTGAAAATAACTGGGGCTTAAGCTTCTAAGTGGCTAGATAACTTGTGATATTTCAGCTTGAGCTCCTAAGCCATTTCAGCAGTTCTGAAAATACCTATAGTAGGTTTTTTATGTCAGACTTTCTGCAAATTGCTCATAACCCCTAGAATAACACACTACAATATAGCAAAGACATGACTGGAGGAAATACATACACACATGCTCACATTTTGACGTGCCTTTAATTTCACATTCTTCTCTCTTTAGATGAAAATTGTAAGCCTTTGAAGGAAATGGACATTATCGAAAAACCAGATGCAGATTGTTACTGTTATATGCAAAATAGAACAATGCACTTAAAATATACTTGGTCAGCTATTCAGGTAAGATTCTGTGTTTGGAGCTAGCTTCAGATTTTCAATGTTTACATGTTTTTCCAGGGGTATCTCAGTATAAAATCAGGCGAAAGGTTGCATAGGAGAGCCTAGATAAAAGCATCTTTTAGTGATGGGCTGCTTTCATTTCTAGTGTTTCCAGTTTGGCAGCTTGATGTCTCTTATTTGTTACACGAATGGGTAGGCTCTATGTCTTTGCTGAGTGGACAGAGAAATGTCAACTCAACTGTGTTGTATGTCTTGTATGTTATATGGTCACTTTTTAACAGCAAGAACAAGACTACATCATATCAGCCTTGTATTTCCAATACTGACAGGAGTGGTGAGGGTGCAGCTTGTAAAATATATATACCTTGGGCTGCAAGTACTAAGTCTCAAGTACCATTGAAAGCATTGGAAGATTAGAGCGCCTCTTTAACTCCTGTGTTAGAGAATGAGTTCAGGGTCAGCTTTTCAGGTCTTTTTTGGAGGATGGACTCCTTGGGAGGGAAAAGAAAGTTTCACTTTACCTCTGCTGGAGGAATGAGCTCTCAGGTGTAAAGAATTAGACACTTCTCTTCATCCCTGCCCAGGACTTCTTTCTCCGGGCAGATGCAATGTGTATAGTCATTTTTATGGCTGGTGGCAGACTTTAGGCCAGGGATGTCAAACATGTGGCCCAGGGGCTGCATGCGGCCCCTAAAGTTATTTCCTGTGGCCCTCAATGACACTATCATTACCAATATTTGCAATAACATTGTATGAAAAGGTTTCAGTGCTGCAGCCCTTGGGCTAACTTACTAGTCCTCATGCAGCCCTCATGGTGATTTGAGTTTGAGACCCCTGCTTTAGGCGATGATCTCTTCCAGCAATTTGGAAAGTTTCTTGAGATAAATCTTACAGGTGGGCAGCTAAGATTTTTTACAGCAAATCACTCTCTTCTTGCATTTTTGTAAAGAAGCCTATCTTATTAGATGAAATAAGGCTTCTTGTAGTAGGCCATCCATTATTTAAGAGTTAAGACTCATTAGTTCACAATCTAGTTGTCAGACGGACTTTTCCTGTTCAGACTAGTGTTACAGTTTAGTCCTTGTTGAAGATAGGAGGGGTGCACATTTTATTCTGTTTTTTTCTCATACTCTTTTCTAATTTGATGTCTCTTTTCATTCTCCTGTTGCCTCTAACATGCAATTAGCATCCTTGCCCACAAGAAGCTTCGGGAATAATGAATGCAATCTTCTACAGCTATGAGGAAAGTGAGCCTGGGTGTCTGTCAGAGGAACTGTAGGCCACCAGTGGTAACAATGTATCAAACGTGTAGCACCAGAGTGCTGTGCTAGAATCGTAACCTTAGGATCTGGCTCTTCATATGGGTTCATGCACCCATATGTGAGTCCCATTGACTTCAGTATGTGAATCTGTTTGTAAGGACTGAATTAAGTACAGTAGGACTAGGTACCTGATTTAAGAGATTTTAGAGGGATTATAATTCCTTACACTTATGCTCCGTTATTTCTCCCTACATTATATTCAAATAGTGGGTGCATTTTTTAAAAAATCTACCGCTCTGAGTTCCTGATATGCATGTTTTGTTTTACTTTGTTTTCAGGTGAAAATTAACAGTACAGAAATGTTTACGCTTGTGCCTATCTTGGAAGAAAGCAATTGTCTTAATTCAGAAAATGTTTTTGCACTTATTAAGTGTGCTGTTCAAACCATTTGGCAATCAGAGGCAGCTAAAGAAACTGTCATAAACATAAACCAATATGGAGAAAGTGTGTGTTTCAGAGTCCAGCCTTACAAGAATGTACCCTACACTGTGAGCGTACAACAAAACAGTAAGTAGAATGATACTTTCCGTTCATCCAAAGAGCAGGCTGAATCATATTGCGAACGTTACCTGAATATTGTGTTCTGAGTAGTAGGTTACCGTAATGGAAGAGCTGAGACTTGTCCGATGACATTTGTACAATCAAAACCATGCAGACGAATTAGCCTAAACCCCTTATTTTATTTATTTATTTATTTATAGTGGTGGATAGAAAACTTGTCCTTTTGTTCCTAACTGGAGTTTTTCTGTTCCATTTTGCAAACACCTTGAGTAGGTAAGTGTTAGTTCCTTTACCTTGATGTTCTTTCTGGAGTTAATGCATTCTTGGTGTGTTCCTAGTCATGCTTTGTTTTCTGTATTTATTTGTATAGCTCTATGATTCCAAGCAGTAGTGGGTTTTTAAAAATGAAATAAGAAAATTTTATGTAAATTATGTCATAATATTTAATTATGGTTAAACTGTGCCATAGCTTCCCAGATCATGGTTCCTGGCACTTGGGAGTGTATGGAGACTGCATGTGGGAGTCTCCCCATGAGCAAGTGGGTGAGGAGAAAGCAGAGCCATCACCTCACTTCCAGGGAACCAGTGAAGCCCAGGCAGTACTGCATAAAGGGATGTTGCAAATTCTCCATTCCCACACTACAGTTTTAGGGGGAACTGTGCGTGAGATGAGGTCATCTGGGCCAGTGTTCCCTCTAAGGCCATGAGGCAGCTGAGCAACTCAAGTTGCTCGCTGCATGGCCCCTCCCTCCCACGGGTCCGATCCTGCACAGTCCCCATGGGTCTGATTCTCCTCCTCCAGCTCTCCCGGGAAGCCTCCCCGCCCTCCACAAAGCTAGTCAGATCCCCTCCTCCTACCCTAGCCTGCTCCCCCTAGTAACCTCCCAGTTGGCCTGACCCCTCTCCCCCCCGCACTCTTACCTGGCCACATGGGGCCAAGCCATGGCTCCTCCAGCCAGAGAGGCAGTGATGGAGCATGCTCCATCAGAGCTTCTCTGTGTGGGAGTTTTAATAACTCCCAGCTCCAGAGGAGCTCTCAGCTAGCTGGAAGACAGAGTCTTCCAGCCGGGTAGGGACTCTGGCTGCTGGCCGTGTGCGGCGGGCAGCATCCCCTGCGTGGGGCAGTGGCGAGGAGCTGCGTGGCCATGTGGCTGCGCAGCTTAGGGGGAACATTGACTCTGGGCCCCTCTGCCCCTCCTGTTCGGACCTACACTTCACCCCATAGTCATGGCTGCACATTAAAAGCATGATCTAACCCTCAAATTTTAGGTAGTATAGAAGGAAAAGTATTTGTAGTCATTTTCTTTCATGCTGGATTTGTGACTTACATAAATGTAAAGTTTTGTTCCATCTTTTGAAACTGTGGATCACAACATTTTAAATACAATTAGGTCAAATATCATCAAAACTTTGGATTTTGTAAAAACAAGTTTACAGAAACAAGAGTTTCTATTATTTTCTTTATATTTACATCCAAATGTTTTTTTTAAAGTAAAATAAGAATATTCTTTCAATCCAGAAATTACAGCGTTATGAACAAGGAAATGAAATGGACTAGAAACACGATAAACAAAAGCAAACCAAGGGCATGTTTTTACTGTTAAGATTTTGAGAAATGCAAAAAGTAAATAAAAGATGGAATAAGGAAAAGACTGCTCCAGAAAATCTAATATTGCTTGTCACACATCAAAAATATTTTTAAAAAAAAATACAGGACTAGCTCCTCAGCTTCCGGGAGTTCACACACAGCCCAGTAGAGGAGCCAACTGAAACCTAATGTGACCTTTGTGTAACACAGGGCAATTCTAAGTTCTTCCAGATGCTCCCATCCCACAAGATCTGCTGCACCATTCAGGGGCCAGCTGAAGTGCCATGCTTTGCCCCGCCCCTATCCATACCTGGGACGCTCTCTCTCTAAAGCAGGGGTCTCAGACACATGTGGCCCCCAAAGCTATTTTCTCTGTCCCGCAAAGACACCGTTGTTACTGATATTTGCAATATCATTGCGGTTTCAGTGGTGCGGTCCTCGGGCTAATGTACTAGTCCTCATGTGGCCCTCGTGGTGATTTGAGTTCAAGACCCCTGCTCCACGCCAACATAGGGGTTGGGTAGTAAGAACCATTATCTCCCTTCCAGTGAACCTCTTGAGTGTTCTTTCCTTTGATCTGTGACTGGGTTCAGTCTTTGGTTAAATACTGCATTACAATTCTTGGGACTTCCAAACCAGTTGCAACTCTGTAAAAGGTTTTTACAGTGTCCCCCACCTTGCTGTTCCCTAACAGGAGTGCTATATTCTATTATTCTGCTGGAGTGGCATTGGGTGTTCTTGCTACGCTAGTCTTTCTCCTGATGACACTTAAAAGATTTATTCCAAAGGTAGGTATACCATATGGGAAACAAAATAGCAAATAGGAAATCTAGGGCCAAATTCTGATCTCTCATTGGTTTTATGACAGGGTAATACCATTGACTTTGACAGGGGTTTACTTCAGTGTAAAGCGAATAATGTACCTGAGATCAGAATCAGGCCCTAGATTGACTGCCCTCCAAAGTCTGAAATAAACAGATACATTTGCTGATGTATAATGATGAGTTTTTATTCCAAAACAAGAATTTCATGGTGAAGTTTTAGCATGTCACTGCTAAGTTTGCTTGTGTCATAAGACAACAAATCAATCAAAATGAAACCTTAGTTTTTGTGGCAGTTGTGAGCTTGACTTTATCTTTCAGATCCAATAGTAAAATTATCTCACATAGGCAAGGTTAAATCTCATGCCACGCTTCCCCCCCCCCCTTTGAAATTCCTCAGTCTCTGTAAAACATTTTGGGGTTCAGTACTATTAATACATTGCTTTGGATGTAACATGACTAGGTCACCACACTGAGACATGATACAGCTTCAAGAAATCCCATGCAGTGGGCTCACTTTAACTCGCTTATTTTGAGATTTCAGCACATGATATACCAGAGTTAATGAGTGAATCAACTCATAAATGCTTCAGTACAGACAATGCATCTACCTTTGTGTTTGTGAAATCCTTAGTCCACTGTCCAGACCCAGTTCTCATTGGAACCTGTGGATAACGTCATCATATAAATAATAAACCAGAACTTTGCTGATTCAATGTTCTCTTTTACTCCCAGCACAGCACCTTTTGGATTTTAATGAGTGGCTGCTGGATGTCCTCTGTGTATTTTATGTACTATTTGAAAGAGGAAATGAAGTGGCTGTGGTCTGAATATAGAAACTACTTAGTGGGTAAGAGACTGAGCAGCAATGTGTAGCAGACAGATTTTTGTGAAGGGGTCATACTGAAAAGTTTGTAAAAAGTGCATCTGATTAATATTTTTCACTCAATGTGAGGTGGATTCTGAAGGCTCCTAATCCACTCACATGAGCATTTGTTGTCATTAGATTCTTTAAATAGGGGAGTTTGATGCTGACATAAAACAGAGAGACCATTTTACCCATCTTGGATCTCCAATCATTTCCATTTTACACCCACCATGAAAGCAAAGAGGAACATGATGGTGGCAGAAGACAACTACAAGTTCTTCTCTGTTTGGAGGTTGGAGTTGGGGTTGGGCTGCCTGGAGAAAGGGTGAGGCCAAGAGTTCTGAGGAAACCTATTGATTCAGCACATTGCCTCAACATCCTGTTTGGCAAAGCAGCTGTGCAGCATCTTGGTGTTAGCAGTCTTTCTACCATTACCACTGTCTGCTGAGGCTGTCTTCCCAGAGCACAGCAGGTGCCTCTGGCACAGTGAGATGCAGCTGGGGTGCACTTGGTCTTAAAGCATTTACTAGGACAGTGATCATAAGGAATACCCATGCCCCTTGCTGACTAAGGTGAGAGAGACTGGGGTACAAACTTGTAATTTGGTTCTCCCCACTTTCTCTAGCAGTACAGAGCTCTGTTTGTAGGCCACCAGGCCATCCCCTTGTGCTCTGTGTCTGTTAGTAACCACTAATGACTTTCAAACCTATTTGAATACAATATTATTTTTCAAATATTTTTTATGTTCCTGCACCTTTGTTGTGGTGACAGTCCTAAAGCATATGCAGTAAAATACAGTGGTGAAAAATTGTTCTTACAAAATTGCCTGCATGGCTGAAATCCAGAAGTATGGTGTTGAATAAGCATGGACTCATTTTGATGCTTATTTAAACTGAAGTTCCAAAACTTTCAGTGTCCACTCTTCACCTAGTAGGAGGGAAGTGTGGTTAGACCATGTACTTGTACCCTGAATGAGACTAATGTGATTATGCACATCTGCAAGCCTCTCAATTTTGTTTACAACATTTTATTTGAAAATAGATACTGACTTTTTGATAGTACTAAGGCTAATCTATGTCGATATTTCCAGAAGCACTGGGGTACAATTTAGCAGTTAAGACCTTTCAGCAGCAGAGTTGTACATGATTCTTGCAGCCACTGTTCCCTCTAAGCTGTGCGCGTGTGCGCATGCACATAGGTCACAAAGCCTGCGCACACAACAAAATAAAGTGCGCATGAAAAAATTCAATAGTGCTAATATTGGTGCTCAGAAATAAATGTTTTTGTGCACACAAAGAAATTGTTTGCGTACACAGTACGAATAATTAGAGGGAACATTGCTTGCAGCTGCACCTATAGATGAACTGATCATTTGAATGAAAATTGGATGCAGACATGAAATTGTGTTCCTAATGATGTTTTAGAATGCCTAGTGCCTTGGATAAGCATTTTAAGTTATTGTTTACATTTAAATAAATAGGATATTTGGTCAAACAAAGAGCTAGTGATGTATTTAACTTTCAATCTGCATATTCACATGCACAGTTTGCATATATAGTCATTGTAATTACATATGCAAGGCAAGTGTGCCACTGCATACACTTTTTTGCATATGCATTTTAAATGTCAGTCCCTTCATGTTCCCAAAATACACAGTAGACAGCAGGAGCAGTAGTAGGCTTTCTGTGTGGCAGTCGTAAGCTGCCACTCTACCATTAAAACTAATGTAGGTCCTTTGTGTCATTCTATATTTGGCTTTTTTTCTGCTTTCACAGGGTATTGTCTGACGGTTGGATTCATCAGCTTCATGGTTTGTTATAAGCATGGACCACTTACCCACGAACGAAGCATAAACCTCTTGACGTGGACGTTACAATTAATAGCCTTTGCTTTGATTTATTTTGGTGTCACCATCCCCCAGGTTGCATATGCAGTAATAGCTATAATCCTCTGTTCACAAGGCCTGTGCTATCCCCTGAGCATGGCTTGTTATGTAGGCAGGTTGGTATCCATTTTCTGAACATCACTGTTCTGTAAGGGAATGTTTAGAGGTTAATAATAAAACCCACATAAATGACAATTATGTGTCAGTTACACAGCCTAGTGTGTATTCTGACCTACTGAACACTTACAGTAGAGACATGGCTTGAAACCCCACCATATAAGAATGTAATAGCTTTCAGTAGCAAAGCAGGCGTTCTAAGCATGGATCTTGCTGGCTAGAGCAGTCTCTCTCAATCTTGGTGAGTCACGACACACTTGGCAGCATATTGCAACAGGACACACTGGCACACTCCCTCCAGGCCAAATCCAGCCAGCTCTCCATGACACACTTACTGTCGTGTGGTGACACAATAGTGTGTCCTGACATAGTAGTTGAGAACCGGGAACTGTCAGTAACCTGAATGAATACAAAAGGAACACCTTTTCTGCAGCGGGTGATAACTGATAGCTTTTTGGTTTGATTGACTGATCGATTGCAGTGACAGCATCCTGGTTTCACAGGTATGACAGGATTTTTAACAAAAGTTACCAGTAGATTCTTATGGGACAAAATAGGTACCACATGATGACATGAGATAGGGACATATGTGTACTCTGATAAAACTATAGGTTAATTGGGCATCACTGGCAAGGATAAAGTTTGGGGTGAATTCCTAGCCCTGTTGAAGTCAATGGGAGTTTGCTAGGCCCAGATTTTCATGCCAGACATCCTTATTTACTCTTACCAGATCCAAACTCTTATACTGAGCTCAACAGGGACAGAAACCTGTGAAACTGCTTCCAGGATAGAGGCTTTAGTTTGTAACACATTTAAATCTCGGTTTTGGTCTTCCTTTATATACTGTGTAGCCACATGGGAACAGCTTCTGTTTGTTATCCTCCTGTGAATTTACAATATGTTTTACCATGTCAGCAAAAACACATATGATGATACTAGAGGAAGTTCCAACCTGTTACACTGAACCAAGGAGCTTGTGGGAAGTCAAAAGCTGAAGCTGCCTTTATAACAAATCATTGCTATTCTAAAAATGATCACTGATGTTTTCTATTCTTTAACACCACTCAGTTTTTAAAAATCATTTGAATATTTCTTGTGCTTACTAGAAGCTTGGATAAGTGGTGGCATTTTTAGATTTTAATGCAGGCGTGGCCAAACTGTGGCTTGGGAACCACATGTGGCAGTTGAATGAAAAAGTGTTGCTCACAGAAGAATGTCAGCAAATCAATTTAGTAGGTAAAAGTGTATGGCTGTATGCCTCAGTGCAGCTCTTGAAGGTTTAGTGATCAACTTGTGGGGCTCTTGAATTCTACAAGTTTGGCCACTCCTGTTTTAATGGAAACTTGTCATTTGACAAACACTGATTTTTTTTTTTCACTTTAGCTGAAAAGAATAATCTGCTCTAAACAGCATCATGTAGGAATGACATTTATCTGACACAAGTGGTGCTTGGTTCCCTCAGAAGTTATAGCATCATACGACTGGAAGGGATCGTAAGAAGTCATCTAGTCCAGTCCTTTGCACTTAGGGCAGGACTAAATATCTAGACCATCTCTGACAGGTTTGTCTAGAGTGCACTTGCTTTCACAACCTCCCAAGTCAATAGGGAGATGCACCAGTTTAAACCAATGCTGAACGTACCCAGAATACACCCTATCTTACGTATATACTCTGACATGTCAAAGTGTCCTGCCATGATTTCAGTTTTTGTTAACTGTCTGCTGCTGCAGAGCCATGATTGTGGTGAGCACATACATGACATAAAAAATCTCTCAGAAGGGACTTTTTTGCTGGGTTTTGCAAACAGTAAATGTTAAAGTTATTTGTCATTTAATTCTGTAAAACAATGCCAAACCTGGAGGCCTTGATAAAAGTTATCACAGAGGAAGCAAAATGCATAATTCATAACAGTAGATATCTGCATATAATGCTGATAATTGAATCTCGTAGGAAGCTCTAGAACCTGGTGCCACAGAGCCCACTGGTGATTCTGTTGTGGACTTTAGCGGCGTTAGAGTTTAGCCCTTACCACACAGTGTTCTCAATCCATTCTCCATTTACAGGGAATGGAGACTAAATTAACTATGGCTGGTTCATGTAGGTGCTTTTATGTTGAGTTTAAACTTTTTTTTTATGGGCATTGAGCCCTTCTCTTAACTCCAAAGTTACCATAACAACAAAAGTTGAAAGCAGTCAATAGAACAGTGCACTGTGTCATATTGAAATGCATTATAAATTACTATGCAGCATCTGAACAGTTATAGCAGATTATAAATATTTTGGCCTCAAACTACTTAGCTGTATAATTTCAAGGCAAGATTAAAAAAATAATAAGCAATATGAACAATTTTCAACAGATTTTAGGAACATTGTTTAGCTGCAAAATTCTGGCTGCACACACTGGGTCTCATTTTCAGCCCCATCCTCCCTGTGTGCTTATTTTGCATGTATAAATCCCTGTTGCACCAGCTAGTGGCTAGCTAAACATTCATTTATTAGCTTTTGTCAGGGTTGTGTGTATACAGAAAGGATGGGCTTCAAAGCCCATTTGAAAGTCAGTGGGACTTTTCATAGACTTTGGATCACACCCACATGAGGCGGGGAAATACATGTGGACCCTGGGAATAAAAATCAGGCTATCTGCTTTTCCTTTACCCAAAGAAGGCAAGATGATGTTAATGTTATTTCTTTAATAGTAGATGCCAGTGGCAATGCAGGGGTCATAATGATGTGCGGAGCAATGTATTTGTAACATATGAAATTCACCATGATAGATTTGGAAATATGAGTTGTGTTTCTTTTTGTTTTAGAAAAGTCAAGAATTTTTTTAAATCAAAAAAACTAGTGGTTCAGTTTCTTACTGAAGAGGAGTACAGGGAACAAGGGGAAACGGAGACTGTGAAAGCCTTGGAGGAGTTACGTTCCTTCTGCCAGAGTCCAGATTTCTCAACATGGTTAGCAGTGTCTAAACTCCAGTCCCCTAAAAGGTAGGAAAAGCTCTCATATCTCTTGACATTGAATGTGTTTGACAGGAGCTTTAATAGATAAGAGCCAAATACTTCTTAAAGCAGCATAATTTATAGGCCTGACCTATCAACACTCTGTCAGACGAGTAGCTTTGTTCTCCTGAGTAGTCCTGTTGGTGTACCAGGGCACGCATCTTGCAGTCTAAAAGGCTAATGTGGCTTTAAGGCACTTTGGTGCCCTTCTGATCCAGAGCTGCAGAGACTAACCTGGGAGCCTAAGTTATGGCAGCACAGAATCTCTGCAGAGATACCTCCTGCAGCTCCGTGCATGATAAGATCTTCCTTTCCCCACCTCTGGCATGCTTCTTGCATTGAAGCTTGCAACAGGGTCCTCAGACAGCAGCCAGTTGGCTGTCCCCACAGTGCCTGATTTGATGGGGATCCTCCGCTGCCTGGGTGTGGAGCTGTTAAGGTCCTTCTGTACCATTTCCCAGTCTTATACATGTTATAAAGGCAGGAACAGGCCCTATAATCATAAGGTACTGCAGCATTAGCAAACAAACTCCTGTTTGAAGTGTTAGCCATTCTCTTTTCCCATAAGCTGAAATAGGGCTAGGAGTCCTGTGAAATAGCATCCTTTGCTGCTCCTGGGAAGAGGAGTGGGTGAAGAGACTGGAGCAGTTCAACAGAGACATGAGTGGCACATAAGAAGGGTGTGGTGGGCTGTGAAAGAGCAGTCATGTAAAATGGGGGCTGGCAGCCAAAAGTTGGGGAGAAAAGACTCATTAGACTTCCAGCATGCTTCCTCTGACCACCAAAATTAGAACCTTAAAATATTAACAGTAAGGCTGCATGTGTTATTAAGCTGCAGAAGTCATTCTCACCACTGAATTGTGCTTCTGAATTCAGAGAGCCATCAGCTTGGAATTTAATCTGTTGTGAAAACTTGAGTTCAAAGTAGTTTCAGGAACTGCTCCTGCACCTGGCTCCCATGCCACTTTCTGTACTCAGATTTCCATATCTTTAAAAAATGTCTGTCTCCCCTGTTACCATGAAAAAACTCATTCCAACAAGAGAGAAAATTAACTGGCTATATACAACATGCTGCCCCAGTGCACAAAGTAAACACAATGAAAAGAGATTTTTTTTTTCCTCAAGTCACTTCTAGTTATTCTTAGGAATTATTTGTAACAATAGGATGTTTCAAATAAAAAGTCTGGCACAAGTCTGATTGTTAAGTTGACTGTGTCTCTTTAAGCTTTCTTTAAGAATAATTATATTTCTTCCCCTTATAGTAAGAAAGAACACCTACCAAATGAAACCAAAGCAGTATTGTCTGCCTGAGTCTGCAGTACATTTGTAAGAGTGATCAGTCCTGTACATCTCAAGTGACGTGTTTGCTCAAACATGACAGTGATACAAATATTAACAGTAACGATTTAACTAGTGATCATTTTAACAGAGCTGTTTTGCTAATTTGCTTTTCTTACAACTGCTCACCACTATCCGTACCTGATTGGAGCCAAAAGCACCCAAAGTCCCTCACTTTCCAAAAAAACTGGAGCACGTACTGACTTCTGCAGTACAGATCTCGGTTGTAAAAGCAGGTTTCAAAGGGGTAGCCATGTTAGTCTAGGTCAGTAAAAAAAAGCAAGGCATCCTGTGGCACTCAAAAACTAACAAAGTGTCTGATGAAGTGGGATTTTTCTCCCATGATGGCTCATGTAATGAATAAATTTCTTAGTCTTTAAGTGCCATAGGACTTCTTGCTTTATTGTAAAAGCAAGATCAGTGGCATGTCAAAACATACAGGCCAGTGTCAAATGGAATGTAAGCTCTCAAATAGCACACAGGATATTACATTATTGTTTGTTTTCATGTTCAATACAGTGGAATCTCCATTTTGAAGTTTACCTAGAGCTGCTGCAGAAATTCTAGCCTGTCACATCAGAGTGCCATAGGGAGTAGGGATGTTGCTGTGGAGTTTAGATCCACGTCCTGCAGAGTCCACAGGAACTGGCTGTAAGCAATACAGGAACCCCCAGGCGTCAAGCTCCTGAACTGGTTTCTGTCAGGAATAGAGTATCAGTCCTTCTGAATTAAAATCATCCATGTAATTTCCATAGCCCTGGATCTCTGAAGTAGTCTACAGGCATTAATGAATCCTTATAGCATTCTTGGGGGGAAAGTATTAGCCTACTTTGGCGATGGTGAAACTAAAGCTGAGAGAAGGCAAGTGACCTACTTAGACCTACGGTGAGTACTATGAGCTGTAAACAAGGCAGGTGTGTCTGGCTCAGTCACGGTGCCCTATTCAGTCTCTCAGGAACCAAAATTACATAAAGGATGAAGCAAAGCCCAAACACAATGAAAAGGGGGATGATGAAGGAAAACAGTTAAGTGAGGTGACAGAGTTCAGTACTAGTACTGATGCTGCCCTTTACAATTTACCCTTTCATGAGTGAGAATACTTAGCTCACGTTTAAACTCCAGTATCCCCCAGGGGCATGATTCCTACCTTGAATGCTGACTGTACACATACCCCAGATGTAGGTCTTTGGCCTAAGTCAGGTTTAATTGACAACATTTGCAGGTATTTGTTTTTTTTCCTGCCTGATCCTTCCCTTCCTCTTTTTAAATCTGGCAGATTTGCAAACTTTGTTTTGGGATCTCCGCATGTGACACCTGCAGAAGTGAACGCACATGATGAGCAATATGGCATTGGTGGCTTTTTCTTGGAACAGCTGCTCTTTAGCACAGGGACAGAGCCTGAGCAGAACCAACTAGCTAATTCCATTCAGGAGGACGATTATGAAGTGGGTGAAATGCAGGAACAAAATGAAAATGGTTCACACTCTAACAACAGTGGATTATTCTGAACCAGTTGGAAAATCCCGTGCAAGGGAGGAAAATGAAATCAAGCTGGCAAGGAAAGCTACCTAGATTGTCAGAGTGTCCTACTTCTGACTTGGCTGTAGAGGGCAACCAAAGTTCTTTGAAGGATTTATTCCAGCTTCACTGTTCAAAACAGGAGTAAGTTGGTGTGTTTTTTAAGTGAATGTCTAGTTCATGTAATTGCGATTTTGTTACCTCTGGGAAGTGAATTCTGTTTATTTGTAGGGCAGGTACTGTGTAGGCAACAGCAGTGCAAACTTGCCCCACCACTGTGCCTCAACTCCCTTGAGCAGGCTGCCAGAGGGTCGTTCTCTCTCCATGCGAGGCCCCACTGCTGGGACTGCTAGATGGAGAGGTAATCATTATTAATGATGCACTTTTCCTAAGCTTCTGTATCTGCTAATAAATTCCTTTTGAATTCTTTTCCTAAAATGCTGATAATCCATTTCTTTTCTCTCTTTTACTCTCCAAAAAAGCATGGTGATAAAATGTTTTAGAAACTTGCACTGGTATAAGGCCTTGCTCACCACTCTGACCAGTTCTGAGCCTTCCACTAGGTTCACCTCATCTTCCACATCAGTGTTAAGGGTGCTGTGTCCCTCTCTGCTTTCATTTTTCCTTAGCTTTTCTCCACTAATCAAACCATACATCTAGCCCTCACAATCTTTGTTTCCTCTCCCTCCCATCTCTGCCTTCTTGTGGCCCTTTATGTCAAGCAGCAGCCCACCTGATTCAGTCTCTATCCCTTTCTCCAAATGTTTCCCTCTCTGGGAACTGCAGAGGAAGATTTCCCTAGTACATTCTTACCCTTCCCTTTCCTCCTCCTACCCCCAGCTAACAAAACCTCAAACCAAAACAAAAATCAACCCCCCACTACTTTGGCTGCACACGTGTGTTCACTAAAGGCCATGTATCCTGGGACTGTGTTAGCTGCTTCAAGGAGTCCCCTTCAATGAGGGGCACCTGGAGTGGAGCTAGCCAAGGAGGAGCTGAAGCTGTGCTGTACAGAGCACTGATATGTGGCCCTGAAGTCCTGGGAATGCAACAGGTTTGGCAACTCATTTCATGATTGGGATGAAACCTTGCCCCACAAACGGAGTAAGTGCTTGAGGGATTTTTCTGGAGATCTCCACCCCTTTGTCATTCTCCAGGGTTTACCTCAGGAGGGCGGGGGAGGGGATCTTGCTCCTGGCTAGACTATCAACGTCTATAGAATAGGAGAGTACTTCTCTGCATCTACCTCCCCCATTTACAACTGGGATCGCTCTCTGTTGTTCCTTACCCTTCAAGCTTCACACACAGTCTGCTTCCGCTTCCTGTCTCCTCTTCTGAGAGGGACATCATCATTTCTCACTGCTCACTCTCTAGGAACTCTCACTGCAACGTTTGGCCTTTGTTTCGGACAGGTGACTTTGTAGAAACAGGCTGCTCTGTGTTTGAAGCCAGGTTAACACAGTGGGTGCTTGGAAAGGGAAATTTCAAAAGGGATAGCCGTGTTAGTCTAGTCCAGTAAAAAAACAACAAGGAGTTGTGTGGCACTTTAAGACTAACAGAGTTATTTTTTGCATGAGCTTTCGTGGGAGAAGATCCCACTTCCTCAGATGCTTCGAAGATGGGTGAACTTACAGAAAGGAACGAAACTAAATGCACAAGCATTTCTGTAAGTTCACCCATCTTCGAAGCATCTGAGGAAGTGGGATCTTCTCCCACAAAAGCTCATGCAAAA